>CM028357.1:14936336-15491398 GCA_016618105.1 Dendrobium huoshanense | reverse complement strand
ATCTCTCTCAAAAGAGATAAATTTAAGTTAATTAGGGGTGTTTTAGGGAATTTTAAAAAATTAAATTAGAATTATTAGAATTTTATTAAGGCTAAAGGGTTATTCTAAGAGGAATTATTGTGGTTCCTACTTAGGAAACCAAATTGGAACTCTAAATTTGATGAAATTTGGTCCAAAGGATCAACCTGACCCTGAGGACTAAACTCACCAAATTTGAGTTCAAATGGAGTACTCTAAGGTGGTTAACTAAACCACCTAAGGTGAACTCTAAGTCACCTTTAAATCTCTATAGGGATCTATCCTAGGCTTGGATTGGGGCTAAATCAGTGGCTCTACACTCCTTATCCTACACATCATCAGCACACAAAAAATCACACCCTAAATCCCATTGGATAGGTCTATACCCCATTTTGAATTTAAGGATCAAACCATGACCCCTAAATTTGAAATTTGGGGAAAATGCCCTTAAACATCTTAAAAGGGGGAGATAAAATTTGGACATGTCAAAAACATATTCAAATTCAATCTCCCAAAATTCCATGCCTGGTGGACTTGTATTTAAAGAATAATTAAAGAAATTAATAAAATGCTCAAACTCAAATTAAACCTAGCACTGACCTAACCAGGGCATGAAACCATAGGGCTTTGTAGGTCTCCCTGAGACCTTTCCAATGAGCCTAAGAACACCTAATTTGGACAAGTGTGCAAGGAGATATGAATTTCCAAAGTTCCCTTGAATTTCTGGAATTATTAATTCGGCCATTACACAGTCAGCGCTCGCTTTACACGCGCCGCGCGCTGATTGGCTGGGCAATCATTGGCGCCAACTGTTAACGGTCGGATTAACCACAGCCGTCGGATGGCGGATCGGACGGTTGGGATCAGACGCGCTCCGAAACAGCGGGATCTAATCCGAGCTGTTGATCGGAATCAACGGCTGAGATTTCGTCTTCAACCTCCGCTCTTATCCGAGGCCGTGAACCTTCTCCGGCGTGATCCGATTGATCCCGCCGGCGAACTTCGACAAAATTTCACAGGGAGGATCAGGGGGGTGGAAACCTTCAATCCAACGGTGGAAATCCGTTGGGGTGAAGGTTTCCTTCACACTTGACCGGACTACCTAGCTAGGGAGCTCGGGATGAAGGAATTACCGCAGAGAAAGTCTCAACGAATGAGCTTCTCTATCTGGAAGCTTCAGGGGATGAAGGCGAGCAGGTTTCCTTCAGGGACCGCGACTGGAGGACGGCCGGAGGTAGGACTTTGAGCGGGACGTCGAAGCCTTTCACCGGAGTTCGCTCGAAGTAATGAAAGGAGAGGTCTGGGAGCTCTAGGGGAGATGCTGGGAGGTTCAGGGAACTCTGGGGGAATCGTTTCAAATTGCTGGGATCGAACCTTGAGCTCTGGGGAGCACCAGCCTATTCAGCCTCCTCCCGCGAGCTCGGACGGCCAGGATTGAATCGGAGGAGCTCTCGGATTGATGCCAAGTGGAAAGGGGCACCGTTCCAGAGAGCTCGTGAGCCTCAAGCCGGTGAGCCACAGCCTTTGGAAGGCTTTCGGTCAGGATCGGCCTGGGGGACCACTGGAACTTGCTCTCCATTGGTTCCGACCGCCGCCGGCCACGGTCTGGGTCAAGTTGACCAGGGAAGGCCGATGGGGACACACTGGAGCTGGGAGTGTAGTCAAATTGGTCTGGGGAAGCCGGGATCGATCCGGTGGCTCGGTTTGGCTCAAACCTGCTTGGTTTGAGTCAAATTGAGCTCGATCCAGGTCAGGCCAGCCCCGGGACTAGATATGGGAGGTAGGTCTGGGTCTGGTGCACCCAATACAAGTGGCAATTGGGTCCAATTTGATCTGTGTCAAAGGTTGGCTCGGGTTGATCCAAATCTGCTCGGTTCGAGTCGATTTGGGCTCAACCCAGGTCAGGCCAGACCCTGGGCTTGAGGTGGGAAGTGGGTCTGGGTCTGGTGGACCCAATGCAAGTGGAAATTGGGTCCAATTTGATCTAAGCTGGAAAATGGCTCGGGTCCAAGTGTTTTTGGCTACTTTGGGTTTGCCTAACTATTGACCCAAGCTAGCCCAAGGCATGGGCTGGCTGGAGGGGGTGTATTGGACCTAGGCCACCTATGGGAGGTGTTGGCCAGGTTCAATTGGGTTTAGGTTGAGAGTTGGCCCAATCCCAAGTGCTATTGGGCACTTTGGGCTAGCCTAACTCTTGACCCAAATGAGCCCAAGGATTGGGCTGGTCAAGGAAGGTGCATTGGGTCAATGGGAACCCAATGGCACCTTGATTTGGATTCAATTTAATTAAGATCAAAAGATGGCTCAAGGGAGGTCTCTCTTGGGTCACTTGGGTCAAGCCATAAGGCTAACCCAAGTAAGCCCAAGGCTTGGGTGACCAAGAGGGGTCTCTTGGGTACCCAAGGGTTCATCCTATACATTCAAAGGACTTGGAATGGACTAGATTCAAAATTTTGAAAGGGAAGGGGTGTATGGGTCCATGGGTCAAACTTGGTAGACTTGGTCAACCAGGTTGACCCAAGGTCTGGGTTTGAGTTCAACAAGTTGAGTTTGATATTTGAAATTCATTGGAAGTGGTTTCAAAGAGTTTGGAATTGATTTGAATTGAAATAGCCATTTGAAATCTCATAAGGGTATTTTAGTGAATTTTGGCCCATTGGTCAACTAGAGTCAAAAATGGTTCTGAAAAATGCAGTTTACCGCTCAATGGGTTAAAATCAAGAGTCTGGAAGTGATTGGAGGCTTGGATAAGGGTTCCAAGGTCAAGATCTCAAAGGGGTTAGGTTCAGTGGCATAGGCTGTAAATATTTGAAGGTTTTACAGCCTTTGGATTTTAATTCAAATTCTGGGGTTAGAGACCTCAAAATGAGCTAAAAGTTGGAGGGTAACCTCTAGAGACATGTCTTATCACTTTACAAGTGATAGACCTTGAATCAGAAACCATTTGAGTGGGTTTTGAAATGTTTGAAAAATCTCTAAAAAGGGTCTTTAGGACAAGGCCTTGAGATTTAGGATTTGAGTCTGGATTTCTGGATTTGGAATAGATTTTAAGTTTGAATGATTAGTATTGAAGTATCCAAATCAAACAATCATATGGTGATTGTTAATGAATGGATGAGGCCAAAGCTAGATTGAAGCTTGGATCAAAGTCTAGGTTAAAATTTGGATTCTCAAGTGGATTGAGTCAAAGTTTGGATATGTTTGAAATTTGAATTAATTTGAATTTGAATTGGATGGAGTTTGAGATTTAAATTGATCACAGGTAGGGATCAAATTGAAATTGGAGTGGATCAAATATAGGAATTGATTTGAGGTTGAGGTTGATCAAGGGTGGAGATTGATTTGAAGTTGGAGTGACCCTAAGATCTAGAAGAATTCTAAGATCTAGGATTTAAGGGAATCCTAGGCTCTAGAGTAGACTCTAAGGTCTTGGATCTAGAAGGATCCTAAGGTCTAGAGTGGATCCTAGGGTCCAGGATTAAATCTGGATTCTGGAGGGGTCTTAGTGACCTCATACAAAAATGAGGTCAACAAATGGACCCCCAATGTGTGTGGTAGAAAGAACTTCTGCTACACACATTGGCGTTGACCGAATGGAAGTAGAACTTTTGAGAATGAAAGGGGATCATCTCCCAACCTCAAGCCTATAGGATGCTAATGGAAGGCTTACACCTATTAGATAAGGAAAACTGGTGAAACCAAGGCAGGGAATACCTAACCTTGGGTCTAAGGAAGGGCATCACCCAACCTTAGGTCTACAGGATGCTGATAGAAGACTTACTCCTAGTAGACGGATCAACTGGAAACCAAGGTAGGGAATACCTAGCCTTGGGTTTAAGGAAGGGCATCACCCAACCTTAGGCCTATAGGATGCTGATAGAAGACTTACTCCAAATAAGCAGATTAACTGGAAACCAAAGTAGGGAATACCTAGCTTGGGTCTAAGGAAGGGCATCACCCAACCTTAGGTCTACAGGATGCTGATAGAAGACTTACTCCTAGTAGACGGATCAACTGGCAAACTAGGATGGTGCCACGAAGGGTGTACTCCACCACTAGCGAATGGGAATCAGGATGGTGCCACGGAGGGCATACTCCACCACTAATCCCCGGGTCAAATGCCAGGGTGGTGCCACGAAGGGCGTACTCCACCACTAGCGGGTCTAATCCTAAGGGAAGGAAAGACCTAACCTTAAGGAGAAGGCGAAGAGCGTTAAAAAAAACTTAAAAAAAGGTAGAATCAAGTTGTAAATCAAGAAAAGGAAGTTTTATTAATTGATAAAATGAGCTACATCAAGCATAGTATTTCTTAAGGAAACGCCCATTGACAGGTAGCATTGGGTGGTTCCCTTTACAATCTACTAACTGATACGAGCCTCCTTCGTAGACAGTCTCTATAACGAAGGGTCCTTCCCATGTAGGTTCGAATTTGCCTCCCATCTTCCGATGGGCCAAGATAGGCCTCCGAAGGACCAATACCAAGTCTCCTGCTTGGAAGGTCCTAGGTCGCACTAACTTGTCATGGGCTTGAACCATACGGGATTTATACAACTTTAAACTTTGTTGAGCTTGGAGACGTCGCTCTTCAAGGCCTTCGAGTTCTTCTAATCGTAGTGTTGCATTTTGTTCATTGGTAATTTGATTTTGAACTGCAATTCTGAGCGAAGGATTTGTATTTCCAAGGGTAGAACGGCCTCAGATCCATACACTAGTGCAAATGGGGTGGATTGGGTCGGGGTTCTATAAGTGGTACGGTAAGCCCACAAAGCTTCCACCAACCGCTCATCCCACTGCCGTTTGTTATCATCAAGGGTCTTTTTGACAATTTGCACCAAAGTTTTGTTGAAGGCCTCGGCCAATCCATTCGCCCGAGGGTAATAGATCGTCGAATATCTCCAATCAATATTATGGCGCCTTACAAAACTATTGATTTTTGTAGACTTGAATGCGGACCCATTATCGGATATGATTCTGCGAGGTACGCCGAATCGATATACAATATGGTCACGAAAGAATTTTAAGACATGGTGTGATGTTACGTTTCGTAGGGGAATTGCTTCCGCCCACTTTGAAAAGTAATCAGTCGCTGCTAATATGAAACGATGACCTCTCGCGGAGGGAGGGTCAATCGGCCCAATGATATCCGTGCCCCAACTCTCGAAGGGCCACGAGGCTATCGTAGGGTGTAACACATTAGGCGGCTGATGTAAAACCACACCATGGACCTGACATTGATGACAGTGCTTTGCAGTATTCATGCAATCGTCAATCATTGTAGGCCAATAGTATCCAAGTCTTTTAATCTTTAATTTCATTTTTGGACCCGATTGATGTGCACCGCACAGTCCTTGAATGAACTTCATTAACAATTTTCTGGGCTTCTCGCTTGTTCAAACAGCGCAGCCACATGTGATCGAAGGACCGACGGTACAACAGATCGTTAACTAGTGCATATGATAAGGCACGTTTCTTAATCTGGTTGGAGAGTGATTTATCCTGGGGAAGCTTCCCTTCTTTAAGGTAATCGATTAATGGTCGTCTCCAATCGCCTTCTTCGTCGGTTGTCGAAGAGGCAGAAAGGATCTGAAGGGGAGTCTTACTAATGTGTTCCAAATCTATAAGGGAGAGGGTCTTACGACCCTGTATCTCTATAGGGATGGAATCCTCCTCAGGACATGCAAATTCCTTTGCAAGTTTTGCTAAGGCATCCGCCGCGGAATTGCTTCCACGGGGAACCCTATACAAAGTAGCAATGGGGATTTGTTCCAACAAGTGAAGTGTGTACTGGTGATATCTTAGGAGATTCGGATTCAAGACTTTATAAGTTCCGGCGACTTGGTTAATAACTAGTTGGGAATCTCCAAAGATCTTAATCTCTTTAATCTCCATTAGAATTGCAAGTTCCAAACCAGTTATCAGAGCTTCGTATTCAGCTTCGTTGTTTGTGCAAGGCTCCGACAAGTGGTAGGAAAAATGCATCATTCCTTTTTTTGGTGTAATAAAAATTAGACCGACTCCAGCCTTTCCAGGAATTACAGATTATTGGGTCGCAATCCTACGAGAGGATGCTGCCCCATCAAAATATAATTCCCAGATGGCCTCGCCAGATTCCCCCAAATTCATGATTTGTTCGTCGGGTAGGTCATCATTCAGAGGAGAATCTGCCGGCAGCGGGTGTGTTGCCAGAAAATCGGCGACAGCCTGTCCCTTCACAGCACGAAGGGGAGTGAAAGTAATTTCAAATTGCAACAATATCATAGACCAGCGAGCTAAACGTCCTGACAACGTAGGTTGGGTCATAAGATATCGCAAAGGATTAACTCTTGAAATCAGACTGATTGAGTGGGAGAGCATGTAATGCCTCAGTTTCTGAGCTGCAAAAACCAAGCAAGACAATGCTTCTCAATTGACGGGTATCGAATTTCAGTAGGAAGGAGTCTTCGACTAAGGTAGTAGAGGGCATTCTCTTTTCCTTCGTCGTTAACTTGAGCCAACAGGGCACCTAAAGACTCATCTAGAGCTGCGGTGTAGAGGATTAACGGCTTTCCCGGAATCGGAGCTGCCAAGACTGGCAGATTAGAAAGGTATTGTTTGATATCGTCAAAAGCATTCTGACACTTCTCGCCCCATACGAATTTAGTATCCTTTTTCGCAAGGACAGAAAAGGGTTGACATCTCCTGGAAAGATTAGAAATAAACCTCCTTATATAGGCCAATCTACCTTGTAGAGACCTTAACTGAGTAAGGCTCTTAGGAGATGGCATATCTAAGATGGCTTCAATTTTAGCAGGATCTATCTCAATTCCGCGGTGCCTCACTACGAATCCTAAGAATTTTCCCGAGGCGACGCCGAAGGCGCACTTCAAGGGGTTCATTTTCAAATCGTAGCGGCGCAACCGTTCAAAAACAACTCTTAAGTCATACAGGTGAGCCTCTTTAATCTTGCTCTTGACAACTAAATCGTCGATATAACATTCAACTTGATTATGAATTAAGTCGTCAAAGATACGGGTCATGGCCCGTTGGTAGGTTGCTCCGGCATTCTTTAAGCCGAATGGCATTACCTTATAACAAAAGATTCTAATAGGGGTTCTGAACGCCGTATTTCTCTCATCTTCAGGGGCCATCTTGATTTGGTTATAACTCGACGAGCCGTCCATGAATGAGAAAATAGCATGTGAGGAGGCAATGTCCACCATGAGTTCTGGTATTGGTAGAGGGAACTCATCTTTAGGGCATGCCTTATTCAGATCCCTATAGTCGACACAAATCCGAATTTGACCATTTTTCTTTCGAACTGGCACGACGCTGGTCACCCAAGAGGGATATTGCTCCTCTCAAATGAATCCGGCTTCTGCCAATTTCTTAACTTCAGAAACGACTTGTTGCTCAATCTCTAAGCGCATGCGTCGAGGAGCTTGTTTAACAGGAATGGCATCATGCCGAACTCCAAGTTTGTGAACTGCTACCTCAGCAGGCAAACCTGACATTTCGTCGTATGTCCAGGCAAAGCAATCCCTGAACTCGAATAACAACTGGAATAAGTCTTGGGTTTCACCCTCGCTCAACAAAGTACTTATGAAAATCGGACGGGGGTCATCATCGTTTCCCAGGTTAATTTCTCTCAACTCATCGACTATCGACTTAATTTCCTCTTCAAATTCAGGGGGTGCATCCCGAACTTGAAGATCATCGGGATCGTCTAAAGTTTCCAAACAGAGTCCATCTAGAGGACAAGGAGGATCTGTAGGGACATTTAGAGAATCGAGATGGTAAGTTATCATTAGGCAATACTCATCATCATCGAATGAACTAACTGTTCCAAAGCCAATACCACTTGTTGGATTTTTATTTATTTTTGTTCGCCAAATATTCTCGTGGTATCTAGCTTGACCCTTAGTCCATCGGTATTGTATAGAACCTTTAGAAAAAGTATTTTTTACACAAACAGGGAAGTAGCCGAAAGGTAATTCCATTAATTCATTAAAATCTGCCTCCTCAAGGGTTACATCACCTTCGTCCCTTGCGGAGGAGGAGCCAGGAAAGAATTTCTGGACTTTCTTAACTTCACCATCCAAGTTGGGGGCCACTTTGACTTCCAACCCTACAACCCTGCCTGCCGACAGTGGGGTCAGAGAAAGGGCCTCAATCCTTCTAGTGAGCTTTTCATACATTGTTAATTCAGGCTCGTCACTTTTAACTTTTGAAATATCTACCTCAGGGTCACTGTCCTGGTCTAAGGTGAGATCAAATTTTGGAGGAGCATTTATGTTTTGATAATCGAGAGAGAGGGCAGTACCTTGACTTTCCAGTTCACCATCGGAATCTGATTCCAAATCAATGTACACAGGTGCTGCTCTCCTATCTAATGAAGCACGGCCTCGTCCTCGTGCCCTTAAAGCCATCCTCCCACCTCTTTGAGGTAATGTGCTTGGAGGCCTAAGGACAACGATATCAGAGTCGTCTTCACTACTCGATTGCGTCATTTCTTGATTGATATTTTGATCTTTTTCTTTCTTTTGGTCGAATTTTTGTCCAACCATTTTCTCCTCAAATTTGATCTCCAATTTAGAACGGGACGAGGACCCTTTTGGTATGAAATATGCAGCATCTTCGTAGATTCCAATTTCTTGAATGGAGAATGGTTGCAAATCACCCTTAATCACATGTTCAATGACGTCTCGTTGATACTTAACGCATTGGTGCAGGGTAGATGGAACCATTCTATATTCGTGAATCCAAGGTCTACCTAGAAGTGCGTTAAAGGACGTAGTCGAATCAATTATATGAAATTTAGCTTCAGTTTTTAACCCTCCTATTTCTAGGAGTAAAGTGATTGAACCTAAAGCTCTCTCGCCCTTCTCGTTGAACCCACGAAGCACCAACCTGTCGGTTGAAAGCTTGCTAGTATCAACTCTGAGATAAGCAAGAGTCTTTATGTTCATCACGTTGACCGATGCACCCGGATCAACAAGGACTCTTGATAACTTGAAATTTCCCACATCTACAGTAATGTAGAGGGGACGATTATGGTCAGCAGTTCCCAAGAGTAAATCTTCGTCTGAAAAGGTAACCCCAGGGACCTCTTTGAAGTAGAGAGCCTCACCTTCTGAAGTTGCAGCCAACTGTGTTAAGCAAATCTCGGAATCGAGAAGTGCCTTAATTAGAGACTCCCTCATTTCTTTGGAGAGAAGGAGGGCGTCGTAAATACTTAATTTTGCTGGCAACTTCCTAAGGTGGGCTAGAACATTGTAATCAACCTTAGGAACGACAGACTCAAAACCCTGGAGGAATTAAAGGGAATTCTGGTTGTTGAGGGGAATCTGGATTTAGATTTTCGAATGAGGATTGCTTGCCTTTGTCCTGAGGGGGCAACCTAGGAGGTAAGACTTTACCGCCACGGAGTTGCACCTGCTCGATGTCTTCGGGCGGGCAAACTAGAGCGGTGTCTACACTCACTGTAGTCATTGGATCGTCGTTTTCCGAAAGAGAGTCAGAATCTGAAAGTTCTATCAAGATAGGATTTCCTTGGAAATTGATTTGAGGGAAATTGCTTTCTGATAAGGCTTCACATTCGACATCTTCTTGAATAGTCGATTCGGGGGAGGTCGGTTTGATTAACCTCAATATTTATTTCATTAGGAGTTTGATTCAGAATAGGAGAGTCATCAATTTGCATTTGAGATTCATGGTTAATCATCAAGACAGAAGTAGAAGGATGTTTTTTATTCATCTTCTGACCCTTCGCCTTTGATGGGGCAAAGTAAAAGTCAGATAACAAAAGAGGGGAAAGGGTTTTAACACCACCATCCGCCATTCTAATACATCTCTCATCTACACACTTCCTCTCTACAAAATCAAATTTCTCTTCTTTTACATTTTTCTCAGTAGTTCCTAAGACTACTGGAGAGGGAAGTGGCTCAACATCCTTCTACGAAGCGTCCAGGTCAACCTTCCACACCGGGGCCTGAGCTATCATAGTCAGCTGTTGAGAAAGACGAAAAGACTTGTTAATCGACTTTTTAAGTGCCCGGGACAAAGCAATGTCCCAACCATCTTCAACAAGACAAGAAGAGTTAAGAGGATTACCTGAAATGGTCTTAATTGAAGCCTTTTCTGGATCGACCAAGTATTCCTTAGGTATTATGATGTTACCTTGGGTGTAATTCCTCTCAAGCTAGTCTTTGAACACAACGCAGCCCTCAAGAGGGTGACTAAGCATCCTGTGGTACGGGCAATACTTGGGATCATCTTTCTTGCTCTCATCCTCAGGCCTCCTAGCCTCTGGCAACTGAAAATCTGGTTTCTTTAACAGACTCCTGAAGATCTTCTTAACTGACTCCCTTTTAAATGGATAAGGCTTTGCCAATCTCTCTCTAAAAGGGATGAAGGAGGGATCTCTAGTATATTGAGGAACTATCTGAAAGGGCTGCTTCTGAGGCGGCTGTGGTGGAAGTGGAGTGCTAGGCTGACTAATTACTGGCCTCTTTCCTTTATCTACCGCTGATACCACAGCTTTCTTTTCAAATGCTTTCACCAATTTTGGACCCTTCCTTTCTTCAGACTGCTCCCGTAAGAATGGCATCCTAGGAGCCTCTTCCTGCAAATTGCTAGCCTTATTAAGAAGTTTCTCAAAAGTTTTAATAGTGAAACCCTTCAGGAGAAAAGCAACAGGGCCGTGGATATTCTTCAAAAGAATTTCCACAGCATGTTGTTCTTGCAACTGGGGTTCACACTTCATCGAGAGGTTTCGCTACCTCAAGATGTACTCAACCAGAGACTCTCCCGGCTTTTGCTTTTCAACCACGAGATTGCCCACGGTGGTGCGTTGTTGCGCTCCAGAAAATCTCTTAAGAAAGAGGTTTTCTAGGTCGCTAAAGGTTCTTACTGAACCGTTGGGCAGATCGGCGTACCATTCAAAAGCAATGCCGGATAGACTACTTACAAATTGGCGAAATAGTAGAGCATCTAACCCCCCTGCGTTGCAACAGCTTGCTCGGAAGTGGGCCAGATGCTGTCTCGGATTTTCAATTCCAGTGAAAACTTTAAAAGTTGGTGGCACAAAGCCCTTCGGGTAAGGAACTAAGTCATATTCCTCGGGGTAGGGTCTACTCTTTGAAATAGACACATTTCCTTGAGAAAGGGCTAAGGCCTCCCTTACCTGGTCCTCAATTAACTGCTTGATATCCTTCTGAGGTAGGATCGGAGGAATGGTGGAAACTGCAGGGTGAACTGGAGGTGTCTCTACTGGACAAGGAAAGGTCACAGGTGGTGACTCGGGAGGTCTGGAACTAAACTCTGCCCTCTTGGCCTTTTCTGTGAGCTCTCGAGCTGACTGGTGGATCTTAAAAGACTCTTGCTGTGACTTATCCAATTTTTTTTGCATCTCCTTAACTTGTGACATCATGCTAGCAAGCTGAGTCTCTAAGTTTTTTATGTGTTCTTCATCTCTATCTTTCACAGACTCATCTGAATCTGACTCAACAGCATGTGGATCATCATCTTTAGCAAATCGGCGCTTGCTAGGCTCAGCTTCTTTATTAGACCCTCTAGTTTCGACCACATGAATGCCCCCAACATAATCATCTTCATCTCCAAGGAGATCATCCATATCAGGGTCAAAAGAAGCCATTCCTTCTTTGTTCAACAAAATGTTTCTTATTTCTTGGACTACCTCCTCGACCGGTCTATCCCCAATTGACTTAGGATCAAGGGGTAAGTATCCTTTGTACTCAGCCATATCGAATAATTCTTCAGAATCCATAAGGGCAATGATTTCTGTGAGTTTTGGATTAGGATCTGGTTGAGACTTTGTATCAGGGTCATCTTCCATTTCTAGATCCTGGTCAATTCTCTCCTCTTCGACTATCCCAGAGCTGGTAGTCAGAAGAGTGGCATCCTCTACAGGAAGAGGGACATATTCCTCAGGAGAAGCAGGAGCTTGTAAAGTGATAGTTCCCACATCTGGTAAGGTAAGGTCCTTAGACACCTGACTAAGGGGCCTAGGAATGACACTCGAACTTTGGGGTTCATCAACTGGGGTAGCAGGAACGGTAACTATTGGATCAGGAGTTAAACTAGCTGTGGTAGGACTGCCAACTGTAACAACTGGAGTACTAGCCTGAACATCCATCAGTTCAACTGAACTCGGAGTAGGGTTGGCTGAAACTCGCTGGAGCTGCAGAATGAACTTAGAAGTTCTAGGAGGTGGTGGCAGATTCTCCAACTTAGTTCTCTTTGGCACATATCTCTTTTCAGGAGATTTAGGTCTTTTTCCTTTAAGGTCCACAGACTTTTGGACTTCAACCCCCTTTGGTTGAACAATCACTGAGGCCAATCTTACAGGTTTATGTGGGTGTACCGGGGGTCTACCAGTAGAATGGCGGCCTCTCTCGGACCCAGTCAACACAATACCCTCTATTTGAGAGGACGGAGGGCGTGGCACCCAGTGATATCCATCAACCAGTACTGAAGTAGCAGACTGTCTAACATACTTCTTATTCTTTCTAACGAATTGTGGGGTTAAATTCTTTGCTTCAGATACTTCTTCCTTCAACACCTCTTTTTGGAAGCGATGTGAGATCACTCCCTTCAATTGCTTCACATATTCCTCTTTAGTCTGTCCAGTCTGTGCAGCGCAGGTATGAATTATATTTCTCAAAATCCTTGTCTTTTGGAGATGTCTTTCTTTCTGAGTTTTCTTAGTCGAGTAGTCAACCGGGCATGGTGGAGAACGAGCTATCCTAGCTATCCTCTCCTCCCCTTGGGCTGAAGCCAGGGGGTAAAAGCGACTCCCCTTTAGGAGGGGAGAGGAAGCAGGAATAGGTAGCTCCTCAACAGCCTCAGGTTCTACTTGAGCTAAGGTCTTAAAGGGTAGAACTCTCTTAGCCTTGGAGATTTTCTTTCTAAGTCTCCTCAAATAGTTCTTCTTCTGATTCTTAGTGGTAAATCTAAGTCCAGAACTAGACCCTTCTTCAAAAACAGACTTAATTTCAGTGGGAGGCTCAACAACTGGCTCAGACTGTTTCTGATCATTACTGACTACTGGCAAGGTGGGTGCAGATCCCACAATCAACTCAACCACTGGGGGAATTTCCTTACTGGCATCCAAACTAACAATCTGGTGTCCATCCATAGAGAGCTCTAGAGTACTAAATCCCATTCCAAAAATAACAGTGCTCCCTTGGTCATTAACAGTTGAGGACAACTCTCGGTCAAAGGAGAAAATCAATTGGCCAGCCATTTGGAATTTTCTGAAAGTTAAAGAAAATTATTAAAATTAGATCTTCTTGAAAAGAGTGGTAAAAAGTATTTTATTATTATTTTTTTTGAAAATATGACATATGTTGGCCCACGAGGAAATCGTATGGGGTAACATATGTCAACTTGGATTTTAAGAAAATTTTTGAAGAAATTTTGAGAATTTGAAAGGGGTTTTCTTACAGGTTCCAAAACACAACGGACAGAGTTTCCCCTTGCCCGAAGGCTTATGGAATTGTGAGAAAGCCCAAGTAAAAAGGAATAGTTTAACCCTCCCTACCCTTAGAAGTCAAAGTGGGAGTGAGGGGGGTTAAAACTAAAATAGTTTGGAATGAAATCAAAAATTTTGAATTTTTTTCAATTTTAAGAATTTATATGTTGAATGAGAAATTTATCGACCATAAATCCATAAGATTAAAAAAGATATACAGAGATCTGATTTGACACTGTCGCCTCACAGGCTAGGCTGGGGCAGAAGGTCAAAATCAGAACAAAAAATCTGGATAAAGCCAAATTTGGAGGTGGAACCTCTCTTTTAATATTTTGTTATTATTTTAGATGTTGGCCACCCTCACCCAAGGAAGAAATGGGCAAAGGGACCAACGGAAGAAATGATAGTTGAAACTACCGATGAAACGAAATTCTGCCACTATTAAAGATGGGAAGAGAGATTTGGTCCCACCGGGCGTGCCATTTTTTGTTGGTAGAATTTTGAAAACAGGTTTTGAAAAATATTAGTTTTCTTTGGGAGCTTTAAGATTAAGGTTGAGTTCTAATTCTAAGGTCGAATCGACTCGTTAGAAAGAGTATATCACCCGAAGGACGAAAATAAACTTTTATAACGGTGTTCAGACTTAGAATTATGTAAACTCATCTTCAATACTATGATCGGGTTCTAAGAAGAACTTTATATGGCCCCGAGGGGACAAAGTATAGTTCAACTAAGTACCCAATTACAATATTCAAAAAACATGATCGTCGCATTCGCATCCAAAGCCTTATCGAGGAAGGATGTATCTCCCCAAAGGGAAATGACACCATTCTACGATAATTCTTCTAATGCGACCATGATGATCATTATTTAACTTTTCCCAAAGAAATCTAATGAAGTTTTAGAAATTGAGTTTTCTTTAAAATCAGGTGTGTGGGGTTCCAAATCTCCTACGAGCGCAAGCCCTCGTAGTTAATTACATCGTAGGGAGATAAAATCTCCTACGAAAACTCCCGATTAAAATAATGGCAGAATTTTGTTTAGATTTTCTAGGAGTGATATCAAAATATGAATAGAGTTATTGGAAAATCAAAAGGGAATGGATCAAAATTGAACAGTTATTAACAGAGTTAAAGGAGAAGAAGTAGGGGACACTTTGAGATTCCAGAACCATCCGGAAGTGTCCCAACTTAATCTAAGTGTTGGACTTTATGTTTCGGATTTGAAATGATATTTAATTAGAGTTGAGCATTTTATTAAAAATTTGGGATTAGATTCCCGAAGTTTGGGGTCTTATAATCAAAGATCTGCCCCGAAACCTAAATCTATTTTGGACACTGGACCACAGTCGTCCGATCCTAGCTAATGCAGTGCAAGGTCTGGACTTACCCCGGCCTGGATTGGGGAGCCAGCTAACCACCTAGTCGATTTAAAAGAGATGAGTCCGGTCTTTTATGAAAGAGTGATAGGGACGTTGTAATTAAAGTTTTGGGGAAGCGGGGCCGACATCTAGAGATTCTCCTAATTGGCCCCTTTGACTTATGTTGGGTGCAAAAATGCTAAGGACTATGAAATTAAAATTTTGACTCTTTAATTTGTATCTAATGCAATGCATACTGGTTAACAACCTCAAATCAGATATGCTTGAAATTTTAAAAACAGGCTTATAAAAATAATTTTTTAGAAGACTGGACTTCCCCAGGTCCGGCACCTCGTCCTCATAGGTCAGACTATCCGGACTCTACCCGCAGGCGGGGAAGGGTCTAAAGCAAGGAAAGAGTAATGTAGAAATATGCATGCGACCCCGGGGTCGATCCCCGGCTAATTCCCTAGATTCATTATCTTTCTATATTATTTAGACTCACTAAAATTTTAAACTTTTAAAATTATGAGTAGAAAACTTTCAAACCCTCACGAGCCTCACGTATCCAGGCGAAAACAAAGAGCGACATGCAATCGCCAAGAAACTAGTAAAAATAAGTAATCCTAAAGGCAATCAAATCATCATATCAAATATAAATTAATTAATAAATGTCCATAGGCAGAATTGCCTTGCTTATTACAAACCAGAATATTACAGAAAGTAAAGTGGCCGGCACCACTGACAACAACCTGGATTCTAAACCTAGTAATGACGCAAGTTATTTTGAGTGGGATACTCTCAATCTTCAAATCTTCAAGTCTTCAATCTCATTCTTCTTTGGACTCCTTTTCTTCAATCTTCTTGGAATCTTCGTAGCAAATTACCCAAATGGATAAGAGGGCACTTCCTTCTAAGGGGAAGACTACTCTTTCCTCTTTGGGTAAGGAAGAGGTATGATCCAAATTTGGATTTCCAAATGGAAAAGGAGTGTTCCCTAAAGGGGTATCCTTTCCTCTTTGGAATCCAAGCTTTGGATCTATGTATCCCAACTCAAAATAAACTTTCACAACACTTGACAATTACACAAATTATATTGATATCAAAATAAAAATCTAGACTCACCTGCAGGGTTATCCTAAGCAATTAATATATAAAAAGCAGTTATTCCCAAGCAGTTGTATATGAGCAGAAAAGAAAGTAAACACACTGGCCACGCTCTTTTTATGATTTGGGGGGCTTTAGCAGCTGAAGCACCTGTGCAAAGAGTTTATAATATTTATGCATTTTTTTTGATTTGCCCCCCCTTTTTTATATTGCCCTGCATGAGCGTGGCCACCTGCAGAAAACTGTGTCAACATCCAGATCGTACCTAACCTAAGGGTAATCTAGTCGCCAAACACATTAATTCATCCACAGAGTACAGAAAAAGTAAGCAGACACAGCAATGCAATTTCATCCACAACATGCAGTGAAAACTACGAAAAATCCGGCACACAGCAGTAAAGTAAACACCGGCCTAACCTAGATCTAGAGTTGGTTGTCCTACCACATCATCTAAAGTGTGTGAGAAAGGTCGTGTGGCTGGGATAGATCCTAAAGTAGGTGATTAGTTAATGTTGTCTAAAAGTTTGGATTTGTTAAGGCTTAGAAGGGGATTTAAATTAAAATTTAAGTATTAATGAATTAAGAATTTTAATTAAACATATTTTAGAAGTTAATTGATTGCTACCTTTTTTTCACACCGAGGCCGTGAAGTTTATTTCACCTTCCTTGGGGCTAAGCTAATAGCCTCGTAGGCCTGGGTTACCCAGTAGCAATCAGGGTTGATTAAGTTATTTAAATTGGTTGGAATTAAAAGAGTGGATTAATATTAAAATGAGTTAGTTACTGATCTTAAAAGCTTGATTAATTTAAGTTTTCCATTAATTGATTCGTGGCGTTGTGCCACCAGGCTCGAGGAACCAGCCTCCTTAGGACACTTAGCCCCGCAGCCCGGAGTAGTCCAGCCGATAAACCAAATTAATGTAATTGAATTAGAGATTTTTAAAATGTTAAATAATTAAAAATTAATCCATTTTAAGGTTTGACACCCTTTAGAATTCATTCGTGGCGTTGTGCCACCAGGCTCGAGGAACCAGCCTCCTTAGGACACTTAGCCCCGCAGCCCGGAGTAGTCCAGCCAATAAACTTCAACTTTAGGGTGGTTGTTGTGTTTTAAAAGATTTGTTAAGTGTTTTAAGCATTAAACCAATATTTTTTGAGTTTTAGAATGATTTGAACTTTATGAATTTTTTCTGAATATTTTAATCATTTAATTAAAGGGTCAAAGTTGAATTTTTTATTAAGCTCAAATTCTAGAAAGTTTGTATTTTATTAAAATACTAGGCCTAATTATGAGTTGTTAGACATGTGGCACATTCAATTTGAAATTTTCTATCAAAAGTTATGATTTTAGGAAGTTTGAGTATTTATTGAAATTATTAAATTATCTCAATTAAAGGGTCATTTTAGTGATTTGATCCCAAATGAGTCCCAAACTTCTTGAAATCAACTCCAAAGATCAGAAATAATCTAAGGAGAGATCAGCAAGTGTTTAAAGATTTTTTGGGATTTTTAATAAATTTTAATTAATTAAAATTGATTAAACATTGATTTTAATTAAAATTAAATTAATGTGGATTTTAATGTCAAATTAAAGTGATTTCAAATTTCATTGATTAAGAGATAAATTTAAGTTAATTAGGGGTATTTTATGGAATTTTAAGAATTAAATTAGAATTATTAGAATTTTATTAAGGCTAAAGGGTTATTTCTAAGAGGAATTATTGTGGTTCCTACTTAGGAAACCAAATGGACTCTAAATTTGATGAAATTTGGTCCAAAGGATCACCTGACCCTGAGGACTTAACTCACCAAATTTGAGTTCAAATGGAGTACTCTAAGGTGGTTAACTAAACCACCTAAGGTGAACTCTAAGTCACCTTCAAATCTCTATAGGGATCTATCCTAGGCTTGGATTGGGGTAAAATCAGTGGCTCTACACTCCTTATCCTACACATCATCAGCACACAAAAAATCACACCCTAAATCCCATTGGATAGGTCTATACCCCATTTTGAATTTAAGGATCAAACCATGACCCTTAAATTTGAAATTTGGGGAAAATGCCCTTGAACATCTTAAAAGGGGGAGATAAAATTTAGACATGTCAAAAACATGTTCAAATTCAATCTCCATATATTCCATGCCTGGTGGACTTGTATTTAAAGAATAATTAAAGAAATTAATAAAATGCTCAAACTCAAATTAAACCTAGCACTGACCTAACCAGGGCATGGAACTATAGGGCTTTTGTAGGTCTCCCTGAGACCTTTCCAATGAGCCTAAGAACACCTAATTTGGACAAGTGTGCAGGGAGATATGAATTTCCAAAGTTCCCTTGAATTTCTGGAATTATTAATTCGGCCATTACACAGTCAGCGCTCGCTTTACACGCGCCGCGCGCTGATTGGCTGGGCAATCATTGGCGCTAACTGTTAACGGTCGGATTAACCACAGCCGTCGGATGGCGGATCGGACGGTTGGGATCAGACGTGCTCTGAAACAGTGGGATCTAATCCGAGCCGTTGATCGGAATCAACGACTGAGATTTCGTCTTCAACCTCCGCTCTTATCCGAGACCGTGAACCTTCTCCGGCGTGATCCGATTGATCCCGCCGGCGAACTTTGACAAAATTTCACAGGGAGGATCAGGGGGGTGGAAACCTTCAATCCAACGGTGGAAATCCGTTGGGGTGAAGGTTTCCTTCACACTTGACCGGACTACCTAGCTAGGGAGCTCGGGATGAAGGAATTACCGCAGAGAAAGTCTCAACGAATGAGCTTCTCTATCTAGAAGCTTCAGGGGACGAAGGCGAACAGGTTTCCTTCAGGAACCGCGATTGGAGGACGGCCGGAGGTAGGACTTTGAGCGGGACGTCGAAGCCTTTCACCGGAGTTCGCTCGAAGTAATGAAAGGAGAGGTCTGGGAGCTCTAGGGGAGACGCTGGGAGGTTCAGGGAACTCTGGGGAATCATTTCGAATTGCTGGGATCGAACCTTGAGCTATGGGGAGCACCAGCCTATTCAGCCTCCTCCCGCGAGCTCGGACGGCCAGGATTGAATCGGAGGAGCTCTCGGATTGATGCCAAGTGGAAAGGGGCACCGTTCCAGAGAGCTCGTGAGCCTCAAGCCGGCGAGCCACAGCCTTTGGAAGGCTTTCGGTCAGGATCGGCCTGGGGGGACCACTGGAACTTGCTCTCCATTGGTTCCAACCGCCGCCGGCCACGGTCTGGGTCGGGTTGACCAGGGAAGGCCGATGGGGACACACTGGAGCTGGGAGTGGAGTCAAATTGGTCTAAGGAAGCCGGGATTGATCTGGTGGCTCGGTTTGGCTCAAACCTTCTTGGTTTGAGTCGAATTGAGCTCGATCCAGGTCAGGCCAGACCCGGGACTAGATATGGGAGGTAGGTCTGGGTCTGGTGCACCAAATGCAAGTGGCAATTGGGTCCAATTTGATCTGTGTCAAAGGTTGGCTCGGGTTGATCCAAATCTACTCGGTTCGGGTCGATTTGGGCTCAACCCAGGTCAGGCCAGACCCTGGGCTTGAGGTGGGAAGTGGGTGTGGGTCTGGTGGACCCAATGCAAGTGGCAATTGGGTCCAATTTGATCTGAGCTGGAAAATGGCTCAGGTCCAAGTGTTTTTGGCTACTTTGGGTTAGCCTAACTATTGACCCAAGCTAGCCCAAGGCATGGGCTGGCTGGAGGGGGTGTATTGGACCTAGGGCCACCTATGGGAGGTGTTGGCCAGGTTCAATTGGGTTTAGGTTGAGAGTTGGCCCAATCCCAAGTGCTATTGGGCACTTTGGGCTAGCCTAACTCTTGACCCAAATGAGCCCAAGGATTGGGCTGGTCAAGGAAGGTGTATTGGGTCAATGGGAACCCAATGGCACCTTGATTTGGATTCAATTTGATTAAGATCAAAAGATGGCTCAAGGGAGGTCTCTCTTGGGTCACTTGGGTCAAGCCATAAGGCTAACCCAAGTAAGCCCAAGGCTTGGGTGACCAAGAGGGGTCTCTTGGGTACCCAAGGGTTCATCCCATACATTCAAAGGACTTGGAATGGACTAGATTCAAAATTTTGAAAGGGAAGGGGTGTATGGGTCCATGGGTCAAACTTGGTTGACTTGGTCAACCAGGTTGACCCAAGATCTGGGTTTGAGTTCAACAAGTTGAGTTTGATATTTGAAATTCATTGGAAGTGGTTTCAAAGAGTTTGGAATTGATTTGAATTGAAATAGCCATTTGAAATCTCATAAGGGTATTTTAGTGAATTTTGGCCCATTGGTCAACTAGAGTCAAAAATGGTTCTGAAAAATGCAGTTTACTGCTCAATGGGTTAAAATCAAGAGTCTGGAAGTGATTGGAGGCTTGGATAAGGGTTCCAAGGTCAAGATCTCAAAGGGGTTAGGTTCAGTGGCATAGGCTGTAAATATTTGAAGGTTTTACAGCCTTTGGATTTTAATTCAGATTCTGGGGTTAGAGACCTCAAAATGAGCTAAAAGTTGGAGGGTAACCTCTAGAGACATGTCTTATCACTTTACAAGTGATAGACCTTGAATCAGAAACCATTTGAGTGGGTTTTGAAATGTTTGAAAAATCTCTAAAAAGGGTCTTTAGGACAAGGCCTTGAGATTTAGGATTTGAGTCTGGATTTGGAATAGATTTTAAGTTTGAATGATTAGTATTGAAGTATCCAAATCATTTACAATCATATGGTGATTGTTAATGAATGGATGAGGCCAAAGCTAGATTGAAGCTTGGATCAAAGTCTAGGTTAAAATTTGGATTCTCAAGTGGATTGAGTCAAAGTTTGGATATGTTTGAAATTTGAATTAATTTGAATTTGAATTGGATGGAGTTTGAGATTTAAATTGATCACAGGTAGGGATCAAATTGAAATTGGAGTGGATCAAATATAGGAATTGATTTGAGGTTGAGGTTGATCAAGGGTGGAGATTGATTTGAAGTTGGAGTGACCCTAAGATCTAGAAGAATTCTAAGATCTAGGATTTAAGGGAATCCTAGGCTCTAGAGTAGACTCTAAGGTCTTGGATCTAGAAGGATCCTAAGGTCTAGAGTGGATCCTAGGGTCTAGGATTAAATCTGGATTCTGGAGGGGTCTTAGTGACCTCATACAAAAATGAGGTCAACAGTGATGTAAATTATGGTCCTAAAGAAATTCTGGAAATGAACTTTGTTTTAGATATGAAAAGTTTTTTTCCCAACCTCGAAGAAGCTAAGGATGATTATATTGATTGGTCTGATGGGAATTTTAGGCTTTTAATCTTTTTATTAGTTTAGAAAACAGCTGTAATTTTATTAAATTTAGGTTTAAACTTTCTATGAATTGAATCTCTGATGCCCGTAGGTACTAATCATTATTTTGACTCGCTACATTTGGGTTGAGCCCAAGCTTTTAGGAAGTTTAACTATTATGCATTTCTCTAAAAGAAAATTTCTTTAATACATTGTTATTTGTACTACTCACTCATTTTAGTTTACTTTGAATGAGTTTAAATTATTTTGATAATATACAGCTTTCATGGTGAATAATATAAATCTTTATCACCATGATCATTAGCCTTATATTCTTATCCCAACTACATGTGGCTGGCTGGCCATATGAATACTTCTTCTCCAAGTATTTCTATTGAGTGCTTCTTGTGGTTTTAATTTTAATTTATGCAAGTATTTGCTGATGTCTCACAGTCTATAATTTTTTCTGCCCATGCTTTTTAGATTGAGAAATGACCAACACAATCCCTTGACTCTTTATGAAAGACCAAAGTAGTCCTCAACTACATTAAATGATCATTTTGGCCTCTCAACTCCTTAAAGAGGAACCAAAATAGTTTAACCATAGTACTATTTTGATTTCTTTTTCAAGACTTGAGTTACCAAAATGATCTTTTGTTACAGTTGAGGACTATTGTAGTCCTTCATAAAAGTTAAGGGACCATTTTAATCATTTTCTCTCTTTAAATTTTTTATATTTACCCTTCTTAAATATGCATTTTCTATTGTTTGTTGGGCATGCTTAAATTAATCGGGCCAATTTTCTACAACATTATTCTTAATAAGTGATAGTACCCAACCTTTCATTAAAGTATGGAATAAATGAGGAATGAATTATGAGCTTTAATGTTGCAAAAACCAAACAATTTTCTAAATACCTAAAGTACAACTATCACCTAAAGTATTCCCATCTATCCAACAAGGAAGTGCTCACACAGTCACACACCTAAAAAAGAAAAAAAAGGGAAAAATTCATTTAAGTTTTCTTACACTCATTGATAGCTTGCATTTATATTGCATTTTTATCTCATATATTTGCTCTTTTTCTTCAAGCAACTTTAATGATTTTTTCCTAGGAAAACCTCTCTATAATAAACTTTAGCATCTTAGATGAATTCCCATTATTATTAGGCTGGCTTTAAGAAGCTGCGGGCTCAGAAAATTCGTGCCCCGGCCCATCTGCGTACCCCCCATTCTTCATTTTTTGAGTCGGGTTTTCGAGGAGAGTTTTAGCAAGTAGGTTATGGGGTAAATTTTCAGAAGGCAAATTGGACTGTAAATAGACACTACCCAGAGATTTCGCCCTCATTTTATGAGGACTTTATGATATGAGATATGGATTCCTACAGGCGGAAACCCGTATAGTTAATTACCCCTCCCGATATGAGGACTTTATGATCTGAGATCTGGTTTCCTATAGGCGGAAACCCTAATAGTTAATTACCCCTCTCGATAATGTGAGAGGACTTTCGATTAAGGCTAGTCGTGAAACGAATACATAGTATCCGACGTATAATAGCATCATGATTTGGTATTTTAGAATTTGATATTTAAAATTGAAAATGTCACCATCTTGTACTTAAAGCAGATGGTGGGTCTGGGGAGGGGGAATGATGATAAGTTTGATTAAGATCCCATGGTTCCGTCATCTCGGTCCATCGTGACTCTGGTCTACTTAGTCAGATGAGGTAGTCGACCCAACCTGACAGGAGGATCCTTGTCGGCAACCATGTGTTGCTTCGTCCAAGGGTAACTTGTAGACATGAGGTGAATGTTTGTTTAAGGGGATAAATTTGAATCCATCTTTGCTAATAGAGGGCTTTGTGTCATATCGATCATATCATATTGATTCATTGCTCAATGATGATGAGTTTGATCAAGATCCCATGGTTCCGTCATCTCGGGCCATCGTGGTCACTGGTCTACTTAATCGAGGAGGTAGTCAACCCAACATGACAGAAAGATCCTTGTTGGTAGCCATGAGTTGCTTTGTCTAAGTGTAACTTTTTGACCCGGGGTGAGTATTTATTTAAGGGGATAAATTTGAATCCACATTAGCTAATAGAGGGGTTTGTGCCCTATCAACCATATCATATTGATTCATTGCTCAATGATTTAACACAGTTGGGGAACATACGGGCTATGATCATTACCGTAATATAATGATGCCATTTGACAACAAAACCACCGGTGAAACCATATACCTATGATGCCATTTAGCGGCGAAACCGTCGGTGTGGTGCCATTTAGAGGCGAAACCGTCAGTTAGAGGACACGTGCCATAAGTAGTTTTTAATTTTTTTACCTCTACAAATTGTTGCGGAAGATGGATGAATTTTGTTTTAAATGCTTGATGATTAATTTTAATTTGAAACATCTTAGGTTCTGATATTTTGGAGACTTTGAATTTTTATGGGCTTTTAGGAGGCATTTTAAATATTTATGGTCCCCTTCGGTTGAGATAAACATTCAGCACGACCATTATTGGGATAATGTTGTAGTCACTTTAAAAGTTTTGTATTTTGTTGAAGCTTGAAAGCATCAGAATGTATAGGGTCCCCTTCGGTTGAGATAAATATTCAATACAACCATTATTAGAGTAATGTTATAGTCACTTTAAGAGATTTATATTTTGTTGAAGCTTGAATGCATTAAAAAGTATAGGATCCCCTCCGGTTGAGATAAACATTCAACACGACCATCATCGGGATTTATATGGGTTGTTATATTTTTTTTTCTATTGAACCTTGTTGTATTTTTTTTATTGAACCTTGTTGACTCTATTAATTTGCTGACAGAGGATTGGGTTTGTATATGAATTTATTTCTTAACCCGCGCAACATATTCCGACGTCACGTGTGTGCCTACGTCATGCTCATCGGGGCCCATACGTGTATATACTGTTGAATGTATTTTGCACGATGGATTTATACGATTTTTATATGCATACATGATATTTTCTGGAATGAAACTCTCAGCATATTGCAAATGCATACAGAAGGATACTTGGGAGTGTAATTGTAATGTCAAATGACATGTTTGAATGAAATCATCTGCATCCTGCTAATGTATGCAAGAGTTCATTTTAAATTATGATTACACTGTCGAATGACATGCCTGAATAAAATCTTCTGCATTCTAACGATACATGCAGGAGATCATTTTAAGATTCAATTATAATGTTAGATGACATACTTGAATGAAAACCTATGCATCCTACAAATGCACGCAGGAGGTCATTTTGAACTGTGATTGTTAATAACTAGATTGTAATTCTTACCCTTATGATCACTTTCTTCATCGGAAAAATATAATTCTTCATTCGAATAAGTGAAATGTGTTGGTGTATGATGTCCTTCCTTATAAGGCATTTTCACATCAGCTTTATAGATAGCAAGAGGTGCATTGCGTCCTCTTGCAGCTCTTCCACCTAGTTTATTTATGACTCGACAAGTCTCAATTAGAATACTGATGGGAACTAGAAAAATCTAAACACAATGGAAGGACAACATAAATAGGGGAAAGAGGGTAGCCAAACAGCCACCATAACCCTTATTTAAACCAATTAAAAGCATGAAATAGAAGGCCAAACATTCAGTCTAGCACAACATCCAAACAGTCACATAGAAACCTAAAAAGGCAGCCTAGGAGGAACCAAAACAGCAACCAAAGGTAGCTAGAATAGCACCCAAAAAGGCCACAGAAAATCGGGTAAAAGTAGCCCACGGGACAACAACAAGGGAGGAAATCGAAGGGGCTACCCAGGAACCGGACCACCAGCCTGGCAGGGAACTGAAGGGGCACAAAGGGGACCAGAACCAGCAGCCAGCAAGGGAGAAAGAGCAGCCACGGGAAACATAACAGGAAGAAACTGAGAAGACACAAAGAGGGGAAAAGGAAAAGGCAGCCAAGGGGAGAAGAGCTAAGGAGGGGAAAACCAAAGAGCCAAGGAAAGGGGGATTAAATAAAATAATGTCACTTTATGAACTGAATAAGTAGAAGAAGCTCATTAATGAGCTGACTTTAGTAGAAACTTACAAAAATTAAAACCCAACTTATTTTGACTCCCCCCCTTGCCTACATCAATTAATTAATTAGAGATATACAAATTCAGATATGCTGGTTATTGTTTTGACACAAATCCAACTAAGAAGAGGAAAGCAGGTTCCTTAATCTCAAAAGAAAACAATGGATAAAGAGAAGAGCATTCAGCTAAACGAAGCTGTTATTCCACTAGAGCCTTTTAAACCCAAGGTTGCTAGTGCTAATGTGGATTACAACATATTATCTCATATCCGCAAATTACCTGCACTAATAAGTGTCTATGACGCCCTTCTTAGGTCTAAGAACCTTCGGGAAACACTCATTAAAGCTTTGCAAAATCTTGAACAATATGAGGCATTCTTTGCCGAGCAAAATTTGAAAGAAACTTTACCTATATAGAATACTGCTACAATCACTTTCTATAATAATGATCTACTCCTGGGAACTGCAAATCATAATCGACCACTATATGTTAATGCAGAGAGTAACAACATTGAAATAAATAGAATTTTGATCAATTCAGAATCTTTTGTTAATCTTATGAGCCTCAAAACACTCAAAGGATTGGCCTTGGATGTTTAGTATTTGAACATAAGCACAATGTTTCTACACTGATTCAACGAACAAGGCAAAGAACCCTAAGATCTTTGGTCTTGCCTCTGAACTTTGGGGAACTTAATATAGAGGCGATATTTCACATTATTGATTCCAACACATCATACAAGGAACTTCCCGGAAGATCATGGCTCCGCGAGTATGGTATAGTGCCTTCATCACTTCATTAATGTATGAAATACATTCGAGATAATGAAGAATATCACATTGATGGGGATGAACAACCATTCTTGGTGCACGAAATGAAAATCTACGATAATGCCAAGTACTTTACAGCTCAAAAGTCAAAAGGCAGTGAACTTCCGAGAATTCAGACTATTACGCTAGACAAGAAAAGGACAAACTCTAACAAATTTTCTAGCTCCCACCCTTTACCTGTAGATTCTCCGCTTAACAATGAGTTGCTAGAGGAGCAAACACTCAAAGTGGAAGAAGGAGAAATTATACAAGAATGGGAGCTCTATTTTGATGGAGCTTCATCAATAAAGTCAGCCAGGCCACTTAAATTTTGACAATTCAAGTGGGTATCGACATTATATTCATTACACCGCAAAAAGGAATACTTCGATATTCATATAGATTAACAGAGCTTCATACTAATTATGAGGCTGAATATGAAGCCTTAGTAGCAGGTCTTGAGTTGGCGATTAATATGAAAATTGAGAAATTCCATATATATATGAAGATTCTCAACTCATAATCAAACAAGTAACAGGTGCTTTCAAAATTAATAAGCCTGATTTAATCTCATATCATGAGTATGCACTGAAACTCTTACAAAAAATTTCTGAGGTAACTCTCACTACAATTACGCGTAGTGAAAATGACAAAGCTGATGCACTGGCAAAGCTAGTCAAAGAACTAGAAAATATAGAGGAAGATCCAATTCTCATTACCATTCAACATAGGCATGCATTAATTCCAGCTATCATACAAGATGATGAATGGAAAGAAATGGAAGAGAGCCTGGCTATATCTTATAAAAAAGATTGGAGAGATACATTTGTCAAATATTTCAAGGAAAGGATATTGTTCGAAAATAAATCTATGGCTTTGCAAATATCACAAAGAGCATTAAGACATGCTTTCAAGAATGATACATTATATCGTAGATCATTTGATCAAATGTTTCTACGATGTTTGGGTCCCGATGAATCCCAAAATGTTATAAGTGAAGTTCACAAATGATTGTGTGGTGCACACTAATTTGAACCAAAAATGAAAATCAAAATCAAACGTATGTGATATTATTGGACAAGTGTGGTTAAAGATTGCATGGACTATGCTAAGAAATGTCATCAATGTCAAGTGCTTGGAGATCATGCATTGATCTCCCAATCCGCTACACCTTACAGTAGCGTGATGACCATTTGAAAGCTGGGGTACTGATATAATAGGTCTTATAGAACCAGCATCTTCTTTAGGACATCAGTTCATCTTTGCTGCCACTAACTATTTCTCAAAATGGGCTGAAGCAATTCCCTTAAGAGAAGTTAAAGCATACAATGTGATAAAATTTTTTCGAGATAATATTGTCTATCGATTTGGAGTACCACGTCAAGTTATATTTGATAATGGTACGACCTTTAAAAGTGTTAAAATTTATAAATTTATCGAACGACATAAAATATACTGGTGCTATTATTCGTTATACAATCCAAGAGCCAATAGTTTAGTAGAAGCTTTTAATAAAACCTTGGTGAAATTACTCAAGAAACTTCTCTCTAAAAATAAATGAGAGTTACACGATAAGTTGATAATAGCTCTCTAGGCGTATCATACCACTTATAAAACTGCAACGCAGACCACCCCATACTCGTTGGTTTTCGGAATAGGGGCAATATTATCTCTCGAGGTTGAGTTACCGTCTCTTCGTATTGATATTCAATATGAATTAATCAAAGAAGAAAATGATCTTCACGACTTGAAGAACTTAAAGCTCTTGATGAAGTCAATCCCTCCTAAAAGACAGAAGGCAAATTTTATATTCTTTTATAATGTAGAAGATAAATTCAATCCCCTCCTGAAAAGTCAAGAGACAATTTTTATATTCTCTTGTAATGTAGGAGATAAATTCAATCTCCGCCTGAAAAATTAGGAGGCCATTTTATCCCATTTGCCAAATAAAATAAGGGAGCTTTGTAAATCTCATATGCTTATTAACCTAAGAGTCTAGCTAAATCCCCAAAGTTTAATAAGTTTAAGGGCCGAATTTTGTAAATCTCATATGCACATAAGCCTAAGGGCTGAATTAAATCCATAAAGTTCAACAAGCTTAAGGGTCGAACTTCAAAAATTTTTATGCTCATAAACCTAAAGGTCGAGCTAAAACCCATTGGTTCAATAAGCATAAGGGCCGAACCTTTGAAATCTTCTATGCTCATAAACCTAAGGGTTGAGCGAAATCCATAAAGTTCAATATGTCTAAGGGCCGAACTTTGTAAATCTTATATGCTCATAAACCTAAGGGTCGAGCTAAAATTCACAGATTCAATAAGTGTAAGGACTGAACATCTAAATATTTTATGCTCATAAACCTAAGGGTCGAACTATTTTCATCAACTTACATATGTGTTGAAATTCAAATATAGGTGCAATAAGTGTAAGGACCTAACCTTTCTAAATCTTTTATGCTCACAAACTTAAGGGTTGAACTACTTTAATTAATCTAAAAGATTGAAAAAAAGGGGTAGTGATGAACATAAATGCTAGATATGTTCAGAAATACTACACAAACCTTAGGGTAGAAAGTCACACAATAAATTCGTTGGGAGGCAATTTGTTGACTATATAAAAAAGAGACAAAACTTCAAACAAATGCAAAGTAACGTACCTGTTTCTGCCGACCCCACCTCATATGAGAGGATGACAAAATTTCGGGCAAATTACATAGGTTTTTGGAGTAATTATAGAGCAATTAAATTTGAATCTTTGATTAATCAATAAAAAAATATTAAAATTAATTAATCAAAATTAATTGATCATTTAATTATATAAAATTCATGAGCTATTTAAAATACAAGAGCATTTCAAATTTGAGAGCATTTGGAATTCGAAAGTTTTAAAGTACGAGAGCATTTTAAATGAAAGTTTTTAAAATACGTGAACTTATAAATTTTGAGAGTTTTAAAGTATGAAAGTTTTAAGAATTGAAATTAATACAATTAACTGAAAAAATTTTGATTTTTAGTTAAATAATTAATTAGTTAAGTGCGAAAGAAAATGCAGGAAATTTTTTTTTTTTTTTTTTTACTAATTGACATATACAACTCTCAACCAACTATCAAATTCTCTAAATCATGTACAAATTTTTGTAAGCACCTGTATAAATTACTCTCTAAACAAAAAAACTCTACCAACTCAAACAAGTGCAAAACAACACTCTGCCAGCACTCCAAGATCCTTCCTGTACAAGCTTCTGTAGCTACCTGTGGGCTTTGTCTTCTGTAATTGCAATCCCTGGTTGCTGTAATTATTGGCTACGAACACCTACAAACAAGTATATAAATGTCAGCATAATTATAAATGGATATCAATACTAAAAAATAGTAAATCTAGCCATTACTAGTAAAGCAAAGTACTGGGGACAAAGAAAAGCTAAGTATTGAAAAAACTAGTAAAGTAACCGTGCTAGAAAATAAATAGAATATGTGGACTACTGCGGTAAGTAAAGACTACAAGCACAAAAGCACTAAAACATTGATGCTAGTGTCAAAATCCTGAAGTGTCAAAATCACAAATTCAAACCAACTCACAAACCTCTCAAACTCTCCAAATAATAAATCATAAACAACTGACATCATATCAACAAACACAATGAAATTCAAACTCGGGCAACATTGTTTATAAGAAATTGGTTGTAAGACCCACTACCTAACAACTTTCAAAAGAAAGATGTAAGCCCGAACTTAGGGAAAAGTTTTAGGTAAAATTGACCTAACCCCTAACCTCCAATCAAAACACCGGCAACTTCTAATAGAAGCTGTAAGTTCGACCTCTGAGGGAAATGTTTAGGTAATAACACAAACCTAGACCCCTCACATGGGCATCCTAGTCTTTAGGATTAGCTTGTAAGACCCACCAATGAGAAACTTTTAAGGGAAGTAATAAGTCCCATATTTTAGGAAAATTGTTAAATAAGTTGCAAAAATTCTAAAAATCCAAATAATCCAATTCAAACCCCTGGGCATTTTAGTATAATGGATTAGGTTATAAGACTCGCAATCAGACAACTTCTAAGTGAAGTCGTAAGACCCACGTTTTAGGAAAATTATTAAAAAAAATTGCAATGACCCTAAAATCCAAACAATCAAATTTAAACTTTTGGGTATCTTAGTCTAAAAAGATTTAGTTGGAAGACCCGTTTATCAGGCTACTTTCTAAGAAAAGTCATAAGACCTACCCAAATAATTAAAATCTTTGGGCAGCCTTGCTGTAGAGTTAGGTTGTAAGACCCATCTTTAGGTAACTCATAATTAAAGCAATAAGCCCCATTCCAGATCAAATCTCATGACTACTTTCTACGAAAGCTACGAGTCCTAACCTAAATATAAATACCTGGACTATTTCCTAAAGAAGCCATAAGACCCGCTCCAATCCAAAATCATGTATTACTTCTATACGAAGTTATAAATCTCAAACTTAATCAATTTATGAGTATTTTAATAGATGTAAAACATAAACCCTAAATAAAAAATAAAAACTAAAATCCCCATCTTACCATTTTAGTTTACTTGGGATCCCTGAGAGGAGGCAACCCATGGCTGCTAATCAGATTTCCTTGACATTATAATTAATGGTTGTTAGTGTTGGTAGATTGAAACTATGGTTAACCCGGGGCGACGGAACCATCATATCTTGATCGAGTTTACCTCCATCTTCCCCATAATTGAGACTAAACACCAAAAAAAATATTCATTCTTAATCGAGAGTTTTCTCTTACGTGTTAAGAGAGGTAATTAACTATGAATGCTTGCGCTCATAGGAAGTAAGGACCAAATCTTATTAAACCCTGACACAACCCTCAGGGGAAATCTGGTTAACTTCAATCTCACTTGAGGGAAATAGAATCCTACATATGCAAAGCAAGATTCATGCATTCGTGTTGTTTTTCTTAACCCAATAGCTATATTTATGATATCATGATAAAAAGCAATACTGTTGATAATCATGTTAATGACTTACGAATAATTTTCCGATGCATTTGTAAATACCGGTGAAAAATGAATCCTTTCAGATGTGCTTTTGGAGTATCTTCTGGGAAATTCCTAGGCTTTCTTGATGTACAGGAAGAGATAGATGACATTTCTTGTGAACCCAAGAAAGGGATGTCTTGGTTGCCTTCCATAGGGCCCCTTTAAAGCCAACTAAGTCAAGCTCAATTACACAAAGCTAAAGGAAAAGTTTTAAAAGAATGAGTATTAAGTTAGTTTTCAGTGAGCTCGAGATAGCTTCCTGAGGAGAGGAAAGGACACCGGGTACATTCTTTCATTGGCCCTAGCTCCCGGTTACACCAAAGCACAACACACCTGATAAACTATACTTTAGACCTGTGGAATCCTAGAAATAGAAAGACATCAAAAATTACTTCCACAGGCCTCTATAACGGCACTCTTGCTGAGAAAGCCCTTCCACATCAAAGGGAACTAAAGCTTTTACTGACCCCAATGACTTTTTTTGCTATCACACGAGAAGAATTCATTATCACCAATGATGCTAACAATATATAACTTACCTTAGATGACTGAATCTTGAAATGAAATCATACCTACCCTGACATGTATAAAAAGCCCGGAGAATTCTTGGTCCCCAAAATTCATTTTGGTTAGAATCCGAAGAATTCAAAGATTTTTGTTGATACTTTCAAAAGAGGTTGAACCTTGAACCTCGTGCTTTCAATCCTGATACCTAGAAAATATAGTCTTTGATCGCTCACAAACTTCTGGCATCGCCACCCTCACCGCTAGCCTTTTTCTTTGTTATTTTGTCCCCTCGAGTGACCAGGTTGGCTCAATGGTTTGCCCATCGGTAGTTTACAGAATTGTTTCATATTTCGATTTCTCAGGTGATCTGTGATTATATATATATATATATATATATATATATATATATATATATATATATATATATATATATATATATATATATATATATATATATATATATATATATATATATATATATATATATATATATATATATATATATATATATATATATATATATATACCAATCCAACATATATTGAACATCTTTTATTGAATCATCTGATGGGGGGATTTGTAACCTAAACCGAATTCTTGTAAAAAGAAAATATTTCAATCCTTTTTTGCTTAATATAAAATAGCGATAGACATAACTCATCTGAACGCTCAATGAAACAATGAGTTCAAATTGAATAGGTTTTCATCATATCTATGTCGCCCTCAGATCTGACCTGGAACTTGATCAAGAAAGATAAATCGAAAGAAGTAAGCTATAAGGAGAACGAGAAAGAGAACTTCGACAGACTTTGTGCCTCAACCCAATCCGAGCAACCGATAAAACCATAAACGACTATACAATGCGGAACACACCCGCCCCCCCCCCCCCCCCCCCCCCCCCCGACGGAGAAAGAGACACCCGTTAGATTAGATCCACGACCTTCGTTGGATTCCTTAACATCTTTATGGCCTTTGTTGGATTTCTTGTTCTTTTATTGGATGGTTTTTTTTTTACTTGGCTTTACACTTACTCCTTTTGGCTTGTCGAAATCCCATTACCAATTCTTCTGGTTATGCCTTCTTTTTTATTTTTTTATTTTGATATGCAATGATGGAGATGGAATACTTGGAATCAGCAGAATTCTCAAACTATGGAACCAACAGCTTTCGCATCGACGAAACAAGATCTAGAGTAACGACCCTAACAGTTTGGAAGATATATCGATAAAAGGTTAAATTAATGAGAAAATAATCAACCATTTTTTATTTAACTAGTTTATATAATTAGAACGGCCCTCACTAATTGCAGATACTAATTTGGTGTGAATCAATCGAATCGAAGCTATTGCATCATTGTTGGCCAGAATAGGGTCAAAATTTGTATCATTTAAACAAATTATCGAAATATCCAATTAGATATTCTATTCTTGATATCTTCACTAAAAACTATGTATTTACATCCTATCCAGGATTATAATGAAACTCCTATCTGTTGTACCAACAAAACATACAGAAGTAAGGATGCTATGTGAATATGACTTCTCTGATGAACCTATAGGTTTCTTCGCCTTTAAATACCAAACAATATTCTTCCACATTATTGGTCTTCTAGACATGCCAAGGTATGTTCTATTATTTGGCAAAGAAAAGCCAATAAAGGTAAACAAGGTCTTGGTTTTCAAGAGAAATCCAGGAAAAAGTTGAAAATTGTTCATTGCATATAGTTTTTGGTTCATGAGTAGAGGAGAGGCCATTGTAGATTCCAATAGAGAAGACCAGGAGAAGGATTCATAATCTCATATATCTAATGAGATAGATCAGTTCTCGTTGAACATGTCTGAATTGCATCAACAAAAATAGATGGAATTGGACGTATAAAACCATTCAGTTTCCTTATCGAGTCGGTATCAATGAGAACATCAAGATGTATGAGTTAACTATGTCTCAGATCGACCAAATGGAATGAATAAAGATGCTATTGTCTTAACAAAGTTTGTTCTGCTAGGATGCTAGGAACCTAATTGAATTTGTCTTGGGTTGCTAAATAAATATACTAATGATTGTTTCATTTATTGGGGGAATAATCTAGGGTTAGTTACAATCAATAAGTTAGACCAACTTTGTAAATATATCATAAATGTAGAAATATAGATAAATGGAGAGGTTCAAATTTGAACAAAATGAAAAAAAAATTGTCGAAATTTTCAAACAAAGGAATCAATCTTTCGTATGATTTTTCCCTTTTCCAACAAAGCCGGTGGTTAGGCAGACACCCCATTATTCTTGGTATTGCAATGAATCCAGTGGATCATCCTCATGGCGGAGGTTAGGGGCGCACGAATGGAGGTAGACCTTAGGTGTCACCTTGGGGGGAAGCCCACCAAAGCAGGATTTAGGGAGGTGGGGAAACACAGAATTTAGTTCATGCCAACCATTGGCAGGAGAGTTGGACTTGATGAGAAAGGTGCTCAAACGCCCACTAAACAAGGAAGGAGTTCCTAAATTAAGTCTCTCCAGGGGTAGATGGGCGATCCAATATGAATATTCGGGTGAGTGAGAGGGACTACTTGGGAAGGTTTACCAGGTTGCAACCTCATAGGGACTTTGACCATGGAAATGAACATGCTAGGAAGAGATGCACTGGCCGAGCACTCGAACTTCGGTGAACACTCGAAGTTTTGTTTCATGTTCATCTCTTTTTTTGGGAAGAGATAAGACGAAGGATCACTTTTTTTTAAGTAATGAATACAGAAGTGCTACGGTGAAAACATCAAACTTTCTTTCCACTTCATTTAGAACCAATAGGTGGCATCGGGGAAAAAGCAGTAAACCTAGGAATCAACAACACAAAAACTTTGTTGTAAATAACCCCTTTCCTTATTGGTATTGGGACTAAAAAGAATGGTTAGGAAAATAAAGATCCATCTCATTCGTACTTTTGGTACTCGTATAACCATCAAAGACAATTGAAGTGGCTTCATTTCTTTGCTTTAATATGTTTCTTCTCTTTCCGACCCTTTAGAACTATTCAGTGAATGCTCATTTAGGTGCAGTACTTAAGAAGTAACACTTCTTGGTATTACTCTCTATTTGAGCATCTCACTGAATTGTGAACCATCCTAAAAGGACTTCGCAGAACATAATATGAAAGAGGTCTGTCACGATAAACACAAATTTCATTAATTGGAAAGAAAGTCTTAGAATTATTTGACTTTCATATTTTCACGATTCTTCGTTGTACAATGAAAAAAAAGGGAAGCGCGAATTAGAATTGTAATGAGATAGATCTAAAATTTTTGATAACCATTTGAATAATTCATCTATTTAAGCAGTTTTCAAAAACTTGCATGTCCTTCACTAAAGAATTGCTCCAACCCCGAAGCCCCTAAAAAAACTTATATGATAGTAGAGGATTTCTAAATAGGATCTCGTCAGCTTGAAGAAAGAGAAAGCTTTCTTTGCAGGAACTTCTCAATCTTTTTTTTAGTTGAGCCTCCCATTCCATTACCCCAAGACAAAAAAACTGGTGCAAGTTGGATGTTATTATTGGGGCGAACTTGGCACTTGTTTCACTTGCATAAGTGAAAGTGCTAGTGGAGTTGCTTCAAAAAATGCAAAGGTTGAAATGTTTATGAAGGCCATGCCACAAACAATTGTACCTCCTACTTTGAATCCATCAAGCTTTCACTCTTCAAATACTAAATAGAGCTAGTAAGAAGTAACGATTTGACAAATTTACATATTTGCTACAAAACCTTAACAATCAGTGCTAGTTGAAGAAATCAACATTTTCATATTTGTCTTATGTTATGAGAAATGCGAAATGAAAACAAAAGAAAGAAATAAGGACCCCCCTAGAGATTTAAATTTCATTATCCGTTCTCTCTTTCACGGAAAAGGGAGAGATGAATTAACTATATTCCTTCAAGGAAGGATTCCTCCTGAAGCTATAGTAGTAAGAATGCCCTTCCTTCTGTTCTCCTACAATCAGGATTCAAGGGGAAGATAGTAGCAGGGAAATAAAGTTCCATATTCATTCAAGGCTTAAACATACAAATTGTTTACTTTATGATATTCTTAACTCGACATTTTCAATTCATACTATCTACTTCCCTCTCTATCCAGAAATATGGATTATCGGCACAGTTTTTGGACAGATAAAGGTTTCTTCTAATATCGTATCGGGTCATTCAATCTCTCTCACTCCTATGGTTTAGCTCCCAACTAGAGGGAGAGGGGAAAGTCCAGACTCGTCAACAATACCAAGCTCAGCATGAGCGGTAAGCATAGAGGCCCATTCTACCTTTAGTCTGTCCAAGAAAAAGAAGATCAATACAAGACTACTTTCAAATTTGCAAAGAAAAGCAGAGGATCTTTCGCCCATGATCCCTAAAGGGGAGGGTTGTCTGAGCCACCTTAGCATTTCTTTTTGGGTTGTCCTATTTTTTTTCTTTCTTTTCAGTTTCCTTTTTTTCTTTTACTAGAGTATTCTTTATGATCTTTTAGCTTCTTCTGTACTCTAGCTTATGAAGTTCAATGCAATATTGATTACAGATTCCTCCTCTTCCCCATATCAACATGCTGGCTAGGTGTCATCCTAGACCATTGACATTAACAGTTCTACAAGAATGTTAGAAGTTAATATACCAAAGAAAGAAGCAACTCGCTCCTGACCATCTTGTATTATTCCAACTTAGAGGATTAGGTAGGGGAATTGGACAAAAACTCATCTCTTGGAAGCAAAATAGCTTGTTTAGTGCAGATTATCGTGTAATGGCTAATAAAATAACAAGATCATAATGATTTGAGTATGAGTAGTTGAGATGCTTTTTCTATGAAACGGTTATAAGTCCTCGTGCTCACCCACGCCTATGTTTTGTGACAAATCATCTTCTTTCATATGAATTTTTTCATGCGGTAGTCTCGTCTTCCCCCATAGTCCATTAGCCCTGAGAGAGACTATTACTTGCAAAAATTGCAATCATTTACTGGGGACAATGGTAATGAGAACTTTTTCAATCTTTCGTCTTCTCTCCCAACTCACTCCTCTCTCTATGAAAGTGTGGAACTATAGAAATAATTTCAATAAAGAGAAAATAACGAGTCTGGTTTCGTTATTTCAAATAGCTCTTGAATTTTCCAGAACCAAGGTGTGAAGTGTCTATGAAACCTTCACGAGCAATCATGATTTTTTATGGTTTTTCTGCTTATCACAACAGCTCTTTCCACATCTCTAGATATCTAGTACGAAATTGTCGCCCATTTACTTTGATCTTTTGTTTTACTATTTAGATAAGTTAGATATGAATATTTTCAATGTTGTATATATGACTTTGATGTTTGATCTTCTATTATATATATTAGATATGAAAATATATGAAAGAATATGAAATATTCAAATTACATTACTTGAATTTTGTATATTCTTTTTATATTCATTAATACATTGATATGCACCTTTATTTCCCTTGCTTGAGAAGAAGTTGTTCGTATTGCTATTGCGCTAGAGCCTTCAGGGAGAAACGAAAGTCTTGTGGGTCTCTTTGACTTTAATTAGTGACATAGAGAACAAAAGAAGATTTTTTCCATTTTAGAAGATAAGATAACAGCAGATGACATTTTGTCCATTCCTGCTTGACTGCTTTTCTAAACTAAAATGGATCAATAGAATATCACACATGTGCCATTACCATGCCTCACATTCTAGTTCTAAACTCAAGTAACTTAATAATCTAAGCATAAGAAAGGATCTGTCATGGTAGATCCACTCGGTCCTAGCTATGCCCCCACTTTTTTCTGTATCTTTATTTGTCTATATTTAGAATCTCTCATAACTCAACTCATTTTTGTTTCGATATCATATAATTTCCCGCTCAAAGAAAAGACTTGGTCTATCCAAAGAGGGACATCTCCTTACTATTGGGCTTCAAAAAAGCTATTTTGACTTCCTCCATGCTCTCAGCTTATGTCCCATCCTACACTAAAATCCCGCTTCAACTTGGTATAGTTTCAACCGGTTTGGACCTCCACTCTAAATACCTACAAAAAATCCTCTTGAGGGGTGAACATGTTGAGGTTTTCACGGGGTAACTTAGTGTGTGGCACAGTTTACCAGTGGAAGCCACTGCATTGATGACCATGATTCCTCTTGAGACTCTGTCTAATATTGGGAGTCTTTGGTTCTCTGACCGCATAATCTTTGTGAGTAGCGTTTATGATGATTAAATATATCCTTATAGAAGAGGTATATTAGGCCTACGCTGGTTAATCAATAGTCTTATACTTCCTGCTTAGGAAATCTGGTGGTCATTTTACTTTCAAGCTATCGCCTTTCTTCTTGCAATAGGAGCACGCAACGTCCTTGTACCTTGACTTGCTTCTACCATGCTTAGAGTTTGATCCCTTTTCAATAGGTCTCCCCCTAACCAACAATCCTGGTTATCATCTCCTACACCCACACCCTCCAGCTTAACAATCACATGAAAGAAGTGAATTTTGAGGTCTTACCCTAGGATTCGACTTGCCTTTCTTTCTTTTAGAATAGAGAGGGAACCTTAAATAAAAAATATGAATTCTATTTCTAAATTTTCATATCATTAGTGTCGTATAAAAACCCCAACAAGTTTCGAGTGTGAATGAGAAATTTTCTATCTTTTTATATTAGATTTTTTATATTCTATAGAACATATGTCACAACTGGCCTATGCTTGATATATTCTAAGCAATACCACCCATCCTACCCTACACCCTACTACCTATAAGGGGTCATCCATCCTGCAGTCTCCCGAAGAGGAACTGCATTGATCTTTAATAGGGATCGTGTAGAGATAGATAAAATCCCCGTATAAAGATCACTAGATCGAGCACTAGTGATTTCGTATCCGATCAAAATCTTGGCTAATTGATCGAAGTGGGTAGCTCTAGTTGAGATGCTCATTCAAATCATTCCAAAAATATGCGATTTTGCGTAATGAGCTTTTGATATTCAACAACTTCAAAAAAAGAATCACAGAATTCAAAACATTTATCAATCGGTCATAAGGTATAGCCACAACTACTCTGATGCGGAAAGAATTATGCATCATTTGCATACCTGTGGCGGCTTCAAATAGATCATATATTAATTATATCTCTCCTAAAATATAGGAAAAAGAGAGTCTTTCCACCAATATGGAGGCTATACATCTTAGTTCGAGCATAATAACTTTGATATAACATGCCCTTTCTACTCCGCCTCTTTACTAAGAAAATCATCTTCTCGGTCCTATATAAAAAAACATGAAATACAATGGAAATAAATGATAAATTTCTATCAAGCTAATTTTCATACGATTTTTAGCTAGTCAAAACATTTGTCAAAAGAAAATCGCTTCGTGCATGGCTGAACCTAGGATTAGTTGTTGCCTTCATAACCTATCTCCCATATGAAGTAAGAAGGTCTAATGTATATGTAGTTCTCGACTCGAAACTAGTTCCTGTACTGTTTTAGAATGAATTTCAATAAGTAAAGTAATCTAGTGGAAGAGGCCCTCCTCACCACTCTCCTCCCCCCTGTCATGGAAAGCAATAAAAAATGATAACTCACCATGAAATGGGCATGCCAAACACTGCATGTGAAATGAGTCTTGCTCTTTCTTTGCATAACTTTTCCCTCTTAAAAGACAAGGGATCCAAGCCAAAGCCTATAAAGCTGCTTCACCTTTCATTTTTTTTATTTCTCGAATGGATTGGATTACTTTTGATTCTACTGATGGCGTCACCCGTTCCGAATGATTCTCTGATCCTGAAGTTCTCGTGAAGAGAAAAAAATCTCTCCCCCTCCCTCTGTCTTTTCCCGCTTTGCTAATCTTCTCCTCTTACGCAAGTTGGGCTAAGTTAAGCGGAGGAAGAAACCTAATAGAAGACTCTCTTCTCCTTTGTCTGTTCTACTGAGATGAACTAAAGATCAAGAGTGTGAAAGAGATTTGATTTTTATTTTGAACCGTAAATCATTCCACGAGAAGCCCCCATAAGTCACATTCATAAAATATTTCATAGTATACAAAGCCATGTCTATACATTGGAAGGCCATTCTGCTAACCGAAGTCGGCTTAAGTCCACTTGGACCAGGACTGCTCCACTCCACATATCTCTCTTTTGGAACGAGCCTTTATTGAGGTTGCTTCTGCTATTGGTCTTGTCACCAAAAAGGTTGCCTCATGAGATCGCCCACTAGTACTATGAAAAAAGCCCTGCTTCGCTAGACGGAGAGTAAGCTACTTCTTTTAGAACCGGACCATTGAGTTGAATTGATCGTGTCATGTGTAACATACATCAATGATGGTTCATTAATATCCATTGATTTAGACTCCTTTCCCTTTCCCTTATACGAAAAAGATCGAGAGGGGCCGAACCAAATCAAGAACATAAATTGATTCGAGTCACTCTTGTATGGCTCTCATGGAAGGATCCGTAACATCGACCCAAGCAGTTTATGTACCTACAGATGATTTGATCGACCCTGCTCCTGATACGACAATGCATATTTAGATGCTACTACTATATTATCAAGAGGATTAGCTGCCAAAGGTATTAATCCATCAGTAGATCCCTTGGATTCAATGTCAACTATGTTAAAACCTTGTATCATTGACGAGGAACATTATGAAATTTCTCAAAGGGTTATGCAAACTTTACAACGTTACGATGAACTTCAGGATTGATTTCATGAAAAAGAGATCTTATCTTATTCTAAGAAGTTGAATAGGAGCGAATGGTTCATGCTTAGAAGTAAACCATTGACCCATAATCTAAAACTTATCCCACTCACTCAGAATGGTAGGTGAAGAAAAATATGTTTTCCTTTCTGTGCTATTAATAAGAAAGGAGCAGGAAGAGGTTTTGGAAGTTTCTTCTAGCAAGAAAGCCTAGTCAATGGCTGGGCTATGATAGGTCTATAATTCACATCGAGAAAGAAGAGTTTACAGCTACCGACATCGACTCGAACTAATAAGAGCTACCTCACCAGTACCCACTATAGTCCTTCCTCCAAGAGATTCAAATAAAGGGCTTCTTCCTCCAATAATGGGGAGAATGCCGACTCTATTTCTTCCCTTGAGCTAAACATGTGCTTTTTCCCTTGTATGGGTGTGGCTAATTCGGCCAAAGATTCATTTGGCTCTCACGCTCAATTGTTTCTTTTCACTTTTCTTTTATTGATGGGCATTCCCATATCTTTGAATGGAATGAGCCTATCCTCTCTTTTCTATTAATATTCAAAGATATCAAAACTTATCTAACATCTGAATCTTAGGTGGACTCTTCAGACCAAAAAAAAAAAAGATTTGAATAGTGAAAGAAAAAACTTATACAACCCATAGAAATGGAAAAGCTGGGAAGACAGGCATAGGAGGAGACCTCCCATTCGATGTTGGGATAGGCCTGGAGATTGTTAAAGTATCGAAAAGAAACATCCCCAAATTTGAAGCATACTACTACTACTACTAGCTCAGAAGTATCTTTCCATTGACATAGCTTTTTACCTTGGATTTCTCTTTGCCTACAGGAAAGGGCCACTTAATAATTCTCTCTCCGTAACAACCTCTATTCCTATTCTTTTCTCCAGCATACCATTTCTAGTCTATCAAAACACATTGTCTTGATAGCAATGCCTGTGTATACCAGTTAAGCTGTGAAAAGGATGACACTCTTCATACTTTGAGGCGAGTGCCACACCGATCACTTACATGTGTCAAACGAAGAGCTAAAGCGAGAATGAATGTCGTTAGTCAAATCCTTTCTTTCTTGTTCTACAAAGAAATTGTAAACAAGATCTCACATCAATAACTGACAATGCTATCATGAAGCGGTATTGGATCACAAAAGTCATAGCTAAAAGATTTTCTTTCTTTTTTTTTCTTTTATCATTCTATTGAAGATTAAGATCTGGATACAGGACATAGAATGCCAGTTTTAAAAATGGAAAAGAGGAGTAATCGGTTGTAACACGTTCACTCAAACTATTACCTTTTATGGCTCGTATGCTAAAACTTTGGCTCGTAAACATTAAAGTACATCACACACTTTTATGCGAATGTTAGATTCAGGATTCTTAGAAGAATTGTTTTTGAAGAAGATAAATCTCTTTCTTTAATCTTCCTCCAAAAAATCCCTTTTCCTTTACATGGATTACATAGAGAATGTATTTGGTATTTGGACAAAGACTCTCATAGTTCATAGTATAGGATTAGTCTAAGATGTTTCTTCTTTATCCTGCCCAATCTTTCTTTTTTTTTTTTAGAAAAAGATTCTATCAAAACTACTATCACCAGATTCCTCAGAAGGAGAATCCTTCCTTTTGAAGACTCGCTCGTTTTTAATTAACAATCTTAATGATTGGATCATATGCTTCATTTGAATTCTGATGAGAAAGAAAAGAAACAAAATAGGAGAATGATTTTTCTTTCATTGAATGACTATTCATCTATTAGTATTATAGGTTTTCATAAGATCAATGTACAACTTTTCTTTGAATTAACAAAAAAAGAACTTTAAGAAATCCATTTATAATAATGAAAGAAATCAAGAATAAGAAGGAGTTGATGAAACAAATCAAAATACAATGAATTTTTTGTTTGACTATAAAAAATTCTTTTCAAATACTCATCAAATGAATGACATCCAAGAGCTTGTTTGAGAGTTGGCTTGACTTCCCTAACCTTGGCGGAATATTTTCGGGATGAGCAAGATGTACTTATATTCATTGATAATCTATTTATTTTCATTCAAGAAGGGTCTGAAGTCTCTTCCTTGTTAGGTAGAATATCTTATGAAGTGGGTTATCAACCTACGCTTAGTATGGAAATCGGTTCTTTGCAAGAAAGAATTCCTTCTACCATTTTTGTTGAACTAACGTAGATGCTTGGAGTTCCGGCAAAGGGTTCTGAGAAATTCCTTGATTCTGCCTTCTGAAATGTCCCTAGATTTTCGAGACTATTCTGATCATTCAAGTAAGAAATCATATGAAAGAAATTGTAAGATGACTCTAAGTCATGACCGGGATATCTATGGAAAGGGCAGAACTTGGACGACCTTGGCTTTTTAGAGAATCTCGCTTATGTGTCATATGACTTGTAGCTCGACAGTCCACTGGGTAGATTTTTCTTTCAGTTTTGTGCGTCTGCTTTGATAATTATAGCGGCCCATGGGCGCGAGATGTACCTTGTGGGGGGCAACGGTCCCCTGGACAATGTCCTTTCTGGCAGTGGCCATCAGATTTGAATTTATCTAATTCAGAAGGGAATAACTTGCATCAGTATGTTAGTTTCAATTCAAACATGGGTTTTATTCACAGTCCATGTTCTGAGAAGTATTTATCATCCAGAAAGAGGAACAAAGGGTCTATCTCAACTAAAAAACAAGCAGTACTCAATCTTCATATAAAGTGAGTAATCAAGGTGTTGATTCGCTTCTGAAGACACCTATGAGTGAGAATCATCTTTGTGAAGAGGGGGCAGAAAACCATATCATCCAAAAACATTCTTTATCCAATGATTCAATCAAGATCTGTTTCTATATGATATATCTGAAAGATCTATTTTGAAAAACCAAAATGGAACCAAAGGAACTCTTGCTATGCACCTCTTGTTTCTTTTAGAGTTAAGAGGAAGAAAAGTGAAACTTATGACTAGAACTAGATTCCTTATACTTAACCATTTCCATAGGAGTTTTTGAGATTGGTGCGCTTTCCATTTGATTAGAATAGGTATGGATGAAATAGAAAAGAAAGTGGATTTAAGATTTCATTGAATTTAGTGAAGTCTTATGAAGGGAATTATGTTTTTTTTTTGAGGGAATGCTTGAAGAAATTTTATTTAGAAAAAATTACAAGAAACTAAGTGATTGATCCAAAATCACAGTCCTCCTTGAGTAAATAAATAAAGCAATGAGGGACCTTATTAAAACTAAGGTCGTCCCTGAACAATTCTAAAGAACGAGCATAGTTAGCACAAAAATCAGCTAACTTATTACATTTCCTATTCACATAATGAAATAAAACTTGATTAAACTTAGTGAGAAAAGGAAAATCCTCTATCCTTAGACCTCCTTCTTTGAAAGGCTCCTTATTGAAAATCAATAAGATTCTGATTATCTCCCTAAATAATGATCTCTTTGTAATCATACATCCAGTCTTGGACAAACTTCTTAATACAAGATTGCCAAAATCTCTAACTGTGCAGAATCCCAATGCAAACAATTGACCCCAAAGGCACACAAAAACCTGCCTCTTTCATCCCTGAAGACAACTCCCACACCAGCATTGTAATTGCTCCCTAAAGAAGCATCTATGTTATGTTTAATCCATTCGGAGGGAGGAGGATACCAATGAGAAGACAGCTACGAGAACTGGTTGGTATCCCAATAATTCGAACTTCCTTTGAAAGAAGCCTCAACCATGCTAACGACATTAGCAACAATGATTGTGAAGCTATCCTCCATTCCACCATGCATTAATTTGTTTCTACTCTTCCAGCTTAAGAAGACTGCAGAGCAATATATAGTCCCAATGAATGGTCCAGAGTATGCTAAACTTCTTAATCCCGAAAAAACAATCTTTCATAGAAGAGAAAACTGGGATCGTGAACCCCCAACTTCTAAGAATATTGAAAACTTGCATAAGCTTCAAGCAATTGACCACAATATGATCAGTATTCTCCACAACCTCACACCCTCTAGGACATACATTACTCCTAGACAACCTTCTAAACATCAGAAACTCATTTGAAGGAATAACATTAATAGATAATCTCCACCAGAATAAGTCTACCCAAGGCCTAAGCTTTAGTCCTGTTCTCCAACTCTAATGGGGATCGTCCATTCTAATTCCACTCAGTTTCTAGAATATTAAAGCAGATAGAGATTTACTTGAACATTTGAAGTTGAGTTCCATCTGATCACCACCATGTTCAGGAAAGATAGGAACAAGATTTATTGCATCTACCAGCTGTTGTCCAAAAAACTGCTGCAGTTTTACTTCATTCCATTCTCCTTCACAAACAAAACTATCCTGAAATTGCATATTCTCATCCATATTTGCAACAAAAGTTAGCCATTTTTCTATGGATTTATCAAAAATCCAAACATCCTCATTGGTGTTAATAGAATCTCCCGTAGAAACTTTCCACCTCATAATTTCCATTAGAGAATTAAAGCCATTCATAATTATCTTCACCGCAGGAGAGCTGTACCTTTTCAAATGAAAGTTCCACTCCCGATTCCCATATTTAGCATGAAACACCCTATTAAGGAAGGATGAAGACTCAGAGATTAGATTCCAAGCAAATTTAGCCCGAAGAGGACCAACTTTGGAAGCAATGGATTGAACTCCTTGGCCATACAATTTTTTAGGACTACATTAAACTTCCCAAGAAACATAGTGTAGACCGTTACTTCCATCATGCTTGTTCCACAAAAAAATCCCTACACATTCTATCCAAATCTTTAAGCACCCCCAACGGAACTAAAGAATGTGTAGTAAGAAAAATGGGAAGAGAAGAGAAGATGGATTTCACAAGAAGCAACTTCCCTGCAAGAGATATAAAACGGTTACTCCAAACATTCAAATAGTTGGTATCCTTTTTCAAAATACTATTAAAATCAGCAGTTGTCATTCTTCTCATAGCAATCTTGATGCCAAGATATAAGAATTCTTTTACCACTTTGAATCCCAGAATTTTAGCTAGAATCCTCCTTCTAGATCTTCTAACAGATTTACCAAATAGAATAGAAGATTTCTGAACATTCGCTTTCTGACCAGACCACTTACAGTAGTCCTTCAAGACTTTGCTTGCTTTCTTCACACTCTTTACATTGTCTTCCAAAAACATGACAATATTGTCAGCATATAATAAATGAGACACTTTCTTAGTTTTTGAAGCCACTTTATTACCCAAACCTTTCCCTCTCTGGGCAACAACATCTTGAGATGAGGGTTCTAAAATAGTAAAAGAAGCCAAGTCGTTCCTCCAGCTAACCATAATACCCTCGGATAAACCTTCAGCATGAAATAAGAAAAAATCCCAAACATTACCAATGAACCTATTAAACTCAAGTCTATCAAAAGAAGATATCTTATTCTCTAAAAGACCAACAAAAATCACATCATACTCTTTCACACACTCCTTCAAGTAATGGGAGGCTTCTCTCTTCCTTGCCCCCCGACAATTCCAAAATGCTATTGAAGACATTTATTGATAAGAAATGGGATTGCTCCCTTTCCTACCTTTAACAAATCCACCACCCTTCCTAACATGATTAATAATGTTATCCTTCCCCAAGGATTTAAGTTCTTTCTGAAGCTTGAAATCTGATTTCTGATAGGGAATACTTGAGTTCGCAAGTAATCCAGTAATACCTACTTGAGTTCGCAAGCAACCCTTCCCATCACTCTCATTTGAATTAGAAGGAGAACCTTGTTTATCTGGAACTATAACTTGAGAGCTTTTAAATACAACCTCCTCCCTTTAACCAAGATCAGTAATAAATTCAGAACCTCTGGTTTTCAACTCAGGATCAGGAACATTTTTAGCCGCATCTATTGTAGCTACAACTTTTATAGGAGAACCCTTATCTCCTTCAAGAAGATTCAGGCCTGCTTTGGACGGGTTATGATCTAAATTTTCCATGACAATTTCTCCTTCCTCACCTACCACTGCATCAACCAGCTCCAAACTCTTCTCCAGATTCTTAATCACCCCTTCCTCCAAAGGAGGCTTATCACCTGGAATGAAAGCCCCTACCAGAGAAGGGTCCAAGTTGAAATTTGCATTCTTCCTCCTAATCTCCCATGCTTCCTTAGGAACACCACGAGAAGCTTTTATATTTTTTTTTGTAATTCACATGGACCAAAGGTCCATAAGTATCATTCTTATCAACTTCTAGTTCCTTGTTCTCCAACAAACCTCTCCCTTGCTTCTGAACTTCTACACCCAATACATTAGCTACCATCTCTTTCTTTTTACAATCTCCTTTACATGCCTAATCAACTCACAATCAAAGCAGAAAGTGGTTATCCTTTCATATTCCACCTTCTAAAAGAACTTTCCTGCCACACTCTCCACCCAAACTCTTAAGACAAGAACTTGGTCCAACTTCACACGAATACAAACTCTTGCAAACTCTCTCCTTCCCCATTGAAACATGTTACCATCTATCATCAATGGAGTTCCTACCATAGAAGCAATTATCACCACATTCACCTCATCCCAACACTGCAAGGGCAAGTGTGGCATTCTAATCCAAATAGGAGAGGTTAAACCTTTCATAGATAAAGGAGAAAACTCCGTAGTCCACTTGTCTATACCTATAATGTGACCATTTAGATACCAAGGCCACCAGAGAGAACACCCTCCAAAGCTTCGGCATTCTTAAAAGAACACAAGAACCATCCCATCCGTAGGGTGGTAATGTGAAACTGGCCAAATTGTAGCCATTGACGTCTTAATTCCACAGCCACAATGTGCAAAGAAACTTTTCTACCAAAAACCTTTGTTACCAAAGAGTTTTTTAGAGTGTTAGCATTTGAGATCTCACTGGCTTCATGAAGCTTGACAGCCTTGCCATCCTCTGTCAACACATTGTCCTTACTATTGAAAGTAACTCTGATATGATCTTTCTTGATCCAAGGATTACCCATACCAAAACCTTTATCACCCGTAACAGGCATTTTATCAAAAATAGGGTCTCCATTCTGAATCGTCTCTGAAGAAATATTCCCTGCTGAAGAATCCAGATGTACAGCCACTCCATTCTCCATATTTTGAATATTTTTATTAATCGAAGTCAGGGAATTCATATTTATCACACCGTTACTGGGGATTGCATTTGAATTACCGAATCTATTAACAAAAATTTTCAAACCAGAGGATGAAGCTTGATTTTCACTAGGCTTAGAAGGGAAAACTCCATAAACCTTATCAAAATAGAGAGTTTTACAATCATTGTCAACAAGGTTTTAAAAGGCAAAATCGAGAATCGAGGCATTTTTTCTAAACGAGGCGAGGTGTAAGCCTCGAGGCGGATCGAGGCGTAAGCCTCAAAACGATTAAAATAATTTAATTTAAAATTATAAATAATGATAAAAAATAACAAAATATTATGTCAACTATGAATTAGTAGATTTGTTTTAAGATAATATTACTGGAATACAAGATTTAAAATAAACTCACTTAAAAATAAAACATACCCTTTGGATCAAGACCCAACGAAGGCTCGTCATCACTTTGATTGTCCTTCATAATTAATGTCAAAGATCATATATCAGACCATACAAAATAAACGAACCTTTGGCTCACTTTGTCTTGGGAAGTTGCTTCATTATCTTCTCATTGATTGAGTCAACTTCAGAAACATAGCATTCTTAGGAGAATTGTAACTCATCAACAAGCAAAGGATCAATTTCATTCAAATTTCCTTGATTCTCAATTTTAGATATCATCCTAACAACTACTCTATTCTTCATGTCTATAATAGCTTTTTTTCTTTTCTTTAGTTCTCGTATATATCAGTTAATCCATTTCATTACTTTGCTATAAAATGACTCAATACGATAATACGACATAGTCAAGGAATAAGGCAGCCAACGTTAACCATTACGTGTATTAAGCTAAGAATACCTTTGAATTTTAAATTTAAAGCTTAACATTATGCCTCACTTTGATCAATCGATTCCGATCTAGTACCTTATACTTCAGGACGATCAGTTGCTTCAATTTATCTTGAACTCGGCCAGGACGATCATCGGCCTGGACGATCAAGCTATTTTTCAATGAGGGTTGCTCTCTTTCTACTTCAACTTCACGAAAACACTTCAGCTCATTCTATTTAAAGAGGAGTTTTTCAAGAACCCATTCATCACATCAGATTGTAACTCATCAACAAGCAAAGGATCAGGTTCTTGTGATTTCATTCTTAATATTGCCTCCTTGATTCTGCACAATTTTAGATATCTATCTTTTAATTTTGGTTGTTACTAACATATAACATCGAAACTAGTTTGTTCATTCGATCTGCCGCCAATCAATTTCTCCTCTTTGTATGAATTTGATTGAAAATGCTCCAATTACGCTCGCATGCAGAAGCCGAACATGTTAGACTAAGAACTTTAACTGCAAAAGCTTTTAATTCAGGAACATCATCTCCAAACTGAGCCCACCAATATTCTACATGAAGACAAACATAGTATTTTATGAATATTGGTTGAAGTAGAGGACTTGAACATAAATATTAACATTAAAATTATAAATACTTAAACTATAAACATACCAGGAGATCAAGTTTTGTAGCATGTTTGTGCTGTTCTAAATCCAAACATTCCCTTCTTCAAATGAAAATTCTCAAGTTGATCATTTACTTTAAGGTAGTTCTCTTCAGAAATGAGTTTGTCCATACATGCATACAAACTAGTTTTAACCTCTTTGTCAACATGAAAATCCTTATCATAATGAAATTAGGGATTTAAATAGTACGCAGTAGCATGTAAGTGTTGGTGTAATTGTTGATCCCACTTTTCATCTATAATATCCCATATTTCTTTGTAGGCACTTTCTTGGCCTCCCAATTCTTTTGCAATATCTTATTTAGCCCTATTCATTGATTCATAAATAAATCCCATAGCCGGGGCCCTCTCACCATCAACCATTCTAAGCACCTTTACTAATGGTCCTGTTGTCTTCAAAGCATAATTTGTACTGCGTCAAAATGAATCGTCTCTCATAACAATCTTTTTAACTTGCTTTCCTTCTTGTTTTTTTGGCCCATGAACTTTTATCCCACTCTTTAGAAGCAAACATGGCTTCCAAAGGTTGTCTTAACTCCTTGAATCTCTGTAATGTTAAATATATAGTAGCAAATCTTGTAACAGCAGGTCTAATAATTTCCTTATCAGTGAATTTTCTCATCAAGCCGAGTACACAAGAATGATTGTATATAAACTTACTAACGAATTTGGCCTTCAATATGGTTGATTTATGTTGAGGCAACTGTCCCAACCTCTTAAGCATCAAGTCAATACAATGTGCAGCACAAGGAGTCCAGTAAAGGTGAGGCCTCTTCTCCAATAACATTCTTCCTGCAGTTTTGTATGCACTTGCATTATCAGTAACAACCTGTACTACTAAAGCATCTCCTACTTCCTCCACAACTTCATCCAACATTTCAAACAATAATTGTGCATCCTTTATAAAGCTTGAAGAATCTACTGATTTGAGAAAAACTGCTCCATATGGATTGTTGACCAAAAAAATTAATAATACTTCTATGTCGAATATCTGACCAACCATCTGACATTATTGTCACTCCTGTCTCAATCCAAGTATTCTTAACATCATCCACTATTTTTGAAGTTGTCTTAACCTCCTCATTCAGCATCCAAGTCCTTAGCTCATACATGCTTGGAAGTTGTAATCCTCTTCCATAGCTTCCAACAGATCGTAACATATTGATCCACGACGGACTCCTAAAAACAATAAATGGAATCCCATTTTCATAGATGAATCAGGTGATATCCAAACAAACTCTATTACTGAGTTCTTTTGTAGCTGTAGGAGGCTGAATATCCTGAGTATTTATGTTTTCGTCATTATCAATATTTAGCATAAATTTATCCATGGGCCTCCGATTACCTCGGTCAGAAGAAACTAAATGGCTTCCAGTACTGAAACCTTTATGCTGTGATCCATAGTTAGAAGAGTTTCCTATCATCTCTTCCATATTTCTTTGTGTGACCTCCTTTGTGGTGGCAAACTTCTTTAAATAATTTTTGCATTCCTTCTTTACCTCATCAGGAATTTTTGCACATGGTCCCACATTGACATGAGTGCAGGTTAGATGATCCTTCAATCTCTTGACGCCACCAGTTATGCGCTTCTCACAGAAATTACTTTTCATGTAAACATATCCCTTCTTTGCACCTTCGCATGACACTTCAACTAGAGTTCCATATTTCCATGCAGGATCTTTCCTTCTTGTGCCACTAGTCATGCTAATAATAGGATATATTTCAACAATTATTTGTACTACCAAATACCAATAATAAAACAACATGAATAAAAAAATATACCAGTCTGCCGGGGGTCCAAGGGGGCGCTGCCCCCTGGCGGGAGTTCAACCTGACCGGTCAGGTCGCGGGGTCAAGGGGCGCTGCCCCTGCGGGGGTTTCCGGGAACAGCTCCCCCGGAAAAAAATTATATTATAAGAGTAATTTTGAAATTCTGCTCAATACCGAGTGTGTACCGAGCATGTACCGCTTAATACGGAGCGTGTACCGAGCATGTACCGCTCAGTACCGAGCATGTACTCATGTACCGCTCAGTACCGAGCATGTACCGAGCATGTACCACTCAGTACCGAGCGTGTACCGAGCATGTACTGCTCAGTACCGAGCGTGTACTGAGCATGTACCGCTCAGTACCGAGCGTGTACTGAGTAGTATCGAGCATGTACAATCTAAAGAAGCGAGACCTGAAGCAAATAACGGGAAGAAAGATCATTACCTAGCCGTGAAAAAAGAACCTTCGATTACAGAAAGTTGAGAAGAAGAAGGGAGACATGAAGCAAATGACTGGAAGATTACGGGAAGAAAGAGAAGAAGAAATCAATCGTTACCTTTGATCACCTCCAGTTATGTTCGAACTCGACCGAACTGTAGTCGTCAAAGTCGACGGAGTTCTCCTTTCAGTTCTCACCTGAAGCAGAAGCAAGTATGTTACCCTAATACTCGACTCTTATACGACTCTCACCGCTCGGTCTATATACTTACAAATCAAAGCGGCGCCTCATTTCGCTTCGAGGCGTTACGAACCGAAGCCTACGCCCTGTGCGAAATAAGCGCACGCTCCGTTGAATCCAATGAGGCGTAAGCCAACGCGCAAATGCTTCGCCTCGCCTTAAGTCGCGTCTCAGTGCGTACGCTTCTTCCATCTTTTTAATTGTTGATTGTCAATAGCAATACCCTTTCCTTTACCTTCAACCTGAAACTTTACCTTCAAAACATTATCCACAAAGTCTTTTTTCACTATGCCTGAAGAAAGCCACTTTTTATTCCCATCGGTTCCAAGTAACGAACCAGATTTAGTCCGCATTGAATCGTCATATTCATGTGCAAACTTCTTATCTAATGGAGATCTAGACGTAGGAGTGACTGCCGGTTGCCAATAGCCTTCTACCGCCATCAACTACCAAAATGCCGGAGTAGATGAACGGAAAACGCGTGGAACAAAATTTTGAAAAAAATGGGAGATTCTCTCTCTAACTTCTCATAGAAGGGAACTATGTTGAAGGAGTGAAGTCGAACAACAATAAAAAAGCTGAAGAAGCGGCTCGTGGAAAACTCTACCTCATGCGAAGCAAAAAAATTGAACATTAATGATGAAATGCAGAAGATGAAAAGCAAACCCTAGACTCCTAAATTGAACATTAATGTTCTTTTACTTTTATAAATTTAAAGAGAAAAATGCAGAATTTCTCTATATTGTAAGAGTATTTTTGCATGTGTATACTTTGCATAAGTGTATGAACTTTATGTGAATCTAGGATAAAAATGATTTTAGAGAGTAATATAAAATTAACTTCATCTTGCATGAGTGACTGTGCTTGTGTGCATGTGTATATAAATCGTTTACATTTGCTTGGGTGTGAATTATATTATATAATATTTTATTTATCGTATATACTCAAAGGTACCTAAAAATAATTGTAGTTATTTCCTATGCTTCATAGATAAAAAACTCATTAAAATTATTTATGCTCGATGTTTAAATAAATCTTTTTTTTAGCTGATGTGCATGTGTATGTTTTGCATGAGTATGTGAACTATATGTGCATTTAGGATAAGAATTATTATAAGAGATTAGTAGGTAATTTACTCTATCTTATTTTATTTAGTACAAATAAACTATTTAATAAAAGATAATTATGACAAAGCCTTTTAGAATATTTGTAAAATCTTGAATAATTACTATTAATCTTTTATGAATTCAATTACTTAGTAAGACAAAATTATATTTTTTAATTATCATAGCATTAAGAGTGAAATATAAAATTAATTATATTTTATGTTAGTGTTTTTTTTGTGTGCATGTATATGCTTTGTTTGAATATGTGAATTTTACGTGCATTTATGATAATAATAATTCTAGGAAGTAGTATAAAATTCAGGGAAAAAAATTATCGTAATTAAACCTTTAGAATATTTATAAAATCTTGAATAAATACTATTACTTTTTTTATGAAATTCATTACTTAGTAACACAAATTTTTTATTATTTAAGTTCTTATAAAATTCAAGAGCAAAGTATAAAATTATTTTATCTTTTATGAGTTTGTATGCTTGTTAAAAAATGATTGAAGTTATTTTCTTAGCTTCATAAATATAAACCAATCAAAATTATTTATGTTTGGTGTTTAAATAATTAATTTTCTTAGGTTATGTGCAATTGTATGCTTTATATGAGTTTGTGAATTTTATGTGCATTTAGAAAAAGTAATTGTACTATCATAAAATTTATGTGATAAAAGATTACCTTGACATAATCCTCTGTCCTATTCATAAAACTAGAATATTACTTCATAAGATAAATTTTTATTTTTAATTTATCATATAATTTAAGTATAAAATATTAAATTTCTCTATTTTGCATGAGTGTTTGTGTTTGTTTGTATTTGTATATTTTCTATGACTGTGTGAACTTTATATGTACTTTGGATAAGAATAATTAAATGAGAGTAGTATAAATTATTTTTTTTTTGAACAAAAATTATTGTGCATATATATATGTTAATTGTATTTACTGTTTTGTTTGTTAATTGCATTTTGTAATATTTTATTAATCCCTTAAGATACACTCATTAAATATCTGAATACTGATACCGACACTACTATGAACACTGTACTGATATTGTGACTGTCATTAATACTGTTTACTATCATTAACACTATTTAACATTATTGATCATGATATTAATGTTGTAACTAGCATTAGTACTGTTAATTGTTATTGATATTGTGACTGATATTATAATAGATTGAGATGTGATGAGGTATTGAATGATAAATTGATACAAATAATCAATATAGACATTGATGTATATATTTCCTTAAATGATTTATAGAATATTGTTCTCTTTTATCTTGTATTGATTTCAGTTGTAAGATTTTAGTTTCTTGTTGGGCTATGTGCTCATTACGTGATTTTATATGTTTTCAGGAAATGGTAAGGATCCTATGATATGAGATTTTGGACATGACAAAAATGTAATCATATTTTTTCTGATATTCGTTAGTAAGCTCTAGTTAAATTTGCTAAAATGGAAGAAAAATGTAATTATTCAATTATAGATCATGGAGTGTGACAATAATAGTGCTAATTAAGTATGATTAACACAACAATTAAACTTGATGAAATGATAAATAAATTTTGATAGGTGTTTTTGATATATTTTTGCATGTGTGTTTGAAGTGTGCCTGCTTGTTTAAATGTGTAAACTCTTTGTTTGTGTGCTTGTTTATGAATTGTTTGAACTCACTATGTTTGTGTGTTGTATTAATGTTTGGTTATTGTGATTCATGTCCTTTTGCATGTGTTGTTTGCTTGCATGTGTTTAAACTATTTGTATGTGAGAACTATGTGAAATCTTATGCGTGGCTAGTGAGCACGAGTTTGTTCACATGAGTGCTTTGGTGGCATGTGCATGTATAGATGTGTGTAAGAATTTGGCTTCGTGCATTCTTATTTGTGTTTCAACTTTGTTTATACATGTGAATGGATAACACATTCGTTTGTGAATCGTGTGGTATGTGTTGACCCGAAAAGCATTTAGATGGTGAGTTATTGTGTGAGTGTTTTTCTTATATTTGTTATGTGTATTGACTTAAAATGCATTATTGTAATGAATAATCAATAAAATTCTCATTGATTCAGTCAAATAAGTATAAGTAATAAACTAATTGTGCATGGTTAATGAAAAAAATCCTCTTAATTGTGTGTCATTAACATATGAGTGTGTTCATGTGCATTTGTGCACTTTCAAATTGTGTCGATGTGTTTGAATTGAGAGTGTCTTAATTCTCTGAATCCTTTTTGTGTGTGAGTTATATGAACTTTCTGTGTATATGGTGTACTCATGTGCATGTTTTAGTGATTTATGCCCTTGTGCATATTTTGTATGAATTTGGGTGTTTAAATAGTTATATGTGTGAGTTCTATTTATGCATGTGGGTTAATATTCGGTTGGTAAGCACAAGGATAATCACATGGGTACTTGCGTTTGGTGGGTGTGTGAATGTCATACACATTTATTTGTGTTTGAATTGCATGCTTGTACATATGCTGTGTTTAGATACATATGTGAGTTCATCGTCATGCCAACCCCTCTTCACTACCAAAGCATGCTACCCTAGGGAAAAAATGGGATAATTTATAACGTACAATGTTAGTATTATACATGATTAGATATATTTTAATGTTTATGATGAGGATGTATGTACGTGTGATCTTTAAATGCTTGTAAATATTTGTGAACTATGCATGGTTATTTAAGTGTGTTATATATATATATCTGTCTGAACACTTGTATGTGCAATCTATATGAACTCTATCTTGGCGTGCAAGTTTTTGTATGGCTGCTAGCAAGTGTAAATGCATGCCTATGTGTACTTATGAGTGGTGTGCGCAAGTCTGAACTATTTGCATGAGGGTAACTCTCTTGAATGCTTATTTTGAATGTTTATACATATCATAAGTAAAAGTTTTATTTGTATTAATTGTGTATTTGTGTGTGAACGATGTGTGCTCATGCTTGTGATGTCTTAATGCAAAAATAATAAGTATAAATTGATATTGTTATTTAAGTATTATTTACTAAATGATTGAGCTTGATTAATGGATAAATTCAATTTGTTAGGTGTAATTGATGTATGAATGTATGGTGTGTCTATGTGGAATGTGCATTTGTTTTTGAATTGTGTGTGCTTATTAAAGGTGTGGGAATTTCTTGAACTATTTATGTATGTGCGGTATATGTACGTGTGTGTTTTGAGTGATGAAGGTCAGAGTGTGTATTGGTTGCATATATTTTTAAATACTTATGTATTCTTATTATGTGAACTCTCATTTTATGCATGCGTGTTTGTGCTTGGTTAGTGTGACACCCCAAAATCTAAATTAAATGAATTTTATTTTATTTCCAATTCTTTAGCAACCAATATTCATTCAATTACAATCTTTTTAATAGTATGTTTAAGTTGTCTGACCTTTCTGTGTGTATGGTGTACTCATGTGTATGTTTGTGTGATTTATGCCCTTGTGCTTATTTTGCATGAATTTGGGTGTTTAAATAGTTATATGTGTGAACTATGTGAACTCTATTTATGCATGTGGGTTAATGTTCGGTTGGTAAGTATAAGGGCAATCACATGGGTGCTTGCGTTTGAATGTCATACACATTTGTTTGTGTTTGAATTGCATGATTGTGCATATGCTGTGTTTAGATATATATGTGAGTGCATCGCCACACCAACCCCTCTTCACTGCCAAAGCGTGCTACCTTAGGAAAAATGGGAGAAATTATAACATACAATGTTAATATTATATATGATTAGATATAATTTAGTGTTTATAATGTGCATGTATGTACGTGTCATCTTTAAATGCATGTGAATATGTATGAACTATGCATGGTAATTTGTGTGTGTTCTGTGTATGTCTGTTTGAACACTTGTATGTGCGATCTATATGAACTCTGTCTTGGCGTTTAGGTTTTTGTATGGCTGCTAGCAAGTGTGAGTGCATGCATATGGGTGTTTGTGAGTGGTGTGTGCATGTGTGAACTATTAGCATGAGGGTAATTCTCTTGAATGCTTATTTTGTATATTTATGCATATCATAAGTAAATGTTTTATATGTATTAATTATGAGCTCATGCTTGTGATGTATCAATCCAAAAGTAATAAGTATAAATTGACATTGTTATTTAAGTATGATTTACAAAATGATTTAGCTTGATTAATGGAAGAATTCAATTTGTTAGGGAATGTATGGTGTGTTTATGTGGAATGTGCATATGTTTTTGAATTATGTGTGCTTATTAAAAGTGTGGGGATTGCTTGAAATATTTATGTATGTGCGATATATGTGCGTGTGTGTTTAGAGTGATGAAGGTCAGTGTGTGTATTGGTTGCATATGTTTTTAAATACTTATATATTCTTTTTATTTGAACTCTCGCTTTATGCATGCTGGTTTGTGCTTGGTTAGTGTGACACCTAAAAATTTAAAGTGAACGAATTTCATTTTTTTTTTCAATTCATTAGTAACCAATATTCATTCATTTACAATCTTTGTAATAACATGTGTGAGTTGTATGAACTTTCTATGTGTATGGTGTACTCATGTGCATATTTGTGTGATTTATGCCCTTGTACATATTTTGTATGAATTTTGATGTTTAAATAGTTATATATGTTAACAATGTGAACTTAATTTATGCATGTGGGTTAATGTTCAGTTGGCAAGCATAAGGGTAATCACATGGGTGCTTGCGTTTGAATGTCATACATGTTTGTTTGTGTTTGAATTACATGCTTGTATATATATATATATATATATATATATATATATATATATATATATATATATATATATATATATATATATATATATATATATATATATATATATATATATATATATATATATACGCCAACTCCTCCTCACTGCCAAAGCGTGCTTCCCTAGGTAAAAATGGGATAAATTATAACGTACAATGTTAGTATTATACATGATTAGAGATATTTTAGTTTTTATAATGTGCATGTATGTACGTACATGTGATCTTTAAATGCATGTGAATTTGTATGAACTATGCATGGTTATGTAAGTGTGTTTTATGTATGTCTGTTTGAACACTTGTATGTGCGATTTATATGAACTCTATCTTGACTTGTAGGTTTTTGTATGGCTGCTAGCAAGTGTGAGTGCATGTCTATGGGTGTTTGTGAGTGGTGTGCGCATGTGTGCCTATGGGTGTTTGTGAGTGGTGTGTGCATTTGTGAACTGTTTGCATGAGGGTAACTCTCTTGAATGCTAATTTTGTATGTTTATGCATATCATAATTAAATATTTTATATGTATTAATTATGTATTTATGTGTTAACAATGTGTGCTCATGCTTGTGATGTATTAATCCAAAAATAGTATGTATAAATTGACATTGTTATTTAAGTATGATTTACAAAATGATTGAGCTTGATTAATGGATGAATTTTGTTAGGTGTAATTGACGTATGAATTTTTGGTGTCTATGTGGAATGTGCATGTGTTTTTGAATTGTGTGTGCTTATTGGTGTGAAATTGCTTGAACTATTTATGTATGTGTGATATATGTACGTGTGTGTTTTGAGTGATGAAGGTTAGCGTGTGTATTGGTTGCATATGTTTTTAAATACTTATATATTCTTATTGAGTGAAATCTCGCTTTATGAATGCAGGTTTGTGCTTGGTTAGTGTGACACTCCAAAATCTAAAGTGAACGAACTTTATTTTTTTTTTCAAATTCATCAGCAACCAATATTCATTCGTTTAGAATCTTTGTAATAACATGTGTGAGTTGTCTGAACTTTCTGTGTATGATGCACTCATATGAGTGAACTATGTGAACTCTATTTTTGATGTGGGTTAATGTTCGGTTGGTAAGCATAAGGGTAATCACATTGGTGCTTCTGTTTGGTGGGTGTGTGAATGTCATACACGTTTGTTTGTGTTTGAATTGCATGCTTGTGCATATTATGTGTTTAGATATATATATGTGAGTCCATCTCCATGCCAACCCCTCTTCATTGCCAAAGCGCTTTACCTTAGGGTAAAAATGGGAGAGTTTATAACATACAATTTTGGTATTATACATGATTAAAGATATTTTAGTGTTTACAATGTGCATGTATGTACGTGTGATATTTAAATGCATGTGAATATGTGTGAACTATGCATGGTTATTTAAGTTTGTTGTATGTATGTCTGTTTGAACACTTGTATGTGCGATATGTATAAACGCTATCTTGGCGTGCAAGTTTTTGTATGGCTTCTAGCAAGTGTGAGTGCATGCCTATGGGTATTTGTGAGTGGTGTGCGCATGTGTAAACTGCTTGCATGAAGGTAACTGTCTTGAATGCTTATTTTGTATGTTTATACATATCATAAGTGAATGTTTTATATGTATTAATTGTGTATTTTTGTGTGAACGATGTGTGCTCATGCTTATGATGTCTTAATACAAAATTAATAAGTATAAATTGACATTGTTATTTATGTATGATTTATTAAATGATTGAGCTTGATTAATGGATGAATTCAATTTATTAGGTGTAATTAACATATTAATGTATGGTTTGTCTATGTGAAATGTACATGTGTTTTTTAATTGTGTGCTTATTAAAGGTGCGGGAATTGCTAGAAATATTTATATATGTGCGGTATATGTACGTGCGTGTTTTGAGTTATCAAGGTCAGTGTGTGTATTGGTTGCATATGTTTTTGAATATTTATATATTTTTATTATGTGAACTCTTGCTTTATGCATGCGAGCTTGTGCTTGGTTAGTGTGACACCCCAAAATCTAAAGTGAAAGAATTTCATTTTTTTTAATTCTTTAGCAACCAATATTTATTCTTTTACAATCTTTGTAATAGCATGTATTTTTACGTAGACAAATTATATTTTTAGGAATCATTATAAGTCCAAACATAAACCTTTTTTGCCATAACATAGATATTGTAGTGTTTTAATTGTACTAATTTTTTGTAATTTTTATGCATTAGTTCAAATTCTTAAAAAATTGACACCCGTCGCTACTAGTTGGGGTTTTAGGACCGTCATGTGTCTATTTCACAATCGATTTTACCAAAATTTTCTAAAAATTATATTTTATTTTTTGAATGTTTTCTTGTAATTTTTAGTGATCTAGATTTTAAGATATAATATGATTTATATGATCTTTGTATTTAAAACTAAATAATTTATATAATTATATAATATTATATTATTATTTAAATTTAAATATTTTATTCCATTACCTATCCATTAAAAGCGTTTAATTCCCTATTTCTATTCTTAATAGAGAAGAAGAAATGAAAAATAGCAAGAACAAGAAAAGCCTAGATTTGAGAGATAAATTTGTTAGTTCGTTCAATTGAGAAATTTACTCATTTCGTTGTAAGAAATAATTACCCTTCTATGATTTCTATAATTTTATATATTTTGTGTTTTATGCATTTTAATTTAATCAAAACTTGGTATCAGAGTAATGGATAGTAAAAAGATTTTATTGTGACTAGATTATTGATTGCAATAATTATTGATTGAATGCGTTAATAAATTTGTTTATTATGAACAGAGTCTGAACCCGTGAAAGAGGTTCTTGAAGTGCTTGAAAATATGACTTATATGATTTTTGTTTAAATTTTTGTTTATAACTTGAGTTTTTTAATGATTTTAGAATTGATTTTGTCGTGATTTATGTTTGACATAGATTTATGAGTTTTGAACCATTTTAATATATTATATTATATATATGGTTTTGTTTTATATTATATTTATTTTGTATTAATTTTTTTTGTATTACTTGCAAAAACGTCGAGGGTGACGTTTTTCTATGGTGGGAACATTGTAATAGCCTATATTTTGACTTAAACAAATAAAATTTGATTCTTGTCTGCTTCTGGGAATTCAAATATTTATTTTCTAGACATCATTGAATTTTTCTTATAGAAATCCTATGTAAAATCGATAGCTGGAACAATTGGAATTGTTGCTTGGAAACAAAGATCTGTAAAGAGTCGACAAGTGTGCATTAGAAGAGCGATAAACCGAAAAAAGGAGAGTCGACTCTGCCTCAAGCTCATAGCAGTCGATAGTTCTCTCTTATCTTATTCAAAAGAACCAAGAGTTCAGAGATGCAACTGGTGCACCTAAATTTCTAAATATTGTATGAAGAACATTTAGGAAAGCAATTAGAGAACTTTATCTTTTCAATAAAGCATAAACATCCACACATAAACCTTAGAGATGCAATTCTTTGTGAGAAGCCTGACCCCTCCCTAAAGGCAAGATGTTTTTAGACTTCTTTATTTTCCATCTAGTCTGAACATTCGTCAGTCATTTGCCGATCCTACGGCAGCGCTTACCAACCACCTTACTGTGAATTCTAAACGCAACCCCAAACCCTCTTCTTCATTTAGAAATCTAGTTGAGAAGACCTCACATGAATAACCTAGCCCCTTTTCCAGGCTTATGGTCAATCTCCTTTGGCTTGGCTTGATTGAAGGCCTTTCCAATCTTCCCTTCTTCTTGGTTATTGAGGCACTCTTGGCTTTCGCAGCTATTCCATACGAGGATGAATCTAGGACAAAGATTATGTTAGATGTAGAATTATTGATCTTTGTTATTGGAGCTAGTACATGCTGCAGAGACCTAAAGAAATATCTGACGAGGTAGAATCATCTTATTAGAGATGACAGCTCCATACTCTGTATTATAAATATGATCAATTAGAATAAGTCACATGCTCATATTCCAAAAAAGAAATATCTAAACACAGAATTTTTATGATCTCTTCAACAGCGGTTATTCCTTAGTCTCTATATTAGCGATCAAGGATTCCTACTTCTACGTGCGACAAGAGAGCATATGGTCTTTACCAAAAGAGCGTTCTTTCAAGATCGCTTCGCTTGCCTTTCCCCCTTCCCTCCATTCCACCCATTCCTGCCGATGATTATATAGCAAGCAAAGTGCGAATTGGGCGGATAAGCTCCAACGAACCAGTTTTCAACAAATGCCTACCCAAGTTTGAGTCAGACAAAGTAGATATACCCTATATGCTATAACTAAGCAAAGAAGGATCAGGAGAAATAGCGTAACACATTGCTCTTGTCGTATTGTGTTGTAGACAGTGCATTTTCCAGCTTTCTTCTAAGAATAAGAAGAATCAAAGTCCAAGTTGGTTGGTGAGCCTAATGATAGGAGACTATCTAGCTTGGTTTGGAGATAGTAAGGGATTTTCTTATTGTATTTATACAAAATAAAAATTTCTCTATTTCTTAGATACATAGATCATAGATAACTTCTTTGGCGTAATTCTTAGCCACTGCCCTTCCTTGAAACAACATCTAAGTTTTCACCGGGGATGTCTCTTTCTTTTTGTTTCAATTTTTTTGAAAAAATAGATTCACTAGCAAGAATATTGGAGTACAGATCACGCTGTCAGCTTTCGATGAGAACTCCATCTTTATCGATTTTGATCTTAATTGTTACCGCATACCCCTCTTTCGCTTTGCAACTTACCCATTGTAACCTCTTAACTAAAGAGATGTATACTAGAGCCATGAATGTAGATCTATTGCCCACTTACCCCCACCTTTGGGTGAAAACTCATTGATTTTCTAATGAGGATGAGATGATGTTTGAGCTTAGATAAGAAGCTTTTTCACTCGAAACCGTTTTATGGACTACGAGTGTGTAGGATGACAAAATGAGATCTTTAAAACAAAAGCTAAAGTACATTTGAAAAGGTGAAACAAAACCGGCAAATGAAAGAATTACTAGACATTTTAAAATGTTCAAAAAGAAAATCTATTGATGTTTTATTCACTAATGCTAAATTATGAAAAAAGAAGCATTAGAAATTCAAAGGGTCAACCAGTGTGCAACAAACATGGTTCACATAAGTATCTAGGATCAATATTCTAGGTTTCTTGCCAATGATCTTAGGTTGTAACGTAGTTAATGTTGAATCCAAGGGATCTACTGCTAGATAAATACCTTTGGCAGCTAATCCTCTTGATAATACGATAGTAGCATCTAAATGAGAAAATGTCGTGGTTGGAGCAGGGTCAGTCAAATCATCCGCAGGTACATAATCTGTGTGGATCAATGACATGGCTTTTTCTAGCAAGAAACTCTAACATCAAAAAGCAGTGTATTTTTCATCTTCTAGAGCCATTTTGATTTAGTTATATCCAGATAGACCATCCAACATGGAATTTGTAGTTGCTATGTTTATCATAATTTCTAGAATAGGAAGAGGAAATTCTTCCTTAGGGTAGCTGAACTTTAGTTACATATACCTAGGCAGCACCAATTTTGGCTAAAAAGGTTTTGATCCAGCACATTGGGACCTAGTTTAAGAGCAAAACCTAGTAGGAGAGGCATATGTGGTAGCCATGATCGTGATAATGTTCAAGCCAGCTGTGTACCTAACAATGAAGGCAAAGGCGTTGAGTAAAAATAGAGTGTCTATCTGAATCAGTATGCTGAGAAGAGATGCGAAACAATGAGCATATAGGATAATGAAACGAGTAATAGTTGCAAGTTCCATACTTTTTGATATACATGCATATGAGGTTATCTTAGAGATGTGCTCGACTTAAAGGAGAGGGGAGCTTGCTATGAGGTTTTAAGCGCACATACTCTAATCTAATATAGTACCTCGTACCTTTCTTTTAGAATACTTTGAGTCTAAATGTCACCATGTATGGTCTACTAAGCTTTGGTCCATGTGCACTCTAAAAAGGGAAAGGATTTTGTTGTTAGGGCTTTGGTTTGGTGGATGTATATTCTTTGTCCTAACAACGAAATAAGGGTCTACTCTCTTGCCAACATATGGATTCGACCATTGTCCAATTATAGCTACCACAGAGGGGAATAGTATAAGGCATAGGTTCAAGGGCCATTTTTTCTCTTGAAGACTTTTTTCATACATACTATGCGCTCGGAACATAATCATAATATAGGCCCCTTCTCTAGGGCACAAGCTTGGAAGATTAGATTTCAACAGTAGAAGAACCTTGTTAGTTCCAATGGGTAGATCTTAACCAAAAAAATTAGACGTAGAACAACATCTAAAGGAGTTTGTGCCACCCTCGTTAAAGTTTTTTGATGGAACAAGAAACCTAAGGAAGTGCTTAACTCATTTTTGGGCCAGCTGTTGCAACGCCGGCGGTAGTGACGCCCTTCTCATAATTGAACTTGGTGCAACATAGGTTCGGTCGCACTCTATCATAATGTCTATCTTCTATTCATATTCAATGAAATTACCAAGCACGATGATCCTACGTAGCGATAGGATATGTGCATAAGAAATAGACTCGAGCTCGGTATCCATGTGTAAAAATATATTTTTTGGAGTTTACACTATTCTATGGTTCACGTTTACACATATTTTATTCTAGTTGATAATGTAATTGATAATGATTACTTTTCGACGATGTGGACACCACCCATCATGTGCGATCCGACATGGGAAATGTAGAAGTATTTTCCCTCGGTTCAAGCCCCCGCTCTGAATTACAAGATCCTGACCATCGACACTCATTGCACGAGGTCATAAGGCAAGATGAAGATCCAGATAAAGGCTAAAAATGTCACAAACTTCACGTTGGAATGCTTCCATCAGCGTTGAAAATAAAGCATTAAACGAGAGGGACCTCAAAGGCCTATCTGAGAGGCAAGGAATGCTATTCCCTTATCCTCCGCTCTTGTCTAGCATTCATACTACCTTAGCTACATCCCTCAGGGTGAAACATCAAGAAAGTCATGCAGTTACATCGAACTATCAACACAGAAGCTTAGAAGTCCTTTCTCCTCTCCTAGTGCATGAAGGAATAGCTCAATAGGAGTCATAAGGGGAAGACTTTCTACCTCTATCCTCAGCTCCTTGTCTTGAAGCCACATCTAATCCTATCCTATCTATCCTTGCTTCCTCTAATCCTTCTCGCTATCCTAACTACAAAGAGAAAGAAGACGACTACCCTTTCATTACCCTTTAGTTAGAAATCAAGATATTTTTCATAAACTGCCATTGATGCAATAGAATTCTAAGTATAAATGTAGAAGCTCTTGATGAAAAAGAAAGATCAAGTGATGAAGGCATTCTCGCTGCTACTGTTGGAGTTGATGGTTCTGTTGAATAATAAAAAAAAGAAGAGAGAAATGGTTTTCATAAATCTGTTGGATAAAAAAAACGACACGGATGCATGAATCCCGCTTTGCAGCTGTAGGATTCCATTTCCTTATATTGTAATTAACCAGATTGTAATTCTTACCATTGTGTTCACTTTCTTCATTGGAAAAATATAATTCTTCATTCAAATCAGTGAAACGTGTTGGTGTATAATGTCCTTCCTTAGAATGCATTTTCACATATGCTTTATAGATATCAAGAGGTGCATTGCGTCATCTTGTAGCCTTTCCACTTGTTTTATTTATGGCTCGACAAGTCTCAATTGGAATACTGATGGGAACTAGAAAGATCTAAACCAAATGGAGAACATAAATGAAAGTTGGACACGACTCAATCCAAAACTTTAGTAAGCAAATCAAATAAACATGAAACAAATTGAAATTATTTTTTTAGAAGAAAGAAAACTACAAAGACAATACCCTCAAAACAACCAAGTAGTGGTCACCTAACATGTAACGATAAATTAGGTAAATAGAATGCTCAAGGACATACAAACTAGTGGTCCACCACAGCAACTTTGATCCAACGTCCGCCACAACCCCTTTGACAAAAACTAACAAAACTGACCAACCAACACCACTCACACTTTTAGAAGAAGGATACAATGGGGTGGAAACTTGTGGATAAAAGAATTAGATAGAAGACTTGGATGAAGAAATAAGTAGTGAAGAAGTAGCTCTCAAGCTAAGAGGAAAACCCTTCAGGTTTTAGACTTTTTTCACTTCCAAAAAACTCCCTACAACAGCCCAAAATACTTAAAAAGGAAAGAAAAGGAGGTCAACAATCAACCACAGCCACCCCTTACAACCAACCGAAAAAGGTGAAGAAAAAGGTAGCAATTAAGGCTAGACTGAAGCCCATCCGAACAGCTAGGGAATTGAGAAAGCCAATGGACAACAATAGGACCCGAATAGTCAGGGAATCTGGAAAGCCAAGGGACAACAACAGGACCCGAACAGCCAAGCCAGGAGAAACTGGGAAAGCCACAGAAACTGTATAGCCACCAAGCAGAAAGCAATTCAGCCGCCCTCCAACAAACCCAAATCTGCCCAAACATGATGCACCAAAAGAAGCTAGCAAACTAAAGGAATAACATGTCCAAAAAGCACCTAAACCACATGTTTATCGGTTGCCTTCCATTATTGGGTAAACAAAAATTTAATTAAAAAATTACAATAACATAAAATAAAAGTGTCTTAAAACATTAGCATGAAGTATTAAATACATCAATTCCCCCTAGGTGGGAGAATCTCATTTCCTAATTGAAATGCTTCACAAATGAGTTGATAGATATGAGGATGACAAGATTGAAGTTCTACTACTTCAACCCAAGTACAGTTAGTTAATGGACGTCCACTCCATTTTACCAGGAACCGTTTGTGCACTCCATGTCTGGTATGAGTAGTCCTAATGCCCAAAACATCTTCAATATGATCATCATTGGTCTAAACTGGACTGGTAACTGGTAAGGTCTCTAAATCCACAGAATCAGCTAGATTTCCTTCGTATAAAGTAAGGTCAGCAACATTAAACACATGTTGTCGTTCATTGGACATTAGGTCCTAGATTAGTGCATATAGCATTTGTTCCCAATTTTTGAAGTATCTAAAAAGGCCCAAATTTTCTCAGGCTTAACTTGCCAAAAGTTACAACAGAAAAGCTTTATTGTCGAAAATAAGCCATAACTAGACCACCCTCTTGAAAATAACACTCTCCGGTGTTTGTTAGCAACAGTTTTGTATTTAGTATTTTCCATTTGGAGTTTTTCTAGGACTTGATGTTGGATCGATTTAATTTGATCAACAATTTATGTAGCTTCAGCACTGATCTTATTAGGCATGGGTAAACAAGTTCGGTCTAAAACATGAGGAATAGGCTATGGCCATAAATGATTTTAAAAGGGGTCTTTCCAGTAGATATGTTAATAGAATTGTTGTAAGAAAATTTGGCTAAGGGTAAAACCAAATCTTTATCCAAGCTTTATATTTTCTTTTTTGGTCTTTGAAATATTTTATGCTCATAAACTTAAGGGTCAAGCTAAAATCAAAAGGTTCAATAGGCTTAAGAGCTGAATCTTTTAAATCTATTATACTTACAAACCTAAGGGTTAAGTCACATTTGACGATATATAAAGACTAAAAGTCTAAAACTTGTCAATAAAATAAAACAAAAAAGAATGAAATGCATAAGATACATGTGTAAACATAAATAAAATATACATGTACATACCAGAAAGAAGCCATAGAAGCTATTAAAGTTTGAACTGAATGCTGCATATCTACAGTCTTACTCTGAGCAAGCAATCATGTACCATCATCTACCTAGTCTGAGTGGTCTCTAACTGATGATGCAACCAGTCAAACTCTTCGGTTCATGACGACAAATCCCGCTCTAATCTCTCAACCTCAGCCGTTATCCAAACAAAATCCTCCTCAGTATAAGCAGCTGTTGCTTGAAGATCTCGTCATCTCTCCAAAAGAGCCTTCTCCTATTGCCTCAAAGCTCTACTGTTGCAAATCTATTTTTAATGTCTTATGTTTTGATGATTGACAAACACTGTTTCTCTTGGACAGCTTGTTGCTTCTAACTTTTCAGGAATCGACGATCTGACAATCAAAAAGGAGCCAAGTTCAGGAATGCGTAGGTTTAGGGTTGAGTCAGTCTATACTTTTGTTTTTTACCTTTTGAGTCCACTTGTAATAGTCAAAGAGACTGATGCTTTGTAACCCTTCACACACACACACTTGAGAGACTTAGAATTTCTGTTTTTACTCATATCGGCCAGGACGATTTCTTTTATCGGCCTGGACGATCAGCTTAAAACAGGAAGTCTAATTAAGGATTCTTAATTAAGACAGCCGACGTTAACAGATCGTCCTGGACGATACGTGTATCGGCCAGGACGATAAGCTCAAAACAGAAAGAAGTAGCCGCCATAGACAAGTATGGTATACTGTATCTTTAAATTATCGGCCAGGACAATCCTCGGATCGGCCTGGACGATATTCACAAATTATGCCATAATTGTTCAGGAAATCAAGGAGGTAATTAAGGATGATTGATACGATCATATCGTCCTGGACGATAGCAAGATCGGCCAGGCCGATCTAGTCAAAAAAACCTTAAGTTACTTCAGGACGATCAATATCGGCCAGCCCGTATTCAGGGCTATTGTCAGGATGATTTTCCTCTGATTTGAACTGATCGGCCAGGACGATCGTGAGATCGGCCTGGACGATCAAGCTATTTTTCAATCGTCCAGTTTTGCATCCAGGGCTATGCTCTGGCCGATCTTCATTGATTTGTACTGATCGGCCAGGCCGATGTCCATATCGGCCTGGACGATATTGTCGGCAACTTGCAATTAATGAGCTCTTTTGAAGCTCTTCTATTTAAGAGCTCTTGTTCAACGTTTTAAAAGACCTTTGGCTGCTGCCTTGACCTGAGAAGACCTTGAGGAGAGAAAGAGAGAGAGAGGAGAGAGAGAGGATCTTGTGAGGGGGAGCTTGTGAGGGGTTTCACAAGGCTTGCTTCAAGCATCTCTCTGCGTCGTCTTCGTCTAGAGTTTCTCGTCCGTGGAAGGGTCGGTAGAGGTAAGGAGTTTGGCTTTTGGTTCTGGTTCTCTGCCAGCTTCAGGAGGAAGCAAAAGGAGATAGGTTCTCTGCCTTGCCGGGGTGGCAAAAAAGAGGTTCTTGTGAGGGTTTCTCCGCCTAGCCGTGGGGGCTAAAGGAGAGTCACTTTTTGTGTAGTGCAATACTTGGAGGGTGCCTCCAAGGAGTGGACGTAGGTCGAGTCGACCGAACCACTATAAATTTCTGTGTTCTTTTTCTTGCTTCCGCACTTTTAAATTCCGTATTATTTTGTGGTGTGATTTGGTTTATGTGATTTTATTTCTTTGTTTAAAAAGAAGTTTTTAAAATACCAATTCACCCCCCCTCTTGGTTAGTTTGGGACTAAGTTCATAGGGCTTAACATCCCCATCGAACTTTCAAGTGGTATCAGAGCTTGATTTGAAAATTAAAGTTTGAAAACTTTTTGAATTTGATCCATGTCTAACTTTGGGAATCGCAACACTACGGAAGGGTATTCTATTACCCGACCTCCTCTGTTCGATAACCTACCTTTTGATTTTTGAAAAACTCGCATGTCAACTTTTTTACAATCTACTGATTATCGCATGTGGATGCTTATTCAAGAAGGTTATTCTCCACCTTCTCGTGAAATTAACGGTTTTAAAACTGAAGTTGCTTTTACCGAATGGACTTTTGATGAACGAGATTTAGCTCAATTAAATGCGAAATGTTTGAATTGTTTTTTCTGTGCTTTGAAATCTGAGGATTACATGCGTGTTTCAACTTGCAAAACTGGTAAAGAAATTTGGGATAAATTGTGCATTACTTATGAAGGCACTAATAAAGTTAAACAATCCCGTTTAAACATTCTCTTGCATGACTACGAACTTTTTTGTATGAAACCTCATGAATCAATTTCTGACATGTACACTAGGTTTACTCAGATTGCTACTTCATTGCATGCACTAGGAAAAGAACTTTCAAACTATGAAAAAGTTAACAAGATTTTGAGATGCTTGCCTTTGTCTTATGATGCAAAAATTACTGCAATCACTGAATCTAAAGATTTGAACACCTATTCTATTGATAACTTGCTTGGCTCACTCATTGCTTACGAGCAAGGGGTGAATCAAAGAAATCTTGATACAGGTGAGAAGAAAAAGGAGAAAACAATTGCATTGAAGGCACACAAATCGGATTCTGAATCTTCCGGATCTGAAAGCGATGGAGTTGCCTTCATCACAAGGCAATTCAAAAGCTTTCTAAGGAAGAAACAAAAGCATCATCAAAGTTGGAGAAAAGATAAGGATCATAAACATATTAAAGGATCTTCTGATGTTGTTTGTTTTGAATGCAAAAAATCTGGACATATAAGAGCCGATTGTCCTACACTTTAAGATCATTCAAGCAAAGAAAAGGAAAAAGGTGAGGAGAAAGCTAAGCCTAGGAAGGAGAATAAGAAAATCCAAAGAGGCTTCTGGGCAGAATCTGGTACTGATTCCTCTGAGACTGAACCAGAGGAAGAGAGTACAAACTTGTGTTTCATGGGAGAAAATCAAAGTGATGAGGAAGAGGTATGTAAACCAACATATGATGAATTGTTTGAAATTTGTGAAAAAATCCATACATCATACAAAAAACTTAAGAAAACTCATGCTAGCCTAAAATTAGAACATTAAAATCTACAAAAAGAGCATGAAGTTTTTCTCAAAGATCATGCAACGATTGATTCAAATCACATGGCTCTCCTTGATGAATTTGATGAATTAAACAAGAAGCATTTGGAATTAGTTGATAAAAGTAATGCATTAAAAGCTTCACACACCTCACTTAACGATGATCTTAAGAAATCTAAAGAGATTGAGAAAAATTTGAGGATTGAGAATGATGCACTAAAAAGAACTAACTTGAGAATTCAAAATGATTTGGAAACATGTAAGAAAGCTAGGATGACACCAACTTTTAATCAAAGGCCAGAACCTAGGAAGAGGCATTTTTACCCAAACCATTTAAGAAAACCTTTTCCTGGAATTCAATATTTTTCTTGTGGCATGCTAGGACACATCTCACACACTTGCACAGTTCACCGCAGTACACATTGGGTGTGGAGACCTAAGATGCATGATTCAAAGCATACCACATCTGCATTGCACTCTACATTTCCTAAGAATGAGCCCAAATCTGTTTGGGTTCCTAAAACTGACTGTTGTTGAGTTTTACAGGAGTGCTCTCACCAAAGACCTCGTGGGAGCATAAGATAACTGAACATAAGGAGGCTTGCAACTCAATTGCTCAAATCCGTTGCTTTATCACTTGCTTAAAATCTTTAGTTTTTGTATGTCTTTTATTCTTTAGTCTTTGTGTTCACTTTGTGTTGTCTTTGGTTTGCTTATTTTTTTTTTTTTTGCTTTTGCTTTTTCACCTTGGTCTTTATTTTTTGGGCTTCCATATGATGAAACTTCTCAAGCTTTTAAATTGGAGTTTTTGGAGATAGGGTTTAGCTTTTTAAAATTGGTTAAAGGGAGTAAACTATTGATGTTTTTCCTTTCTTCTGACTTTGTTTAGTGGCATGATTTTTTTCTATAAAACAAAAGTCTAAACTCAGTTTAACCAATGACTTTTTAAGATCTCTTTCTAAATCTTGCTACATTAAAACATCTTATGCATAATAGTCAAAATTCTTTGATATCATTCAAGCTTTTGAAATCTTACCATTGCAGTTATCACGTGATTTTGATTTTGTGTTGTGGATTGTTCTTCCCTATGTTAGAGAGAGAGCTCCTATTCTCTAATATTTGGAGGATATACTCACAACTAAGTTTTTTTTTAAGGGTATATTAAAGAATTTTTAGCTTGCAAAAGTTAAAAAGGAAAGAGGCCAATGAAGCCAAATTGAAAAGAAAGCTATAAACACAAAAGTGTATCAAAAATCAAAAGATGCACAAAGAGCCAATAAAAGTGACAAGAGGCATAAAATTAGCCCACTAAATGCAAGCTATCATCTCTTTGGTAAAACTCTTAAAACTTAGAAAACTCATTGATTATGTGATACGTTCAAAGATTTGATTTCAATTTCCATGATTGAGAAAAATTATTTTGGTTTATTATTTATGAGATATTTTAGTTGTTAACAAGTCTTGATTGGATCTTCTTATCCTTTTTGTTATTCCGAGTTAGGACTCTATTGTTTTTAAGAGAATTTTGTACCCTGATGGATGTCCGATCTAGGGTAAATGGAATCAGTTTTTCTACCTTCTTCTAATTGGATTCTGTTAAACCTCTTGATCTCCTAAAACTTTAAAAGTTTAAATTCATGAAAAGAATTCTCATATGATGCCTCCATAAAACAAAAAAAAAAAAGAAAAATTAAAATCCAAAAATATTCGGTGTTTGTTTTTTTTTTTTTGTTGTGTTTGACTGTTTTTTTATTTTTTATTTTTATTATTTTCATTATGTTATTTTTGTGTATTTGACTGTCTTTTCTTTTGTTTTATTTTTGAGGGTCTTGATCATCATCATTCTTTTCTTGATTTCAAATTCAAGTCACATCGGCCTGGCCGATATTTATATCGTCCTGGCCGATATGACAAATTCTTTCCAAAATCCATCTGCTGACCTTTTTCTGTGCTCACTGAAATTCATCGTCCTGGACGATACATTATCATCCTGGATGATGTGATCAAACTCATGGTGATAGTCCTGGCCGATAGTATATTTGTCTGGCCGATGCATTCTATGTGCATCGTCCTGGCCGATACACTGGACCGTCCCGGACGATCCACGTGTCAGCACGTTTTGATCTTTAAATTCAGCCCCGGACGATCCATTATTGGACCATCGGCCGGGCCGATCCACTGTTCGTCCTGGACGATACACGTGGCAAGCATTTAAAACGTTTTAACTTCGGCCGGTACGATCAATTATTGTGCATTGTCCTGGACGATACACCTAATCGGTCCGGACGATCTACTTTTTCAACGGTCGTCCGGACTGACTCCTCGGGCCGATAGCCTGTGTCTAATCGGCCTGGCCGATATCTGATCGGCCCGGACGATTGGACCGCCTTTTTGACCAATCGGCCTGTACGCAATTATTGACACATATCGGCCTGGACGATTCCGCGATCGGCCAGGACGATATGGACGTTTCTTTAAATTCAGGCCGATCCAGCCATGTTTTTTCACTCTTCATCCTTTCTCCTTTGTGTTTTTGCTTAAGTTCTCTCAAATGGCTGGTGGGAAGCGAGTCCGTCAGACCTCTGGAAGTTCCTCGAGGGCAAGGGTTGACCCTCGTTTCCGGGAAGCAGAAGATGAAGCCGCATATCATCGCTATAAAGAATGTGGAATTACTGTTTCCAAAATTATCAATCCGGTCCACATCTCTTACCCGGTAATGGATCTCTTCGCTCACACTTCCCTTTGCTTCATTCTATCTCTTGTTTTCCCTTTCAATTCTGAGTTCCTTCTAGAATTTTTTGCAAACCTTCGCATCAACTCCACCTTCACAGCTCTGTCCTCCTATGTGAATCGACGCCCTGTCGAAATCACATATCAGGACTGTGTTGATCTTTTACAGCTATCCACCACCGGAGATAAGCTGCACTTAATTGCCCCTGACCCTGATTTTGACTGGTCCACGGCAAATCACTTTCTTCGCCAGACCAATGTCTGTTACCATGTTGGAGAGACTAGCTCTTTAGTCAGAGATGCTAGGACAATCCAACATGTCCTTCGCACCTCCGTCATTCCAAAAGCCGGCGACCGTGTCCACATTACCCCTCTACTTTCCCTCACTACCTTCTACATCATGGCTCATAGGGAATTCAACACTGCGGACCTATTTTTTCGTTACATTGATCACCTAACAACAATTCGTGATCCATGCCACAGAAGAAAGCCAAATCTAGCCTTAGGACACATCATAGCCTATATTCTTGAAACTAAATACCAACTTCAATATCCTATTCCACCAAACCTCCCAACTCCCTTCTACTCAAACAACTCCTTCAGTACCCTTCACAGTACTCGTCTCCACCCTGAGGAACCTCAGGGGGCTCGAGAGGAGGAGGCTCCTGCTCTAGCTCCCTTTCCTGACCCTGCTCCTCTCCACCAACACTCACCGGTTGATCAGTTGATAGAGAGATTTGATCGTTGGGAGACCCGATTTGATGCATATGTTGCTGCCCAGGAGCAGCAACACTCTGAGGACATTGCCCGCTACGAGCATCACCGCGCTGAGGATTTAGCTCGATTTGACAGTTTTCTTACTCACCAGCAGTAGCAGCATGACCAGGACATCGCCTGGTTCAATGCTCAGTTTACCACCTTTGCCAGTTATTTTCAGCAGCCACCTCCACCTCCTCCATCTGATGATCAGGATCCCTCGTTCTTTTAGTTTGTGCTTTGAGTTACTATTTCTTGACTTTTTGTAGTAGTCTTTCGTGATGTTTTTTTTTCTTCTCTTTTCTCTGCTGTTTCTGGACTCTCTTTTTGTGATGAAAAAAGGGGGAGTAGGATAGGGTGTGGTAGGAAAAAGGGGGAGATTGTAACTTTGTTTTTCTAAAGAATCTATTTTTGTCCTACTTGTGTTTTGTCATCATCAAAAAGGGGGAGATTGTTGTAAATCTATTTTTAATGTCTTATGTTTTGATGATTGACAAACACTGTTTCTCTTGGACAGCTTGTTGCTTCTAACTTTTCAGGAATCGATGATCGGACAATCAAAAAGGAGCCAAGTTCAGGAATGCGTAGGTTTAGGGTTGAGTCAGTCTGTACTTTTGTTTTTTACCTTTTGAGTCCACTTGTAATAGTCAAAGAGACTGATGCTTTGTAACCCTTCACACACACACTTGAGAGACTTAGAATTTATGTTTTTACTCATATCGGCCAGGACGATTTCTTTTATCAGCCTAGACGATCAGCTTAAAACAGAAAGTCTAATTAAGGATTCTTAATTAAGGCAGCCGACGTTAACAGATCGTCCTGGACGATACGTGTATCGGCCAGGACGATAAGCTCAAAACAGAAAGAAGTAGCCGCCATAGACAAGTATGGTATACTGTATCTTTAAATTATCGGCCAGGACGATCCTCGGATCGGCCTGGACGATATTCAAAAATTATGCCATAATTGTTCAGGAAATCAAGGAGGTAATTAAGGATGATTGATACGATCATATCGTTCTGGACGATAGCAAGATCGGCCAGGCCGATCTAGTCAAAAAAACCTTAAGTTACTTCAGGACGATCAATATCGGCCAGCCCGTATTCAGGGCTATTGTCAGGACAATTTTCCTCTGATTTGAACTGATCGGCCAGGACGATCGTGAGATCGGCCTGGACGATCAAGCTATTTTTCAATCGTCCAGTTTTGCATCCAGGGCTATGCTCTGGCTGATCTTCATTGATTTGTACTGATCGGCCAGGCCGATGTCCATATCGGCCTGGATGATATTGTCGGCAACTTGCAATTAATGAGCTCTTTTGAAGCTCTTCTATTTAAGAGCTCTTGTTCAACGTTTTAAAAGACCTTTTGCTGCTGCCTTGACCTGAGAAGACCTTGAGGAGAGAAAGAGAGAGAGAGGAGAGAGAGAGGATCTTGTGAGGGGGAGCTTGTGAGGGGTTTCACAAGGGTTGCTTCAAGGATCTCTCTGCGTCGTCTTCGTCTAGAGTTTCTCGTCCGTGGAAGGGTCGGTAGAGGTAAGGAGTTTGGCTTTTGGTTCTGGTTCTCTGCTAGCTTTAGGAGGAAGTAAAAGGAGATAGGTTCTCTGCCTTGCCGGGGTGGCAAAAAGGAGGTTCTTGTGAGGGTTTCTCCGCCTAGCCGTGGGGGCTAAAGGAGAGTCACTTTTTGTGTAGTGCAATACTTGGAGGGTGCCTCCAAGGAGTGGACGTAGGTCGAGTCAACCGAACCACTATAAATTTCTGTGTTCTTTTTCTTGCTTCCGCACTTTTAAATTCCGCATTATTTTGTGGTGTGATTTGGTTTATGTGATTTTATTTCTTTGTTTAAAAAGAAGTTTTTAAAATACCAATTCACCCCCCCTCTTGGTTAGTTTGGGACTAAGTTCATAGGGCTTAACATCCCCATCGAACTTTCATCTACTGTATCTCTAAGAGCTCAAGTTGCTCCCGTGAAATATCCCGTGGGCAACGCCTCAAAGTCTAAAGGCCAAAGTCAAGATCCATGTAAGCCCTCTTTACCTGTTCGAAGAAGCTCTCATTCCATCCTCTAAACCTTCAGGAACTCCAACTGCTAACGGTTGGGAGACAAAGTGAAATTGGTTTAACCCGAAAGCAATAATGCGACAAACGTACTCCCATGTCTCTAAAGCAGTATCCTGAAATCTAGAAGCTGCAACACAATCTAGAAGTAGAGAAGCCTCGACACAAACCAATCAAATATAGAATTGGCAAATCATCAAGGTCCACTACTAGTAGTAGGTGTCGCGGTGCAGTAACAATGTGATGAGCTCTACTCGGCGGTTAATGACCAAAATATCTACGAGCTTGAGAAGGTACTCTTGACATAAAACATGCTAGCTCTGAATTTGAATATAAAGCACAATTAATGCTATTAAAAAGAAAGAAAAAGTGATAAGAAAAGAAATGTTGAACTTCAAAGAATGACAATAAATACTTGAAGGTGGATCTGATCTGGCAAATCTGCCAAGAAGTGGTCTCCTAAGTGGGAAGTAAATACTGGTGAGGAGCTTTCCAGTAAATCACCTATGATCCCCCAGGATGAATATGAGAAAGGAGAAGATGAAATAGCCAACTCTATAACAGTGTCATCAGTAACATCCTCAAACATTTGTGTAGAGTCACTATGTGCAAGTTAAAGAGATGATGATCGTTCACCTATACATATATTCAAAAAAAGGAAAAGAAAAGGAGAAATGCAGATTAATGTCATGAACCAGTATATAAACATGTATATTTACCTTCAATGTCATCGGGTGTATATTCTATAGCTAAATGACTCTTCGCACCCAAGATACCCAATATAAGTTCAAGCTCTGCATCAATGGGCTCGACATCTTAAAGATAAATATATTGAAGAATTGGAAGAATAATTGAAATACATATAAAAAAGGAAGAAGAAAATTTTACATGCCAATACCTGGTACTTGGCTCAAGGTAGTACCATGGTCTTGCAAGAAAACTGGAAAAGGAAAACCTAAAGAAGTATGCGAAGTATCTGTCTCAAAAATAGGAGAACTCGGCAGGTCGACAGGGATAAGCCTGGATACTGCAACGAAAAGGAGAAAATGTGTTGTGAAAATTTGAATACAGGAAAAAGCTGAAATAAATATACATAAGGGTCGTTCAACCTGGAACATCATGTGAAGCTTAATGCTTAGGGTGACTACTATTAGTAGAAGGGGTGACCGTTCTATTTTTATGCACTGCAATATTTTCATATTACTATGCATGAAAAACAAAATCATAAGTAAAAAATATACATCACTTCTCTCAACCACCATGTCTGAAAGTAGGCTCAAGACTGTTTTTCCTTCTCATATCATCAGCTCTATAGGTCTCTCTATGCACAACAGTATAACCCTGAGGCATTTAAGGGTACCTTGATGGTTTGTGTCCTCTAATCTGTCTGCTATATGCTCGGATTCCCATCTCGATGAAGGAAGAAAATGTGTGCCGAATCCAAGACAACCGTATGTGTGAAATGCCTGTCAAAGCACCCATATCAAGAATATAGAACTAAGAACCTGTCCCAAGGCAACGTAGAAATGCCAGATCATGGAAGTTGCCTCCAAACATATTCACAATGGAAGAGAGCCAAATTAACGTGTGTCAACTATCCTAGAAGTGACTGGTATCAATCCTCAAGTTTTTTTTTTCATCTCTTTAGATTTCTTAAAATCAGAATTAAGTGAGGTGTGTGAAACTTTCAATGCCTTATGTTCATCAATTAATTCTGAATGTTGTTTGTTCAACTCATCAAATTCATCAAGAAGAGCCATGTGATTAGAATCAATTGTTGAATGATCTTTAAGAATGACCTCATACTCTTTCTGCAAATTCACAAGTTCCACTTTTAAGCTAGCATATGTCTTCTTGAGTTTTTTGTATGATGCATTGATTTTTTCACAAATTTCAAACAATTCATCATAGGTTGGTTTACATACCTCTTCCTCATCACTTTCCTCAAGATGATCTTCCCCTATTAAGCACAGGTTCGTTGTCACTTCCTCTGGTTCAGTCTCAGAGGAATCAGTACCAGATTCTGCCCAGAATGCCTTTTGGATTCTCTTCTTCTCCTTTTTAAACTTAGATTTATCCTCAATCTTTTCCTTGCTCATGTTATCTTGAAGTGTTGGGCAATCGGCTCTCACAAGTCCAGGCTTCCTGCATTCAAAACAGACAACATCATAAGATCCTTTAACATGTTTATGTTCCTTACCTTTTCTCCAATTTTGATGATGCTTTTGTTTCTTCCTTAGAAAGCTTTTGAATTGCCTTGTGATGAAGGCAACTTCATCGCTTTCAGACCCGAAAGATTCATAATCCAATTTGTGCGCCTTCAGTGCAATTGTTTTCTCCTTTTTCTTCTCACATGCATCAAGATTTCTTTGATTCACCCCTTGCTCGTAAGCAATGAGTGAGCCAAGTAAGTTATCAATAGAATAGGTGTTCAAATCCTTAGATTCAGTGATTGCAGTGATTTTAGCATCATAAGACGAAGGCAAGCATCTCAAAATCTTGTTAATTGTTTCATAGTTTGAAAGTTCTTTTCCTAGTGTATGTAGTGAAGTAACTATATGAGTGAATCTAGTGTACATGTCAGAAATTGATTCATGAGGTTTCATGCAAAAAAAGTTCATAGTCATGCAAGAGAATGTTCAAACGGGAATGTTTAACTTCATTAGTACCTTCATAGGTGATGCACAATTTATCCCAAATCTCTTTACAAGTTTTGCAAGTTGAGACACGCATGTAATCCTCGGATTTTAAAGCCCAGAAAAAATAGTTCAAACATTTTTCATTTAATTGAGCTAGATCTCGTTTATCAAAAGTCCATTCAGTAAAAGAAACTTCAGTTTTAATGCCATTAATTTAACGAGAAGGTGGAGAATAACCTTCTTGAATAAGCATCCACATGCGATATTCAGTAGATTGCAAAAATGTTGACATGCGGGTTTTCCAAAAATCAAAAGGTAGGTTATCGAATAGGGGAGGTCGGGTAATAGAATACCCTTACGTAGTGTTACAATTCCCAAGATTAGCCATGGATAAAATTCAAAAAAATTTCAAACTTAAATATTCGAATCCCGCTCTGATACCACTTGAAAGTTTGCTAGGGATGTTAAGCCCTATAGAACTGTCCCAAGCTAACCAAGAGGGGGGGTGAATTGGTAATTAAAAATTTCTTTTCTCAAAGAATGAAAATCACAAACCAAATCATCACAGAAAAACAAAGTGCGGAAATAAAAGTGTGGAAGTAATAAAGAAAGAACACACCGGATTTATAGTGGTTCGGTCAAATCTTGACCTACGTCCACTCCTTGGAGGCACCCTCCAAGTATTGCACTACAAAACGTGACTATCCTTTAGCCCCCACGGTTAGGCGGAGAAGCCCTCACAAGAACCTCCTCTTTGCCACCCCGGCAAGGCAGAGAACCTACCTCCTTTTGCTTCCTCTTGAAGCTGGTAGAGAACCATAACCAAAAGCTAACTCCTTACCTCTACCGACTCTTCCACGGATGAGAAACTCTAGACGAAGAATAAGCAGAGTGATCCTTCAAGCAACCCTTGTGAATCCCCTCACAAGCTCCCCCTCACAAGATCCTCTCTCTCTCCCTCTCTCTCTTTCTCTCCTCAAGGTCTTCTAAGGTCAAGGCAGCAGCAAAAATTCTTCAAAAACATTTAACAAGAGCTCTTAAATAGAAGAGCTTCAAAGGAGCTCATTAATTGCAAGTTGCCGACAATATCGTCCAGGCCGATATGGACATCAGCCTGGCCGATCAGTACAAATCAAAGAAGATCGGCCAGAGCATCGCCCTGGATGCAAAACTGGATGACAAAAAATTGGCTTGATCGTCCATGCCGATCTCACGATCGTCCTGGCCGATCAGTTCAAATCAGAGGAAAATCGTCCTGACAATAGCCCTGGATACGAACTGGCCGAAATTTATCGTCCTGAAGTAACTTAAGGTTTTTGACTGGATCGTCCAGGATGATATGATCGTATCAATCATCCTTAATTACTCCCTTGATTTCTTGATCAATTAAGGCATAATTTGTGAATATCGTCCAGGCCAATCCTAGGATCGTCCTGGCCGATAATTTAAAAATACAGTATACCTTAATTGTCTATTGCGGAAACTTCTTTCTGTTTTGAGCTTATCGTCCTGGTCGATACACGTATCATCTAGGCCGATCTGTTAATGTCGACTGCCTTAATTAAGAATCCTTATTTAGACTTTCTGTTTTAAGCCTGATCGTCCAGGCCGATCCAAAAATCGTCCTGGCCGATATGAGTAGAAATAGAAATTCTAAGTCTCTCAAGTGTGTGTGTGAAGGGTTACTTAGCATCAGTCTCTTTGATCATTACAAGTAGACTCAAGAAGTGAAAAACAAAAGTACAGACTGACTCAACCCTAAACCTACGCAATCCTGAATTTGCTTCGTCTTGTTCGTCCGATCTTCGATTCCTGAAATGTTAGAAGCAACAAGCAATCTAAGAGAAATAGTGTTTGTCAATCATCAAAACATAAGCCATGAAAATAGATTTTGCAACACTAACGATCATCCAGATCATCCAGGACGATCGACTGTGTACAGACTTGAAAGTGAGCAGTTTTTGGACAGCTTTTCGTGTCTTTTCTACTTAAAGTCCACTTAAAACTGTCTTATAAAATTTTTGCCTACTGATCTTCGTGTTAACTGAAGGGAGAGTGAAGGAGAGAGTATGAGAGACTTCTTAAAGAAGGATTCTTACTACTGGAACGTGAAGGATTCACTTGGCACTCAAAGGTAAGAATCTCCAATAGTGATTTGTGATTACTTCACTCTTTTATCTCGTCATTCTAGATTTCTTGTGAGAAGATCGTTCAAGGAGATCCTGTTCTCTGCCGACACTTGGAGAGTGTAAACAGCCGAAGGGTTCTCTACCTACACTTGGAGAGTGTGAAAGGATGAAGGGTTCTTTGTCTACACTTGGAGAGTGTGAAAGGACGAAGGGTTCTCTACCCACACTTGAAGAGTGTGAAAGGATGGACAGTTCTCTTCCAACACTGGGAGAGTGTAAAATGATGACGGTTCTCTGCCAACACTAGGAGAGTGTAAAAGGACGACGGTTCTCTGCCGCACCAGGTAGTGGTGGAAGAGAGTTTTGTAAAGGCTTCTCCGCCTTGCTGTGGGTGCAAAAGGAGAGTCACTAGTGGTATTAGTGCAATACTCAGATGGTGCCTCCGGGGAGTGGATGTAGGTCGTGTTTGACCGAACTACTTTAAATCTTGTGTCTTTTTATTTTCTGTTGCTTTTGTTTTTACTTTTTAAATTTGTGGTTGAAAAATATTTACTACAAAAATTCACTAAATTTATTATCGGTTCAATTTTACAAAAGAGGGATAAATTTTTAATTACTAATTCACCCCCCTCTTGGTTAGCTGCTGGGATATAAGCTTAGGTCTAACAATCTAATTCATATTGAACAAGTTTCAACAAGTGATATTAGAGCCTTATTTCAAAATCATAAGTTTAGTCTACTTTTTATTAACGTAGATGGCTATATTTGAAAAGTATATGTGAGGGTTACTTTATAACTAGACCTCCATTGTTTGACAATTTTCATTTTAATTTTTGAAAAACATGCATGTTTATATTTTTATATTCACTTGATCATCGTATGTGAATCTTAGTTCCGGAAGGGTATACAAAACCAACTAGACTAGTTGACGGAGTTAGAGTTGAAACCCCTTTTGTGGATTGGACAGCAGAAGAACGTGACTTAGCACAACTAAACGCTAAATGCTTAAATAGTTTCTTTTGTGCTCTTAAATCAGACGATTACATGCAGTTTTCTACTTGCAAGAGTGGAAAGGACATATGTGATAGACTTTGTATAACGTATGAGTGGACTATTGAGGTTAAGAAATCTAGACTTAAAATCTTGTTGCATGACTATGAATTATTTTGCATGAAACCAAATGAATTCATTTTTGATATATACATAAGATTCACATAAATAGTCTCCTCTTTATATGCATTGGATAGGAAACTAATGAATGCTGAAATGGTTAATAAGATACTTCGTTGTTTGCCTACTGCTTATGATGCTAAAATTACTATAATTACAGAGTCTAAAGATTTAAATATTTACTCTATTGACAATCTTCTTGAATCGCTAATTGCTTACGAGAAAGGAGTTAGCCAAAGAAAGATTGATGCAGGTGAACCACGAAGGGAGAAGAACATAACCCTGAAAGTGGAGTCAGAGAGTGAACACTCACAACCTGAGGATGAAGATGACATCGCACTAATGACTAGACAATTTAGAAGCTTTTTGAAGACGAAGCAAAAGAGACGCCAGCAATAAAATTGAGGTAAATTTAATAAAAATGTCAAGGTTTCAAATGATGTTATTTGCTATGAGTGCAAAAAACCTGGACATATTAAGACAGACTGCCCAAAACTCGAAGTCATTCCTACTAAGGAGAAGGTAGAGGACAAACCAATTGTGAAGAAAGGCAAGAGGAATTCCAAAGAGTTTTCTGGGCAGAATCAGCTTCAGACTCGTCAGAGACAGAAAAGGAATAGGAAGTCACTAATCTGTGTTTAATGGTCGATAATATTAATTAGTCAGATCAAGAAGAGTTATGCGACTTGACATATAATGAACTTTTTGAAGTTTCTGAACACATGCATGATGCATATAGAAAATTAAAGAAAATGCATACTAGTCTGAGCTTAGAATTTCAGGAATTACAAAAGGAACATGAAATCCTTAGGAAAGATCATGCTTTAATTGATAACAACCACATAAAATTATTTGATGAGTTTGACGACTTGAATAAAAATCATGAAATATTAAAAATATCATTTGCTAAACTTCAAATTAAAATTAAGAATAATAAGGATGAATCATAGAGCAAAATATATCGAATCAATTATACAAATCAAATTTTGGAAGATATGAATTCATTTTATAAATTGAAGATAAATGCTCTCGAGGATAATTGGATATCCCCTAAACTTGAAGATTTAACTAATCCTATATTGTATCCTAAATTTATGCAATTCCTTAAAAAATAGATGAATAGTAGAAGACTTAGGAATCCATTTCCAAAAGTCAAATGTAATAATTGGATTGATTAGACATATAACTCACACTTATATTTTGAAGAAGAAAACTTATTTGGTGTGGAAACCTAAGATTCTTAAACTTAGACATATCATACATGCATCTATTAATAAATTACTAAAAGGAGAACCCAAACTTGTTTGGGTTCACAGGTCTAACGTTTGATAATTTTTTAGGGTCGCTCTCACATAAGACCTCGTGAGAGCATATGGTACCTGAACAGCAGATGCGCAAAGCCAGGAGTGGAGGCAAGGTTACATTTGGAGATAACACCACAAGGAAGGTGGTTAGGTCAGGTATGATTAGAAATCTTAAAAACTTTTTAATTGAAAATGTGTTATTATTAGAAGGCTTTAAGCATAATCTGTTAAGTATAAGCCAGCTATATGATAAAGGATACTGTTTAAAATTTTTTCTTACTAGCTACATATTAAGCCTAAATGGAAATGATGTTTTGAATGGTATAAGGGTAACCAACATGTATATGATAGATTTGAATTTCATTAAAACTCCTGCTTTTTGTTTAAAAATTATTTCTGATGAGTCATGGATTTGGCATAGGAGACTTTGTCACTCTAGTATGAAAAACCTTAGGAGGATTACCCAAAAGAATCTAGTAAGAGGTATATCAAAACTAGACTTTACTAAGAACCACCTTAGTGATGCATGCCATTTAGAAAAAAAGGTGAAGTTCTCTTTTCAGTCCAATAAGGATCTTAGAACTAGTAAACCATTGGAGATTTTACATATGGATCTTTTTGGACCAGTTGGAACTGTAAGTCTAGGATGGGAGGTATACGGATTTATGATTGTGGATGATTACTCTTGATTCACATGGGTTAGATTTCTATTTCATAAGGGTGAATTATTTGAGGAATTTAGAAACTTTTCGACTTGGATTCAAAGAAAGCTAGGATGTGAAATTATAACTATTCAAAGTGATCATGGATTCGAGAATAAAAATTTTGAGGATTTTTGTAAGGAAAAAGGAATTAATCATAATTTTTTTCACCTAGAACCCCTCAGTAGAATGGGATAGTCGAAAAGAAAAATAAAAGCTGCCCGAGCCATGTTGGCAGAATACTCTCTTCCTAAATATTTTTAGGCTGAGGTGGTTAGCAGTGCATGTTATGTTCTGAATAGAGTGAATGTGAGATCAAAATTAAATAAAATACTCAAAGAGTTTCTAAAAGGAAGAACACCTAATTTGTCACATTTTCATGTTTTTGGATGTAAGATGTTTATTCATAATAATGAAAAATCTGTCTTAGGAAAATTTGATCCAAAATCAGATCAATGAATTTTTATAGGATACTCAAGTGTTGGAAAATCTTATAGAGTATTCAATAAAAGAACTTTGGTAATTAAGGAGACCACACATGTTTATTTGATGAATCTGAAATTTTGGAAGAACCAAATATTGTAGAAGATGAGATTGAGATTAACTCCCAAAAGATTGATAAAATAAATTTGGAAGAAAATTTGGAGATAGAAAATCCTTTTTATAGAGATTTGAGATTTTTTAAAAACCACCCAAAGGAATTGATTATAGGTGAACATAGTAAGGGTGTAAGGACTAGGAGTGGACTAAACAAAGAAGTCAATCATTCAGCCTATATTTCAACCATAAAATCTATAAATATTGATCAAGCACTTTTTGATGAATTTTGAATTTTTGCTATGTAAGAAGAGTTAAATTAATTTGTAAGAAATAAAATTTGGGAATTAACTGCAAGGCCAAATGATCAAAGTGTAGTTGGAACTAAGTGGGTATTCAAAAATGAAATGAATGACTCAGGAGTAGTCATTAGAAATAAGGCTAGATAAGTAGCTAAAGGGTATAATCAGATTGAAGGGATTAATTTTGAGGAGACTTTTGCTCCTATAGCTAGACTTGAAGCAATTAGGGTTTTATTAGCCTTTGTCTGTTTCATAGGATTTAAATTGTACCAAATGGATGTAAAAAATGCCTTTTTAAAAAAGATAATTCAAGATGATAATTTTGTAGAACAACTTTTACGTTTTGAAAATTTTAAACACCCTAATCATGTTTTCAATCTGAAAAGGCGTTATATGAATTGAAATAGGCACATAGGGCTTGGTATAAGAGATTGAGCACCTCCTTACTTGAAAGATCATTTGAAAAAGGAAGTGTGGATGCAATTCTCTTTTTGAGGAATTAGAAAGGATATACTCATTATACAAATTTATGTTGATATCATCATCTTTGCATCTTTAAATAAAAAATTTTGTGTTGATTTTTCTAACATAATGAGTATTGAATTTGAGATGAGTCTAATGAGAGATTTAAGTTACTTTCTAGGCTTTAGCATTAAGCAAACTGAGGAGGATACATTTCTTAGTCAGTCAAAATATGTTAAGAATATCCTCAAAAAGTATAAAATAGACAATGCTAAACCTGTTAGTACACCTATGAGTTCCCCAGTTCAGTTGGATAATAACTCTAAGGAAAAATCTGTTGATCAAAAGAAATTTAGAGGGATAATTGGATCTTTGATTTGCTTGATAGCTAGCTGGCCCGATATCATGTTTAATGTTTAATTGTGTGCTAGATTTTAATAAGATCCAAAAGAATCACATTTGACAACAGTAAAAAAGATTTTAAGATATCTGTTAGGAACACAAAACTTAGGAATTTGGTATCCTATGTTTAGCTCTTCATTTAAAATAATTAGTTATTCAGATTCTGACTTTGTAGGTTGCGGGGTTGATAGAAAGAGCACTTCTGGAACATATCAGTTTATTGGAAATTCTTTAGTCTCTTGGTCCAGTAGAAATAAAATCCAGTAGCCCTATCTACTGCTGAAGTTGAATGCATTGTATTAGGAAGTTGTGTGACACAAGTAATTTGGTTGAAATAATAGTTGATTGATTTAGGATTAACTATAGGCACTATTCTCATTTATTGTGATAGCACTAGTGCTATTTGTATTTCTAAAAATTCTACTCAACATTTAAGAACCAAATATGTTGACATCAAGCATCATTTCATAAGGGATCATGTATCCAAAGGAAAAATTGAAATAATTCATGTTTCTACAAAAAATCAACTTGCAGACATTTTTAAAAAACCACTAGCCTTTGATACTTTCAGTACATTAAGAACAAGGCTTGGTGTGATCGATTTGAATGCTTAATTAAAGTGATTCTGCAATATTGATGTATTTTTTTTAGTTAGAATTTTTGTGTGTATTTTTGATTTTGTGATTTTTTATGTTTTCTATTATTGTTTATTGTGTTTGTGTGTGTTTGGTTTTAAGAATTCTTATCCATGTTGCTTTGTTTTCTGTCACATCTATATTTTCTAATGCATGCATGAAAATTGAGTGAAAATCATTCGGGATGAAAGTCATTTCGTACGGGACGAATTGTGTAGTGTATTAACTGTCGGTTTTGAATGGTTTGCATACAATTTTTTAGTTTTCATTTTAGTGTTCATCTATACGATCATGACGATCATTCGGATGATGTGTATTCAATCGTATGTACGCGTGAAGGCAGTTATACAGATAAAATTAAATTAATTATCCCTGATCGTACGTATGAACCTTTGGTTGGTCCATACGAATACGTGGCATTTTAAAGTGGGGGATGGTTTAAACTGCCATAAAAATGTTCTTAAATGTCTGATCGTCCAAGACGAACACATGTTCGTTTGTACGATCGTTTGGTCAAAAGTCTGTACGAAAGGACGCATCGTAACTTGTGTGATTACAAAAAGACGTTTCATTTTTGGACTAATTCGTTCGTCCATACGAAATTTTGTTCGTGCATACGAACTCAAATTCATACGAGATGAAATTAATTTCATCTGTATGAAAACACATTTTTTCTTTAAATTGAAGTCTATTGAACTCACATGTCATCACTTCAAACATCCCTTTCAAACCCCTATTCAACTAGATCTTCTCCATGGCTAGCTCTAGTAAAAGAAAGGAGGTACTAGCTAAGGGACCATCCAAAAACTCTAGTGAAAACTTCCTGTCTAAGGCCAATGAGGAGTCCTTCCATAGGTTAGCTTCAGCAAAAATCACTCCATCTAGAGTTCTTCTTCAAGAACAACTGAAATTTTAGGTAATGAATCTATTTGCTGCCACCTAGTTTGGCCTCATTCTCACTCTAGTCCACTTATATAATAAGGAGACATTTCACTACTTTCTTGCAAACATGTCCTTTAACTCTGACCATTCCGTGATTAGGTCATTTGTTTTTAATACGAAAGTAGAGATCACTAAGGCAGACTTAGAAATTTTTTCAACTTAAGAACTGAAGGGATTAGAGTCCATACCTTGACCAATTCTTCTGATTTTGACTGGTCTGAAATAAATAATGTTATTAGAGGACATGATGGAGTAACTCATTTACCCAAAGTATCAACTCTTAGTAAAAAGGCTCGAATCATCCAGCATGTTCCTCGTACTTTTATTATACCTAAAGCTAGTGATCGAGTAAACATTACTCCTCTTCTTTCTATAATGACCTAACTAATTCTGACTAGCCAACCCATAAATGAAGCCCAATTAATCATTGAATACCTTTATGGACTTTCTGAGATTAGCCATGTCTCCCATAAGAGAAAGAAAAATATTGCCTTAGGACATCTTGTGACTTACATTTTGGAGAAGAAGTATGATCTAGTTCATCCAATTCAAGATTTTGAAGAACCTCTCTACTACAACAATGGATCTTTTAGAGCAATCTTTCATAAAGAAACACATGTTATTAGTGACTCAAAGGAGGAACTTGAACCTGCACCTCCACCTGCACTTGCTGGTGAACCAAATTACCTAGATTTGATTCACAAATTTGATTGTCTAGAGACTCATTTTGATCAAAGATTTGATCAAATTGAAAACAAGATGTTCAGTACAATCAGGACATGGGATGGATGCATGAGCAGATAGATGGTATAAGTTCCAATATGCTTATGATGAGCAGTTATTTTAATTTCTACAATCAGCAACCTTCTCCAGATTAGGGTCCTTCTAAGTGATCAATGTAGTTCTTTATGCTTTTCAATGTGATGTGATGTGTTGTTAGCAGTTATGCTTTTATGTTATGTTTTATGTGTTTTTAGATTGTGAATGTATTGATATCATTTCTACTAATTATAATATTCTACATCATGATATCAATATAAGTTATCCTTTCTTGCTTTTAATCTTATTTTGAAATATGTGTTAGCCTATATGAAAATTCCTAAATTTTTTGATCTTACAAGTGCCATAACTTGAACTTCAACACAAAATTGAATTCATTAGAAAATCAAAATTTTCTAAATTTAAGTTATGCTTATAACTTGATGTAATTAAAAATGTCATTCTCATGTCTCTTGTTAGACTAATTTAAATTTTCATATTATTATTGCAATTGTGATGTTTTCTTATTTAGTATTTCTATTATCAATATAAATATTATTATACTTAAGAGTTGTTTCTTTATTGATTATGGAAAGATCAAGATTACTTTTGAAAAAAATACAAATGTACAAAAATTAAAAAGAATGCGCAATAGTTCATAATTTGAAAAAGAGGCACAAAATAAGCCCACAAGTAAAAAGATGCATAAAATGTGCCAGAACTATTGAAAAAGATGTGCAAAGTGTCACATGTAGTTGTTATTTCTTTCCTTAATCTTTTAATCTTTTAATTCAAATTAATCTTCTGTATGATTTTATTTGGTATTGAAAATCTGAAGTACATAAATTTTATATTCATCCTTTTTGCAATGATATTCTTTATCTCAATGTCTAAATTGACTCATGTTTCTGATAATTCTTTTTATTATCGATGTTTTATCTCTTCTTAAAATTGTATGAATCATTTTATTTCCCTAATGATTTTTTATTTTATTTGCAAAATTTATTTTAATCACTTTCAAGGATCTCTTATAAAAGGATTATCATTTGACTTCTCACATTTTTGTTTTTTTTCTTCTTCTCTTTTTGTTGTTGTCAAAAAGGGGGAGAAAATATTGTTTGTTCGTATTTTTTGTTCTGTATCATTGTATTTTTTATTCTATATCATATTTTTGTTTCGTAACATATCTGCTTGTATTTTTAAAATTTATTTCGTATCGTATCTATTTGTATTTTTTAAAAAAAAAAGAAAAGAAAAGAGAGATAAAATTGTCGTGCAATACCTCTTTATTTTCACATGTTTATCAATTCAGGGGGAGTTTTGGAGATTCTTATAATTTGAAAATTATACAAACAATAATTGTTTTGCCATCATAAAAAAGGGAGAGATTATTAAGAGAGTTGCTATTTGCATATTTTACATTCTTACAACTTGTATAATTTTGATGTTTCCAAATATTATTATTTTAAATATTATATTCTCTTAATAATTTTTGAAAGAATTATTTTTGCTCTTGTGTGTACTAACATTTCAGGAAAATCGAACTCCAGACTAAAGAAGACTTCAAATCAAATTTAGCATGAGATAGTTTGTAAATTAAAGTTTGTATTTTTCAATATATTAAGTTTAAGATAGTATGATTGTAATTGAGTAGCTTAGCACACACACACACTTGGGGAGATCTTTTAAAAATCATACTGATCGTACGGGATGAACTAAGTTCATACGAGATGATCAAGTTAATTATCCCCTCGGAAGAGCAATGGAACGAACAGGAAGTGAGAAAATTTTTCTAAGTCTTGATCGTCTAGACGAATTTCCATATCCTTCCTTAGATGATGCTCTCTGGATTCTCACTTTGAACTATTCATCTAGACGAAATGTACCATTCGTCCTTGGATGAATCGCTCTGGACACTTGAGTTGCACTGATCGTCCAGACGATTCTTCCCATTCGTCCCAGGACGAAGTCCTCTAAACACATGTGTTAAATTAATCATCGAGACGATTCATCCTAGTCGTCTCTGGATGAAGTTCTTTGGACACATGACTTGAACTATTCATCTAGACAAACATTCATGTTCATCACAGGATGAAGTCCTATGTTCCCTGAAAATTTTTGGACCGTCCTGTAATTTTGTCAGAACGAACCCTTGATATAACTGTTCGTCCTAAGACGAACATATTTCGTAAGGGATGATGATCGGGTATGAAGATAGTTCGTACCAATATACATTAGGTTTGTATGTTTAAAAATATTCATACGGGACGATCAGTCGATCGAATGTGTACAGACTTGAAAGTCAGCAGTTTTTGGACGGTTTTTCGTATCTTTCCTATATAAAGTCCACTTAAAACTATCTTGTAATATTTTTTCCTACTGATCTTCATGTTAACTGAAGGGAGAGTGTGAGAGAGTGTTTAAAGAAGGATTCTTACTACTGGAGCGTGAAAGATTCACTTGGAACCCAAAGGTAAGAATATTCAATATTGATTTATGATTACTTCACTCTTTTCTCTCATCCTTCTAGATTTATTGTGATAAGATCGTTTAAGGTGATCTGGTTATCTATCGACACTTCAAGAGTGTGAACAGCCGAAAGGTTCTCTGCCTACACTTGGAGAGTGTGAACAGCTGAAGGGTTCTCTGCCTATACTTCGAGAGTGTGAACAGCCAAAGGGTTCTCTACCTACACTTGGAGAGTGTGAAAGGATGAAGAGTTCTCTGCCCACACTTGGAGAGTGTGAAAGGGTGGACGATTCTCTTCCAACACTGGGAGAGTGTAAAAGGACGACGGTTCTCTGCCAACACTGGGAGAGTATAAAAGGATGACCATTCTCTACCGCACCGGGTAGTGGTGGAAGAGAGTTTTATAAAAGCTTCTCCATCTTGCTGTGGGTGCAAAAGGAGAGTCACTAGTGATATTAGTGCAATACTCAGAGGGAGCCTACAGGGAGTGGATGTAGATCATGTTTGACCGAACCACTATAAATCTTATGTTTTTTTATTTTTCACTTCTTTTATTTTTACTTTTTTAATTTATGGTTGAAAAACCTTTTCTACAAAAATTCACTAAAGTGATTATCGGTTCAATTTTAAAAAAGAGGGATAAATTTTTAATTACCAATTCACCCCCCTCTTGGTTAGCCGCTGGGATATAAGCTTTAGGTCTAACAACCTAATTCATATTGAACAAGTTTTAACACAACCAAATTTATTTTTAAGTTTGTGCATGTGCCTGTCCCTTACAAAATCTGGATGTGATGTGATGCGATGATCGAATGAGTCACAGTATAGAACATCTAGTAGTGGATGACTCCCTAGTATGTCATCGCAGTATTCTGGCTAGCTCAGCCAGCGTCTCCCTGCTCCAATAACAGTATGACCTACCAAAGCCACTACTGAGGTGGCCACCTTTCTACTACAGTCGTCAATAAATGGCTGTCTATCCTTAAATATCTCATTTGTCTTAGAAAATCTACCCCAACCATTCTTAAAGCATATATAAATCTTGGGCAATTAATTGGCCATTCGTGTACCATTAAAAGATCTTATGCTGCTTCAAATATTGTTCCCTACGAAGATAGCTAATTAGTAGTAGTTAACTTAAACATTCATCTTAATCATAGTAAGTATTATGTGTTGAGTCCAGTAATTAGGTTGTTAAGCCTAAGTAAATGTCCCACGGCTACCAAGAGGGGGGTGAATTGGTAGTTTTAAAAATTTTAAACCCTCTTAATGATTAAGTTAAACCGAAATAAAATTTTCTTTTAAAGTTTGTAGAAAAATGTTTTTCAACCACAGAGTTGTTAAAACTGAAATTTAAAGTGCGGAAACGTAAAAACAATAAAGTAAATGACACCAGATTTATAGTGGTTCGGTCTATAACCAGACCTACATCCACTCCTCAGAGGCACCCTCTGAGCATTGCACTAAAACCAATAGTGACTCTCCTTTAGCACCCACAGCAAGGCGGAGAAGCCTTTACAACACACTCTTTTCACCACTACCCGGTGCAGCAGAGAACCGTCATCCTTTTACACAATCCACTGTGCTGGATGAGAACCGTCGTCCTTTTACACTCTCCTAGTGTGGGCAGAGAACCCTACGGCTGTTCACACTCTACAAGTGTAGGCAGAGAACCTTTCTGCTGTTCACACTCTCCAAGTGTAGGCAGAGAACCCTTCGGCTGTTCACACTCTCCAAGTGTCGGCAGAGAACCGGATATCCTTGACTGATCTTCTCACAAGAATCTAGAAGGAAGAAGGAAAAGAGTGAAGAAATCCAATTTCACAAGTAGAGACTCTTACCTTTGTAATCCAAGTGAAGCCTTCTCGCTCCAGTGGTAGGAATCCTCCTTTGAATGCTCTCTTCCACTCTCTCCTTGGCTATTCTCTCAAGAGGCACGAAGATCAAATGACAAAAAGATTGGGTGGCAGTATAATTTGGACTATTTATATAAAAGACAAGAAAATCGCCCAAAAACTGCAAATTTCCAATTCTGTACGCAGTGGATCGTCCTGTACGATCTTGGATCATCCTGGACGATTTTACTTAAACGATCTGAAACGACCCTATTTGAATATGTGTACGAAATGACTTCGTACAGATGATCGTCCTGTACGAACTAGGTTCATCCAGTACGAACGCTTATTACTAGGTCGGTTCTAGAAACTGCTGAAAACTGTTCTAAGTCGGTTAATCGTTTGGACGAGAATATGTTCGTCTGGACGAAAATTTTCCAGAGACCCGATCGTCCTGGACGATTATTTATTTCGTCTGGACAAAAATATTTCAGAGGGCCAATCGCCACGGACGATAATTTATTTTCGTATGGACAAAAATTTTCCAGAGACCCGATCGTAATGGATGATATTTAATTTCGTCTGGACGAAAATTTTCCAGAGCACCGGTCGCCTCGTACGATAATAAAATTCGTCTAGACGAAAATTTTACAGAGAACAAATCGTCCGGTACGATAATTATTTTCTTCCTGGACGAATAGGACTTAGAAAAGTTTTTTAGAGCAAGTTCCTATTCGTTCCATGGGCTCTATAGGAGATAACTGACGGATCGTCCAGTACGATAAAATATCGTCCCATACGATCAGTATAAAATTTTATGATCTCCTTATGTGTGTGTGTAAGTTTTTTATTCACTCAATTACAATCACTCCCTTTCAAAATTAATTCAAAGAACAAAAAGCAAATTTCAAATTAACAAAATATCTCATGTTGAATTTGATTTGAAGTTATCGTAGTATGGAGTCTGATTTTCCTGAAATGTTAGTACACACAAGAGCAAATGCAAATCTTCTAAAATTGTTAGGAGATAACTATACATTTGAACAATAATATTTAGAATCATCAAAACTACATAAGTTGCAAAAATATAAATCATTCAAATAGCAACTATTCTAACAATCTCCCCCTTTTTGATGATGGCAAAACAATTATTGTTTGTATGGTTTCAAGTTAAACAATTCTCCTATCTCCTAAACTCCCCCTGAATTGATGAGTACATTAAAATAAGGAGGCATAAAAAAACAATATTTTTGTTTTTCAAAAATTTTAACACAAACAACTACAAAGTCAAAAACTTGCAAACAGAACAATCAAAACAGAAAACACAATAATTTCTCCCCCTTTTTGACAGCAACAAAAAGTGAAGAAGAAATAGACAAGAAATGTAAGTAATTATATGAAATTCATTTTTAAAATTTAATCTAAATTGTGATTGACATAGGGTATGCAATTTTAAACTAAAGATATTAGGTCAATCATAGAAATTCATAAAATTTAAGAAGTGATATAACATTGTAAGTAAGAAGAATTTATCAAAGACATGATTCAATTTAGACATTTGACTATAGAAAATCATTACAAGAGAGATGTATAAAAATTCTATATTTCAAAGTTCAATAGAATATAAATGAACATAAGATCAATTTGAATTAAGAGATTAAACGAATTTGGAAAAAATAGAATTACCACATGTGGCGCTTTGCGCATCTTTTTCAAAATTTTGGGGCATATTTTTATGCATTTTTTCTTGTTTGGGCTTATTTTGTGCCTCTTTTTCACTTTGCAAATCTTTGCGAATTCCTTTTGATTTTTGTACATTTGTACAATGTTCAAGAGTAATTGAGACCAATTCTTTCCAAAATCTATAATCTAAAATTTCAAATATTTCTAAGTACATAAATATCACTTGAGCATAGAAATACAAAATAAGAAAACATCTAAATTGCAATAGTAATATTAACTTTTATGTAGTCTAAAAGAATAGACATGAATTTAAAAGTTCTAATTACAACAAGTTATAAAAAACTTATAAATTCAAAAAGTCTAGATTTTCTAATATAGATAATCTCAAATTACAATCGAATTTAAGCACTATGTAGATTAAATAATACTAATGAAACTCATAAACATTAACCATATTTCAAAACAAATCAAATAATAAAAAAAATACATAACAACTTTCATTGATATTAAAGAAACGGATTACATAAAAAAAAACATTGAACTTACGAAGAGAAAAAAAACTAACATAAACACAAACACTTAACAATTAAACAGACACAATAAAAACATAAAAAAAAATACAACAGACACACATAAAATCATTTCTACTGTTCTGGAGGAGGAGGAGGAATGCCGCCAAAAAGGTTGAAGTAGGATGCCATCAACATTATATTGGTATTAATTTCATGAACTTCATTTCTAATATTACCAATGTCTTGTTGCTGCTGCGTAAGTTGAGTATCAAATTGATCAAACCTTTGATCAATGCGAGTCTCTAATCTATCAAATCTTTCAATCAGATTCTGATAATCTGATTGAGGAGCAGAAGCTTGCACTCCTTCTTCTTCTTCCTCTTCTGAAGCACTGGCATGTGCTTTTCCTTTTTCCTCCTTGAAGAGCAATCTGAATGATGCATCATTATAGTAAACTGGCTCTTCATATTCTTCATCAGGATGCACTATGTTGTATTTCTTTTCCAAAATATAAGTGATTAAGTGTCCTAATGAAATGTTCTTCTTCCTCTTCTGATCCGCATGTCCTATTTCTGAAAGCCCATAGATATGGTCTATGATAAGTTGGGCTTCGTCAATAGGATGTCCTTCCATGATTAAAAAAGTTAGAGAAGAAAGGAGAGGAGTAATGTTAATCCTATCACCAGGTTTAGGAATGATTGAGGATCTAAGGATATGCTGGATGATTCGGGCATTTTTGGTCATTCCAGAAACTCTAGCAACATGATAGGTTAGGCCAATTTCTCTAATCACCCTATTGACTTCATACCATTCAAATTTCTTTTCACTCATTAGGGTATTGGCTCTATATCCCTCAGTTCTTAAGTTTAAAAAAGCACCAAGGTCGTGCTTGGTTATCTCAACTTTTTGCTTAAAAACATAAGAACTAATGGTGGAGTGGACAGAATTGAAACTCATGTTCGCTAGAAAGTAGTGGTAGGTTTGTTTGTTGTAGAAGTGGACGAGAGAAAGAATGAAATGAAATTGGGTTGAGGCGAAGAGGTGCATTACCCGAAATTTCAACTCAGTTTGAATAAGAATGCGAGAGGGAGTGATTTTTGCGGATGCAAAACGAGGAAAAGATTCCTCATTCGCCTTAGAAAGAAAGTTGTCTGGGGCATTCCTATTTGGTTTCTTCACCAACACCTTTTGTCTTTTGCTTGAGGAGGCCATTGTTGATTTGAAGTAGAAAGGGATTGAAAATGAAGTTTGGAAGTGTGATTGTTAAGTTAGAAAGCCTTCATATTTAAAGAAAAACGATACGTTCGTCCTGGACGAAAAAATTCGTCCTGGACGAAAAATCATCGTTCGTCTGGACGAACTAATTTCGTACAGACGATCCAATTCGTCCAAAATGTAACTGCTTTTCGTAATCAACACAACTTACGATGCGTCCCTTTGTACAGGCTTTTTGACTTGACCGATCGTAAAGACGAAAAATTTTCGTACAGACGATCAAAAAGTAAATCGTTTTAATGTCTCTTGAAAACTGTCCCCTACAATGAACCGACACATGTTCGTCTGGACGAACGTAAACTTCGTACAGACGAAGTTCATATTAAAAACTGTCTTATCCACTCAACCGCTGCATTCAATCGTCCCGACGTTTGAGAAAAAATTTTTTTCGTCCTGGACGATCCTCAGATCGTACAGACGATCTAATTAAAAACTGCTCTCAAAACGGTTAAAATTCGCACAAACTATTCTTTTACACATCGTCCAGTACGAAACAAATTCGACCCGGACGATTTCCTCCAAAATTTTTTAATTTTGATTTTTTAAATTAAGAAAAAACAAACTAAACATCCAAAAACACTTAAAACATAAAACAAAAATATTAACCCAAAAACAATTCATTCAAAACACACAAAATTTCACAAAATAAAAAAAATAAAACAAAACACAACAAATATCAATGTTGCAAAGACATTTTGTTTAGGCATTCAATTCAATAACACCAAGCCTTGTTCTTAAAGTACTGAAGGTATCAAAGGCTAAAGGTTTTGTAAAAATGTCTGCAAGTTGATTTTCAGTTGAAACATGTATGAGTTCAATTTCTCCTTTGGATACATGATCCCTTATGAAATGATGCCTTATATCAATGTGTTTGGTTCTAGAATGTTGAATAGGATTTTTGGAAATGCAAATAGTACTAGTATTGTCACAATAAATTGGAATAGTGCCTATAGTTAATCCTAAATCAATCAATTGTTGTTTTAACCAAAGTACTTGTGCCACACAACTTCCTAATGCAATGTATTCTGCTTCTGCAGTAGATAGTGCCATTGAATTTTGTTTTCTACTAGACCATGAAACTAATGAATTTCCAATGAATTGACATGTTCCAGAAGTGCTTTTCCTATCCACTCTACAGCCTGCAAAGTCAGAATCTGAGTAACCAATAATTTCAAATGAAGAGCTAAACTTAGGATACCAAATCCCTATGTTTTGAGTTCCTAGTAAATATCTTAAAATCCTTTTCACTGCTGTCAAATGTGATTCTTTTGGATCTGATTGAAATCTAGCACATAAGCAAACACTGAACATAATATCTGGTCGGCTAGCAGTCAAGTAAAGTAAAGATCCAATTATCCCTCTAAATTTCTTTTGATCAACAGATTTTCCCTTAAGGTCCTTATCCAACTGAACTGAAGAACTCATTGGTGTACTAACAGGTTTAGCATTGTCCATTTCATATTTTTTGAGGATGTCCTTAATATATTTAGTTTGACTAAGAAAAGTACCTTCCTCAAGTTGCTTAATGCTAAATCCTAGAAAGTAATTTAAATCTCCCATTAGACTCATTTCAAATTCACTACTCATTGTTTTAGAAATATCATCACAAAGATGTTTATTTGAAGATCCAAAGATGATGTCATCCACATAAATTTGAACAATAAGTATATCCTTTCCAAATTTCCTTAAAAAAAGAGTTGTATCCACACTTCCTTTTTCAAAAGATCTTTTAAGTAGGAAGGTGCTCAACCTCTCATACCAAGCCCTAGGTGCTTGTTTTAATCCATATAATGCCTTTTTAATTTGAAAACATGATTTGGAAATTTAGAATTTTCAAAACCTGGAGGTTGTTCTACAAAAACATCTTCCTCAATTACCCCATTTAAAAAGGCACTTTTGACATCCATTTGAAACAATTTAAAACCTTTAAAACAGGCAAAGGCTAGTAAAACCCTAATTGCTTCAAGTCTAGCTACAGGGGCAAAAGTTTCCTCAAAATCAATTCCTTCAATTTGATTATACCCCTTAGCTACTAATCTAGCCTTATTTCTAATGACTACTCCTGAGTCATTCATTTTATTTTTGAACACCCACTTGGTTCCAACAACACTTTGATCTTTTGGCCTTGTAGTTAGTTCCCAAACTTTATTTCTTACAAATTGATTTAACTCTTCTTGCATGGCCAATATCCAAAATTCATCAGAAAGTGCTTGATCAATGTTAGTGGGTTCAATTGTTGAAATAAAGGCTGAATAATTGACTTCCTTGTTTAATCCACGCCTAGTTCTAACACCCTCACTTGGTTCACCTATAATCAATTCCTTTGGGTGGTTTTTAGAAAATCTCAAATCTCTAGGCAAAGGGTCTTCTCTTTCTAAATTTTCTTTCACATTTTCTTCCAAATTTAATCTATCAATCTTTTGGGAGTTTTCTTCAATTTCTTCTTCAACAACATTTGGCTCTTCCATGTTTCCATTTTCATCAAATACAACATGTGTGGTTTCTTCAATGACTAAAGTTCTTTTGTTGAATACTCTATAAGATTTTTGAACACTTGAATATCCAACAAAAATTCCTTCATCTAATTTTGGATCAAATTTTCCTAAGGCAGATTTTCCATTATTATGTATGAACACCTTGCAACCAAATACATGCAAATGAGACAAATTTGGTGTTCTACCTTTTAGCAACTCATAGGATATTTTATTCAAATTTGATCTCACATTCACCCTATTCAGAACATAGCATGCAGTGCTAACCGCCTCAGCCCAAAAATATCTAGGAAGCGAGTATTCTGCTAACATTGCTCGGGCGGCTTCTATTAATGTTCTGTTCTTTCTTTCAACTACTCCATTTTGTTGAGGAGTTCTAGGTGCAGAAAAATTGTGATCAATCCCCTTTTCTTTATAGAAATCTTCAAATCTTTCATTTTCAAATTCTCCTCCATGATCACTTTGTATAGAAATTATTTCACATCCTAGTTTTCTTTGTATCCAAGTTGAAAAATTTCTGAATTCCTCAAATGATTCACTCTTATGAAAAAGAAATTTAACCCAGGTGAATCTTAAAAAATCAACTACTATAACAAATCCATATACCTTTCCTCCTAGACTTACAGTGCTTACAGGTCCAAAAAGATCCATATGAAGAATTTCTAAAGGTTTACTGGTCCTAAGATCTTTATTGGACTTAAAAGAGGACTTCACTTGTTTTCCTAATTGACATGCATCACATAGATAGTCCTTGGTAAAGTCTAGTTTAGGTATTCCTCTCACCAAATTCTTTTGGGTAATTCTTCTAAGATTTTTCATACTAGAATGACAAAGTCTCCTATGCCAAAGCCATGATTCATCAGAAACAGTTTTCAAACAAAAAGTAGTAGGAGATTGAATACAATTTAAATCTAGCATGTAGACATTGTTTACCCTTTTTCCATTTAAAACAATTTTCCCATTTAGGCTAATTATGCAGCTAGTAGGTAAAAATTTTACATTATAGCCCTTATCACATAGCTGACTTATGCTAAGCAAATTATATTTTAAGCCTTCAACTAATAACACATTGTCTATGAAAAAGTTTTTCAAATTTCCAATCATACCTGATCCAACCACTTTCTTTGTGGTATTTTCTCCAAGTGTAATCTTGCCTCCACTCCTTGCATCCAGCGTTATGAATTGAGCAGTATCTCCAGTCATATGTTTTGAACATCCGCTGTCCAGGTACCATATACTCTCACGAGGTCTTGTGTGAGAGTTTTCCTGCAAAATTCTTAAATGTTAGACCTGGGAACCCAAACTAGTTTGGGTTCACCTTTATGAAATTTATAATCAGATGCATGTATGATATGTCTAGGTTTATGCATCTTAGTTCTCCACACCAAATTAGGTTTCATCTTTAAAGTGCAGGTGTGAGATATATGTCCCAAAAATCCACAATTGTTACATTTAATATTAGGAAAAATATTCCTATGTTTTCTTTCATATGATTGTCTTCTAAGGGATTTCATGAATTTAGGATAATATTTAGGATTTGTAAAATCTTCAAGTTTAGGGGGGTTCCTATTATCCTCGAGAGCTCTTATAGTGAGTTTGTAAAATGAATTCATATCTTCCAAGATTCGATTGGTATAATTGATTCTATATGTCTTGCTCTCAGATTCATCCTTAAAATTCTTAAATTCTTTTTCAAGTTCAGCATAGGATGATTTTAAATTCTCAAAATTTTTATTCAAGTCATCATATTCATCAAGTAGTTTCATGTGGTTGTTATCAATTAAAGCATGATCTTTCCTAAGGATTTCGTGTTCCTTATTAAGCTCTTCCAATTCTAAAACTACACTAGCATGCATCTTTTTCATTTTCCTATATGCATCATACATGTGTTCAGAAACTTCAAACAATTCATTATAGGTTAAATCACATACCTCTTCTTGATCTGATTGTTCAGCTTTATCTGCCATCAAGCAAAGGTTGGTGACTTCTTCTTCTTTTCAGTCTCATATGAGTTTGAAGCTGAGTCCGCCCAAAAAGCCTTTTGAAACTTCTTCTTGCCCTTCTTTACCATTGGTTTCTCCTCTACCTTCTCCTTGCTAGGAGTGGCTTTGAGTTTTGGACAATCAGTCTTTATATGACCTGGTTTCCTGCATTCATAACAAATCACTTCATTAGAAACCTTGCCATTTCTGTTATTCTTACCTCTATTCCATTGCTGGCGTCTCTTCTGCTTTCTCTTTAAAAAGCTTCTGAATTGTCTAGTCATCAGTGCAATATCGTCTTCATCCTCAGGTTGTGAGTGTTCACTTTCTGACTCTTCCACATTTAGTACAATATTCTTGTCCTTTCTTGTTTCACCTGCATCAATCTTTCTTTGACTTACTCCTTGCTCGTAAGCAATGAGTGAACCAAGAAGATTGTCAATGGAATAAATGTTCAGATCTTTAGACTCTGTAATTGCAGTAATTTTAGCATCGTATGCAGTAAGTAAACAATGAAGAATCTTATTGACCATTTCAGCATTACTTAATTCCCTACCAAGTGCATGCAAAGAGGTGACAATTTGAGTGAATCTTGTGTACATGTCAGATATAGATTCATTAGGTTTCATGCAAAATAATTCGTAGTCATGTAACAAGATATTGAGTCTTGATTGCTTAACCTCATTTGTCCCTTCATAAGTTATACAAAGTCTATCCCATATGTCATTTCCGCTTTTACAAGTGGAAACTCGCATGTAGTCTTCAGATTTTAAAGCACAAAAGAAACTATTTAAACATTTCACATTTAATTGTGCTAAGTCACGTTCTTCAATAGTCCAATCTGCATAGGGTGTTTCTACCCTAATTCCATCAACTAATCTAGTTGGTTTTGAGTAACCTTCCTGGACTAGCATCCACATGCGATAATCAAGTGACTGTAAGAAAGTAGACATGCGTGTTTTCCAAAAATCAAAATGAATATTGTCAAACAGTGGAGGTCTAGTGATAGAGTAACCCTCAGGTGTGTTTCGGTTTCCAAATGTAGCCATCTACGTTAATCAAAAAGTAGTTCAAACTTATGATTTTGAAACTATGCTCTGATACCACTTGTTGAGTCCAGTAATTAGGTTGTTAAGCCTAAGTAAATGTCCCACGGCTACCAAGAGGGGGGTGAATTGGTAGTTTTAAAAATTTTAAACCCTCTTAATGATTAAGTTAAACCGAAATAAAATTTTCTTTTAAAGTTTGTAGAAAAATGTTTTTCAACCACAGAGTTGTTAAAACTGAAATTTAAAGTGCGGAAACGTAAAAATAATAAAGTAAATGACACCAGATTTATAGTGGTTCGGTCTATAACCAGACCTACATCCACTCCTCAGAGGCACCCTCTGAGTATTGCACTAAAACCAATAGTGACTCTCCTTTAGCACCCACAGCAAGGCGGAGAAGCCTTTACAACACACTCTTTTCACCACTACCCGGTGCGGCAGAGAACCGTCGTCCTTTTACACAATCCACAGTGCTGGCAGAGAACTGTCGTCCTTTTACACTCTCCTAGTGTGGGCAGAGAACCCTACGGCTGTTCACACTCTCCAAGTGTAGGCAGAGAACCTTTCTGCTGTTCACACTCTCCAAGTGTAGGCAGAGAACCCTTCGGTTGTTCACACTCTCCAAGTGTCGGCAGAGAACCGGATCTCCTTGACTGATCTTCTCACAAGAATCTAGAAGGAAGAAGGAAAAGAGTAAAGAAATCCAATTTCACAAGTAGAGACTCTTTCCTTTGTAATCCAAGTGAAGCCTTCTCGCTCTAGTGGTAGGAATCCTCCTTTGAATGCTCTCTTCCACTCTCTCCTTGGCTATTCTCTCAAGAGGCACGAAGATCAAATGACAAAAAGATTGGGTGGCAGTCTAATTTGGACTATTTATATAAAAGACAAGAAAAACCGCCCAAAAACTGCAAATTTCCAATTCTGTACGTGGTGGATCGTCCTGTACGATCTTGGATCGTCCTGGACGATTTTACTTAAACGATCTGAAACGACCCTATTTGAATATGTATACGAAATGACTTCGTATAGATGATCGTCCTGTACGAACTAGGTTCGTCCAGTACGAACGGTTATTACTAGGTCGGTTCTAGAAACTGCTGAAAACTGTTCTAAGTCGGTTAATCGTTTGGACGAGAATATGTTCGTCTGGACGAAAATTTTCCAAAGACCCGATCGTCCTGGACGATTATTTATTTCGTCTGGACAAAAATATTTCAGAGGACCAATCACCACGGACGATAATTTATTTTTGTATGGACGAAAATTTTCCAGAGACCCGATCGTCCTGGACGATATTTAATTTCGTCTGGACGAAAATTTTCCAGAGCACCGGTCGCCTCGTACGATAATAAATTCGTCTAGACGAAAATTTTACAGAGAACCAATCGTCCGGTACGATAATTATTTTCGTCCTGGACTAATAGGACTTAGAAAAATTTTTTAGAGCAAGTTCCTATTCGTTCCATGGGCTCTATAGGAGATAACTGACGGATCGTCCAGTACGATAAAATATCGTCCCGTACGATCAATATAAAATTTTATGATCTCCTTATGTGTGTGTGTAAGTTTTTTATTCACTCAATTACAATCACTCCCTTTCAAAATTAATTCAAAGAACAAAAAGCAAACTTCAAATTAACAAAATATCTCATGTTGAATTTGATTTGAAGTTATCGTAGTTTGGAGTCTGATTTTCCTGAAATGTTAGTACACACAAGAGCAAATGCAAATCTTCTAAAATTGTTAGGAGATAACTATACATTTGAACAATAATGTTTGGAATCATCAAAACTACATAAGTTGCAAAAATATAAATCATTCAAATAGCAACTATTCTAACATTATGGAATGTGATATACCCCATTAGGATGCATTGCCCTATGTACACCATGTAACGCATGAATGCTAGAATGAAGCTGAGTTGGAGGTGGAGCATCACTAGTACCCTCTCTTGAAGGCTTGTCGGTGGCTCATTTCTTTTCAATGGCATCGTTGGTCAGTTGCCATTTGAACTGACAAAATTAGGAGAATTAAGAATTTTTATTAAGTAATTAGAAGATAAATTATACTACAAAATCAACATTAATATTGATATGAACCTTTGTCAAAACTCAATTATGATAAAGTTGATAATATATTATTAGAAATTAAAAATAATTCCAATTTCATAGCCTTAACAACATAAGATTAGAAATATAATTATATAATCACTATTACCAAAATAGTTGAAGTATTTGTTTGAGAAGTTTAAAAAATTTAAAAACCATTTGTTCATATTATCATAACTTATATTAATGAAAAATACTCATTTTAAATTATGATAAATTCATTTAATATTATAATTATTATTTGTTAGAAAATTTATTATGATAAAGCTTAATGTAATGCTTCCTGAGTAATATATAAATAAATAATAAATTGGCATTAAATCAAAAAATAATTAGCACCAATAAATTTTATATAAGCACCTTTAATAGACTTAATATACAATAGCAACTTAAAATCAATTTTAAAAAAAAAACATAAATGTTCAATTTCATACTTATCATAAAGCCAATTTACCTTATCTTGACACGTTCAAACTGAATTAATTAGAAAAATAAACAAATAAGCTTTGGAAACAGAATATTATATAACAAATATTGACTTTTTTATATTTAATAAGAACTCTTACTACAAATCTACTTGTGATTTCAAATCCATATGTATTGTGAACATTGCTTGTGTTTTTAAGTCTACATGTGTTGTCAAATCGACATGTGGTGTCAAATCAACTTGTGTTTTCAATTTGATATGTGATGTTAAATCAGTTTTATGTTGTCAACTCATTTAATCATGTTAAATCAGATGTTTTTTTTTCTAACCAATTAATTAATGCTCCTCTAGCTATATGTAGTTATTCTATAAATTAACCATCATTTCATTGTTAGGATCAAAGTACCTAGTATCTTGCATTCATATCAAAATGTATTAAACTAGAAAGTATCATACTGAAAACATTCCTTTAAAAAAGTTGATTATAGAGAGTAGCAATCGAGTTCATAGATGTTTAGCATTTTAAACTGATGATGCATTAGAGGAGAATGCTAGAATAAATCATATCAATCGGTGCTATGTACATTCCTGGTCATACAAGGAGGACTGCATGTTATGGGAGACATAGATCTTATGAGGTATCCATCATACAGGGATAGACTAGGTTTTAATGAGGAAGGATGAAAATATGTGCAAAGAAATGTTTCATAACATGCAACACATCTAGCGCCGATTAACACTTTGAAGACTAGATCTGCTGAAATTAAACGCTGTGAAGATGGATCGTTCAAATAGATTATGGACAGCCCAACGGTTGATATTGCTTATTGAATCCTTTATCGAAATGGGATACTAAGGTTAATGCATTCCTCATCAACATATATGAGAATATAAGTTTTATTCCTGGTAGACAGAGGAAGGGATTTCTTGATGTAGCAGACTGATAATATGTCTAACATTAGTTTAAACATAATTTGATTGCTATCTTGCTCAAACCCAATTCCAAGCACGCACATGTATCATACTACAAAAGCATTGAAGGACTTTTTCATCCTTAGAACTTTCATATGTTGTGTTTGAAACCTAAATTTGAAATGGGTATATAATGTGATTTGAGCTTGTTATCGATGAACTTCTTAAGTTTTATGATTGTCTATGTATCTGTTTGTCCAAATTTGAAAATATATGTGGTTGTTTATTATTGTCATAATTTTTAAGGTTTATGGATCTGTATCAGTTTGTTAACATTGTTCTCAGTATGCTTAAATGATAATTTTTTTATGCTTAAATGATAAAAATAATTTTTATCTATTTTATACATGTATACGATCACACACACATACCTAATTTCTACGACCAATACAAGAAATCATAGTTTCTACGACCAAGTCTAATTGGGATGGCTCTGTTATGACTGACTTGACAAGAAGCTCCACAAACCCTTTTACTCCGTTGTCATAACTTGTCCATTGTATTGTGACTGATTAGTCATTGAACAACCTGATCGCTTGCGATTGTTTGGGAAGAGAAGCCAGAACAAACCAACACTGGGATCTATAGTTTAAAATTGCACAATAAGAGGCGCGCCTCAAGGTGTGCCTCTACGTAATTTTACCCCCTAAAGCCTCATTGCTTAAGCAATTTTGGGACTAGGTGAGGCTTACGCCTCATGCCTCCTGAAGCGCGCCTCAGAGGCGCAATTGCGCAATAATGGGTGAGGCGTACGCCTCATGGAGCTGGGTCCCACTTAAGTTCTTAAGAAAAAAATGACCATTTTTTCCCTTCCTTCTATCCGCCTAATCGAATCAAACGGAGGAAGAGCTTTGCAAGCCGTAGTCCGCATGATCCTGCCCTAGCTTCCTTCAGTCGGCCTTCCCACCGCCTCTCCCGCCAACGCCGCCTCACGCCAGTGAGCATCTTGTGTTTGGCTGCTCTCTACGACATCTCTACTATCGGTTTTAGGTTTTTTTTTTAATTCAAGGTTTAATTTTTCAAGTTATAGAAATTATAGGGTTTAAATTTTTTTTGAGATTTTTGGTTTGATTTTACATTTGTGCATTAAAAACATGGTTAGGGGTAAGGAGAAGTCAAATACGTCATTGCGGAGGGACCCTTCTTATAGGTACAGTGTAAAGGTTGACATAGGCGACGGTGAGAAGACATACGTGTATTTGAAATATAATTTTTGTGATAAGGTGGTGAAGGGAGGAGTTACCCGTATGTAGGAACGCTTATCCGGCTTATATAAAAATATAGTACCTTGTGTGAATGTGTCGGATAAGGTGAAGGAGGAAATTACTACTTACATGAAGAAGAGTATCACGGCCAAACATTTACAACAAAAGCAATTTGATGAAAGGGTCGAACATGATGCTTACTACGGGAGAGAGAGCGGAAAGGAGTCTTCCTCCATTATACACATTAGTGGTACCCCGGGTCCTATAGACCAGTATATGATTATTCCAGGAGAGGATATAGAAAAAGCACAGATGATGCCTACGACTAGTACCAGAGAAAGTTGACGACAGGTGTGCTGAATATTGGCAAATTTTTTTTGAGAATGTCATTCCATTTAATGTAGTGACATCGCTGGCCTACATAAATATATTACAATCTTTAGGGTTGTATGAGTGAGGGTTGAAGGCACCTTCTATGTATGAGTTATAGACATAGATTTTGAAGGAGCTGCAAAACACATAACAGAGTATTGATGAGATTGAAAGGACATGGAGTGAGACGGGTGTTACCATTATGTTAGATGGTTGGTTTGACATGAAGAGCAGGAGCATGATTAATATCTTTATTAATAATCCCCATAAGACGACGTTTTTATGATCAGTTGAAGCTTTAAATGAGGTTAAAAATGCCAATTTCATTTTTAATTTATTAGATGAGATTAGGAGATATTAGAGCACTTGGTTGTTCAGGTGGTGACTAACAATGCTAGTGCATATAAAGCAGTTGGTCAGATGTTGATGAAGAAGAGGAAACACCTCTATTGAACCCCCTGCGCCATGCATTGTATTGTTCTCATATTAAAGGAACTTGGTGATATTCCTCAACATAAGAGCACTATTTTTAGGTTGAAGAAGATCACAAAGTTCATCTACAATCACTCTTGGGTCTTAGCCTTAATGAGAAAGTTCTCAAAGAAGGAAATCATTCACCTTCCTACCACTAGGTAAGTTATTACATTAGTGCACTACAGAGCATTTTTAATTTCTAATGCAAGTTTATCTTATAGGTTTGCCACATTTTATTTGACACTGCAGAGTATGCTGGATGTTAGGAAACCTCTTAAAGCCATATTTACATCGACAATGACTTAATTGTGTGTGGGGCAAGAAACCCGAGGGGAAGGAAATACAAAGGCTGATTCTAAATGATAAATTTTGGGCAAGTGTGTATGACCTATGGCATATTGAGCACAAGACCCTTAGTACAAGTGTTATGAGTAGTGGATGCCGAGAAGAAACCAGCCAGGGTTTTATATATAATGCAATGGATGAGGCAAACGAGTTAATTGCTTGGGAGGAGAGGAGGCTGGTTATAATAAGATTTGGGATATCATCGAGGCTCTGTCGGAGATTAAGTTACACCATCATCTACATGCAGCAGTGTATTATCTCAATCCTCAATTTTAGTATTAAGAAAAGAAATCCTCAAATCCAGAAGTGAAGTTGGGGTTGTACCATTGCGTGGAGCGGCTGATACCATACCAGCCCATCAGGGAGCTTGCAGATTTATAACTTTTTCTATTTTGGAATATCTAGGAATTTTTTGGTCTGCAAGTAGTAAGACATACTATTGTCAAATGCTTTCCAGTTAAGCATTTTTTTACAAAATAACCATACATGCATAACATTTTAAAATGTTCTGATTATCGCTTCTCTTTTTAAAAATAGTTGAATGGTTGATCCAATTTGGTGATTCCACCCCTGAGTTATAGAGTTTTATAGTTAGGTTTTGAACCTCACTTGTTCCTCCTCTAAATGTGAGCGAAGTTGGAGAACATATAGTCAAGTGTAAACGAAGAGAAGAAACTGACTTTCAACATTCAGAGTGAACTCCCTTATGTATATTATGCATAATAAGAGTTTGAGAGATAAGAGGTTGAGGAACAAGGGGTTGAAGGATGATGAGGACCCTTTGGTGTTTGATGATGTGGCGTCTGATAATGAGTGGTTCATAAATGATGAGGCATATTTGTCATTATTAGACCCTAGAGATATTAAGGATTTTTTAGGGCCCCTATATATCACTGTGAATAAGGTACAAACGAGTATCACATCTCTCATTTTTATTTGGGAAGGAAGTTCTTTTATGTTTGGCCAACTCACAAGTTTAATAATGAAGATGTTTATTTCTAATTTTTGAAAAAGTTGTGGATACTTATATCTTAGGACATCAAAAGATGGGTGTCCTAACCTATAATAATGAAGCCAAATAGTGTAATTTTTATCAACTAGGGATAACATAGAGCAGCTATTTTTAGATTGGTTCAGGTTTTCCAAATAGTTCAATCAAGCTTTCTCCTTAGCAAGTCCAATCTTCTTCCCCGATCTCTGGTCCTGAAATAAGTAGTAGGTAGGGTTAAATAAAGCTTGACAATTATGATCATTGGTAAGTTTTTGGATTGAAATTAGGTTTTTGGATAATTGAGGTATTTGGAGCACATTGTTTAGGGTGAGTGAGGGAGATAATGTTATGTCTCCTTGGCCAGCTACCGTGGCAAGAGAACCATCGACAGTGATGATTTTCTTTTTGTTTGGGAAAGGAGTATAGTTGATAAAGTGGTTAGGTGAGTGGGTCTTATGGTATGCAGTTCCTGAATCAATGATCTATAATTCCTTTAAATGATTTTTTGAGGCACTTAAACTAATAGAAATCAGAAATTTACTTGAGAGTGCAATTGAGGAATATACATTTGGCTTTTCAATGGATATGAGGAGTTTTTTTAGTTTATCAATATCTTCTTTATTGAGTTCTCCAAAGCTGGCTGTGATTAAAGCTTGAACTGACAAATCTCGAGCTCTCTTCAATACATCATTAAAAGACTCTACCGCATCGGTTGACATAACACCATATCTAACTCCACCATCATGTGTTAAGGACCATCGGGTCACATCTCGGTCTACCAGCCATTGGTGGATATCTTGCTTGATTTTCCTTTTATATTCCATGCATCTGTTATAAACTCGTGGGCCATCTATATTGCATGCTACATACATTTTTTGACATAGAAATTATACGTCACTTAACTCTATTTTTTGTATTATTTTCTTAAAATTCTCATGTAGATGCCTTAAGCAATGCTTATGATCTCCATTAGGGAAATTTTCCTACAACCTCTAACTAAACTTGCATGCATGTCTGAAATGATACAGAGATTTTGCCTGTTTGTCACAACTGGGAGCAGCTCATTAAGTTGTATGAGAAACCGTATCCAGGATTCATTACACTCTGACTTAATAATAACAAATGCAAGTGGAAATAGCCCATATTTGCATCTAAGACAATCACAATAAATAATGTCCGTCGATATGTACCTAAAAGGAATGTGCCATCAAGACAAACAACATGGCGACAATACGTCCATCTAGTAACAGAAGGACCAAATATATAGAAGAGTCTTTGAACTATTCGCAGAGGCAATAACATCCATAAATAAATTGAGAGTACGGTATAACTCCTCCCAACTCCCAAAAATAACATTAATAGCATTTTGTCCACCTAGTAACAAAAGGACCAAATGTACATAAGAGTTTTTGAAAACTATTCGCAGAGGCAAAAACATTCATGAATAAATTGAGAGTACTGTATGACTTCTCCCAACTCCCAAAAACAACATTAATAGCCTTTTGTCGAGCTTCCCAAGTGTTTATGTATGAAACTTTAATATTGAACTTAGATTCCATGTAACCTATAATCTCCCTTGGCTTTAAGTCCATCTTCTTTTGAATGGTGGATAGTATGTGGAAACTTGTGAGAATTAGAGTGGCACATGTATGATGGTACTTTATAGATGAGATTTTTCAAATAAAACATAATTGTTTCCTCTGAGCAAAATGAATCTGCCATAGGCAATGAGACGTCGGGTAATCATGCTTTGCACAAGCAATTGTAAATTTCTTTGTATTCGATGCAATGATAATATATTACACATTATTTATAATTGACCAACCTTGTATTGCAAACTGTAGATCACTCTTTCTAGTGAAGCTTAGTCCTTCAATTAATTCGTTAGGAATGAAAATTTCATCCCCCACCATTATCTCATCATTAACATCATCAAATTCAAATTTTTGATCCCATTCTTGTGTAGCTATACAGGTCTCAACAAAGTTATTATTTGCCACCATTGCATCCTCACTGCAGATTGATCTGAGCCAGTAATCTTGGATGACATTTTTGATCTCTTCATTATCAACTACGACTCCATCATTAAACTCCGATAAACGATCATCACCTTCATCATCAAAGCACTTCTCATTAGAGCCGCTATTCATAATCTCCTAATGGTAATGATTTGAAGAAATTGATTGTGTACAAGGTATTGGAAGTTTCTGCATTTGTTGGTTCCATCGTAGGTGAGGACGTAATCAAGTTCCGGATCGGCCATGCATTGAACTTATAGTGTCAAGGTGTGGGAGGACTAGTCTCTTGGTTGCCTTTGTTTACCTTTTGAGAGAGAGGGAGGTCTCTCAAAATCCAAGTAGGAGAAGGTAAGAGAGGTGGCCGCCAAGAGGAGGTAGTTTGAGAAACTTAACTTCAGGTTGGAAAAGGAGAAGTAGGTTAAGAGAGAAAGAATTAATTAAAAACCCGAATAGAGTGGCACCCGTCATCATATCGAGCATATTGTTCAGTATCGAAATAGGGAAACAATATTTGACAGTGATTTTATTGATAGCACAGCTATTAACACACATTCTCCAAGATCTACCATTCTTTAATGTAAGAAGGGTCGGCACCGCGCAGGGACTAAGACTCTCCTTACTGAAACATCGCTGCAGTAACTCATCAACATGCTTCTTAAGCTCGACATGTTCCGTGGGGTCCATGCGATAGTGATGTAGGTTAGGAAGGGAGGCTCCAGGGACAAAGTCTATGGCATGCTGAATGTCTCTAAGTAGGGGTAACTGATCTGGGCAATCAACATTGAAGACATTAGCATACTATCCCAGAATGGGTTGGACTTCCTGAGGAATAGGTTCGTCAGCTTTGATAGGAATCTCACGACCCACTAAAGCGTACAAAGGTGCGCCTTGAGCCTCCTCAACATCCAAAACCTTGGCGGTGATTAGGTTAAGTCATTTCTTTGACTTAATAGGATTGGATTTTGAATTACTATTTAAGTATTAGGAAGTGGGGTAAACATCTTAGAAATCCTAAATGGCAAAAGCTTAATCTTTTTTCCCGCATGTTTGAACACGCAGGTGTTCGAACACCTAAAAATGTGGACATCATTATCATAGATCCAGGGGCGACCCAAATGGATTTGTCCAACATTCATAATCAGCACATCACACCAAATATTCTTCTTGTAAGTGGCAAAGGAGATAGGTACGATGCTTCATTCTTTCACCTCCAAGAAAGTGGAGTTGACCCATGCTACCTTATACGGGTTGGGGTGAGGAACGGCAGAAAGATCCAACTGGGATACCATATTGGAAGAAATAGCATTTATGCAGCTACCACTATCCACGATGATCTGCAATTCTTATCTTTGATTTTGGTGTAGTGGAAAATCACGGTCCTACGCCAGTCATCAATGGTAGTTGGGTGTGATAGCGCACATATCACCATACAGATGGGAGAGGTATCCAATTTTTGAAGGAAATGAAGGACCGTAGTGTCATCATCCTCCTCAAAGAACTCACCTTCATCCTCGACCTGGTGAATTTGATCAACATCGGGCTTGAGATCATCCTCAGAAATCTCCTTGATGATCGAGATTTTATAGGGACTGGAGCACTGAGAAGTGATATACCCTTATCCCTGGCATTGAAAGCACTTGGTCCCGGGATTGGACCGAGGGGTATTTGGGGTGAGAGGTTTAGTCCAAAAAATAGATCGAGGTGTAGGAGGACTCGTGGGTGGTCGGGTTATGCTCCCAAAAGTGGGTCGGGCTTCAGAAGTGTGAGGAGTGGAACTACCGGACGATCTGTAAGAGGTCCTAGAGTCTTGCGAACGGCTTGAGTGCTGGGAACGAGTCTCCTCTAAATCAAGTACTAGGCTGTAGGCATTCTCCAGGGTAGTGACATTCTGGGCAAACAACTCGTTGCGAAGATCCTCTCGCAACCCGGTCTGAAACATAGACAAGATCTATATGGGGGTTGTAGAGGTCTCCCCTTTGCAGTGAATCAGGAAGTCATCGAAGGAGGCAATGTAGTCCTTGACTGGTTTGTTGCCTTGAGACAACCTATTCCACCTATCCATAAGTCGAGGGAAGTACGAGAGAGGAAAGTACTTCTTCTTGAGTTCCCGCTTCATGGATGGTCAATCAGTGATGGGGGTAATCGTTCCTAGCTTTCCTAAGACTCTCTAAGTTGACCTAAAACTGGCTCGCCCTACCCTTGAGTTTTATCTCCGCAAAACTAACGTTCCTAGCCTCTTAGATATTATACCACTTAAAGAAACTGTCCATACCTTTGACCTAGTCTAGGAAGAGCTGGGGATCAAGAGTGCCATCAAAGGTAGGAGTGTCAACTTTAATATTTTCATGAGTGGTATATCAGGATCATAATGTGCGGTCATGTCCATGTTGGGGAACTCGATGATTGGCACGATGTTGCCTCTCTTTCGGGTAGGTGCCATCCCATACATAGAAGGTGGTCTAGATGGGGTGTAGGGGGTAGGATGCTCTCTTGCTCGCTCAAGTGTGTCAAATTGCTCAGTGGTGTCTCTACAAAGCTCGGCTTGGTTCTATTTGAGTTCCTGGCTAATATTGTTCATTTGGCTTACCAACAAGTTTAAAGTCCTTCCAAGTTGTTCTAGGTCCTTGGCTAGACACTAGGGGACACTTAGGAATGAATCTAGGAAGAGGACAACAATTAAATGTGATGAAAGACACCCTAATGACACCAAATGATGCAGGAACTTCTAGTACAACAAGCTGCATTAAGGTTTTAAGTCACCTAGGCAAGAAATGATGTTATAGTGTCAAGGACAACACTTAGATACCCAAGAAATGACCTTAATGCTCACTAAATGAGTGCAGAATTTTTCTGGAAAGCAAACATAAACGATGATTGAAATGTTTTAAAAGTTTCTATGCATGCAAAAATTAAATAAAATGGTTTAGCAAGACCCAAGGATGATTTCTAGAATGAATTTCTTAGCTAATCATGCTCTGATACCTGATGATATAGGACTACAATGTATGCAATAAGTTGAAAAGAACTTGCATGGTTTATTGATTAGAATAATAACAATTAGAACTATTAGCAAATAAAAATGATATAATAAAATGTAAGAGCAATCACTTGCGTTTAGGCCAAGTTGCACATCAAGAGCTTTGAATCAACAAAATAACATAGGAAACCAACATTATGCAAATATAATAGCTTTCAACGAAAATCTCTATTCTAACAATAAGATTAGAAACAAATGAAGTGCACTCAATTTCCTACGTTTACTAAGTTTGGCAGAATTGGGCGAACATGATCTTCATGACTAAAATCAAATCACAAGAAAGGTGATTAGACTAAGGAAATACATGAAGAGGAAGATTAGAAGACCTTCGTCAAGGATCAGTTGTAAACCTCCACTGGACGGTTCCAAGTTGCTTATCAATAGCCTCGATCAATGTGTCCAAGATGCGCTCTATGTACTCTTCTATGGTATGATCGATGCTGGATTGATGTCGAAGAAGGTCGAATGCAGGATGCAAACAAATCCTTGCTCGTCATATGTGAGGTTGTAATCAAGTTCTGGATCGGCCATGCATTGAACTTATAGCGTCGAGGTGTGGGAGGACTAGTCTCTTGGTTACCTTTGTTGTTTAGCTTTTGAGAGAGAGGGAGTTCTCTCAAAATCTAAGTAGGAGGAGGTAAGAGAGGTGGCTGGCCAAGAGGAGATGGTTTGAGAAACTTAGCTTCAGGTTAGAAGAGGAGAAGTAGGTTAAGAGGAAAAGAATTAATAAAAAAATCTAAAACAAATTTCAGATTTCTAATTGGGGGGTAATTAGAAATCAAATTTGAATTTAATTCCTAGAGGGGAGAGAGGCATTAATGTAGAGAGAGAGAGAGAGAGGGGGGGCTTTAATGAGATGGGGGGTTTTATCAGAAGGTGATTTGGGTTTCTAAGTTTAGGTTTAGAGATTAGGAAAGATTTAATTAGACCCAATTTAATTTGAAATTCAAATTGGATCAAATTTTAAAACTTTCCTTAAATAGATTCAAGGATTTTAGGAAAGATTTGAACTTCAAACTATGTGAATTTGAATTCAAAATACATCCTTAATATTTCATTCTAGAATAGGAAATAGTAGTTGAGAGTGGATTCGAGAGAGATAGAGAGGGGCGGGTAGAGAGAGGGGGCCGGCGGCTTTATGGGGATGAGGAAAATTAAGGAGGTTTTAATGCTTCCTTAATTTAGATGATTAGATTTGGAATGAAATAATTCATTCCAAAATAATTTAAAATCCAATGGGAGAGAGATTTGGAAACTTTTCGAAAATAGATTTTATAATTTATGAAAGATTTTAAATTTCAAATTGGGTGAATTTGAATTCAAAATTTGTCTAAATTATGACAATCAAAATTTGGAAGTAAATCCATGAGTGGTCAAGGGGCTAGGGCCGGCGGCTTGAATGGGGCTCGGGTAAGGGAACCAGTGGCTAGGTGGAGTTGGTTTGGAGAATTCGGTGGGGATGCAGAAGGGGTTTGGTGTTGATGAAATTTTGGACAAGGTGATGGAAGGAAGGTACTTCCGGTGGTGATAGAGGGAGGAGGAAAGAAAGAGATAGAAGGTAGAACCACGAACCCGACTCGTCTAGGTTGGTGGGTGTTGCACAATTCTCCCTCTCCTAGGAATCTCACTTCAATCTCTCAAGCTCTTATGAGAATTCAAACAAGAGAAACAATGATTTCAATTAATCATTCATTACCTTCAAAAGGATAACACTGGGGCTATAAATAGCCTCGTACAAAGACTTACAAAAATAAAAGGATGACAATGCCCCTACGGCTCACATACGACCTCCCTTAATAAAAGGGTACAACATAAAACTAATAAAGCAAATACAATATGACATCATAAATAAAAAAATGCGTAAAACAACTCAGAAATACAATGACTCAATCGTGGTGGATGATCGACGGCCACGTCTCTGATACTCTCCACAAGCTGCTGTCCCCATCACTAATTTTTATCTATTTTTAATATAAATGATCTAACATGAACTATAGATGCAATTTTATAATGTGGATTTTATATATAATCTATAATTAAAAATTATATCTAAACATATGATATAAAATAACAATCATTTGTATTAAATTTACGTATATATGAACTAAATTTATATTAAATTTGAATTAAATATAATGATTGAATATGTTTAAATTTAAAATTATAAAATATATATTATTTATGTATGAATTTTATTTATTTTGCAGTCACAAAAATATGTTATTGCATTATTATTATTATTATTATTATTATTATTATTATTATTATTATTATTATTATTATTATTATTATTATTATTATGTCATTTAGATATCATTTAAATAATTTTAATATTTATTATCATCCAGTTCAACCTTTATCTAAAGGTTGAACTTTTAATCTCTCCTTCCAGTTTTATGTCAAGTCCGATTTTCACAATCTTTTGAAAATATAGCCTTTGCGAACGAAGAAAATCATCACTAAATAGATAAACTCAAAATAAACTTAAGTTTAAAAACTTGTTAATACATCAACTAATACAACAAAAAGAATTATTATCTTATTGACAAACGCTATGCTGTCTCTTTTCTTTGCCTTCTAACTTTTTTATTAGATGAAATATTATGTTCTCTTGATAGTCCCTAATTATATATATGAGTATCAATTTTTCAAAAGTTATAATATGTCTAAAATTTTAATACCTAGGAGTTTATTTATGTTTGATCTCTTTTTTTTTTTTTTGACTTTTGAGCCAATTAAAGTTAAAATCACACACACGTCACATACACAAGTTTCAAATATTAGATCTCTTAGTTGTTGCCAAAACTCTTAACGAGCAGTATCAAGATGAGCTGCGTTGTTTGATCTCATTGCTCGTAGTTTCTATGCCTATGCATAGTCTATCCATATTACTATCATGTTCTAAAATTCAGATTTACGATTATTCAGAAGGTAAATCCGCATACCTCAAGAAAATAAAGTCATTCAAGACACAACAATGCCATACTAATTACAGCTTCATATATTACACCTTTCATGTAGTAATTTGAATTCCTTTTGGGGGAATTAAGTATAAACATTTTTTTTTGTGTGTGGAATGGGGCATCCACCTGATGCAATCCCCGGACAACCTCTTGGCCCGCACTTATGAGCCCACTTAAGATGCTCTGCCGCTCAAGGGGAATTGAACGTGGGTTGGGGGTACCCAACCGCGCTCGCCCACCAACCGAGCTTAAGCATCGGTGGGTGTATATACACATCTAAACTCTAAATTTATATATTTGCTTATATAATATTATAATCTTTAAATGAATTAAAAATATCATTAATTTTAACTTATTTAAATCAAAATATACTTCTTCATGTTATATGTTTTGCAACCATTTAGAAATTGGGGTGTTATATGTAACAAATACAATGATTTAAGCGTTAGATTTTTATGTAAATCCCTCTTTTTTATTCTCCAATTTCTCTGATTCTTATCGTATTTTGATCATGGGACCACTCTTTCAGTGGCGGCCATACCCATCACCTGGAGCTGTCTTGCGCAAGAATGTTTAGATTGCTTCTCAAAGCAAGAAACATGGATCAACGAATCGGATGGTGCCCATTACTAAGAGAGGAGATAGCAGTGATGGGCTGGGAGATGCATATTGAGATCTCTTTAGATAGATCTCAGCTAGAAATGAGCTATGAATTTGCTTTGCTGCATTTTGGAAAGACTTGTAAGAGCCAAGGGCTTTGAATCATTGAGAAGAAATGCAAGAGATTGGAGCAAATTCAACAATTGTGGGTAACGGTTTATATCTCTTTCTTTCCTTTTTGTTGGGGTCATATGGTTGGGCTGTAACATTATGACTTTTGCATTGTCGTTGTAGTAATTTGTCAATATTTGATGTGACTAGCAATTTTTGAAGTTGTGGGACTTTGTTTTTGAGAGATTATTCTGTGTCGTGTCCAAATGCGTCAAGAGGTCAATCTGGTTGCGTAACATCAATGAATGCACTGTGTATTGAGTAATGTAACGCGTCCGGACACCGCATGCTGTATTATTACCTTTTTTTTCTCTCATTACACATTCGAATAAGTCGCCATTGCTATACTTAAGTTGCTAATGAGATTAGTTGAATGTGAGGGATTCACTATTGAAAATTAAGAGGTTGTATGAGATCATTTTTTTTTTACCTTTTTTTCCTTATTTAATTTATTTTATTTATGATTTAATAAAAAATTAAAATATATTTGGTATAAAATCAATATGAAAAAGTAGTAGGAGATGGAAAATTGGTGATGGGGAGGTTGTTAAGAGGTTTTATGATTTTTGGAGTGGTGTTGGAAGGTTTAGAGTTTATGAGAGGATAAGAAAAATTTGATTTTTTTTGCATTATAAATAGATCTATGGTTGATTTTTATTTTTTTTTAAATGGAATGATGAGGACTGCAAATGAGAGGGTTCGAGTTATTAGTTAACTAATGAATACAATTTAAGGCCAAATTTATCTTTATGAATATGAAATCATGAACTGTTTATATAAATTGGTCACAACAATTGACGATTTATTTGGGATAATTTTCTTACTATTTTTAATACACTTTTTTTTAATTAAAATTTGTATAGTAAAAGTTATTTTATAAAGCAATAAGAATGTTGTTCTAATCGAAGCTTGAATAGTCAGAGTTAGAAGAGTTCATTTCGTTTGTATGGTCATGGAGGTCTAGGACTTAGGTTTATAGTAATATACCAATGGTGGTTCTTGATTTGACTCCTCAGTGTGTGTCAAATAGGACTGGGTAAGCACGGGGCATTGCTCTCTTGGACCTCTGGCATATCTGCAAAATCTCTATTTTTACGTATAAGTTTGTCCAACCCCCCCCCCCCCCCCCCCCCCCCCCAATAAAAAAAAAAAACTGGTTCCTCCCCTGTGGGTAAGGATCTAAATGAACAATAGTGTGCTAGACATCTATATGAGATAAGTCTAATTAAGCATAATATTAGGGCTAGAAAAATTTATTAAATCTCATAAATAATGGTGTATCAACTTTTAAGAAGTGAAGTCTTCTCATCTTAGTGAGCACAGTAGGGAAGGGTACATATAACCCATTTAAATGATCTAAGAGAACACTAAGGATGTGACTCTCGATAGGAAGATGTGCAATAAAAGACTCTTTAATATTTATACAAAAATTAGAGTGGGTTTAGGATTGATTAAAAATAGGCATTTAAGTTGAGTCGATTGAAAGCTCGCTTTAATTAATTAAAAAAAATGCATCTTTTTATTTTTGAAACTATTACTAAGAAGAAAATGTGATGTTTTTGCGGTAGAAGCTCGTTGAGAGTATTAACAGGAGAGCAGTGTGTATAAAAGATAAGAGTTTCATAAAGAGAGTTCTCTGGGATGGCATCATGGGACTACAAACATGCACAATAGAAGAGTGAAGTGAGATTATTCTGTGCGGACATCGGACACAGCTTATCGTCTAGACACCAATCAGATGCAACCACGTCTTCCAGTATTGAGCTCGATACCGAGCAGCGGTACCAAGTAGGGGTGACCGCGGTACCGAGTAGTGGTGACATGGCGCATTTTCATTAGGCTCTGGATGGCGTTTGGCGTCTTCACATAATATATCACTACAAGAAAATAGGAAATTAGCTACCAACAAAATTGGTCGCTAAAAATGTTAATTTGGACGCTAAAGCAAATATCGACCAAAAAAATTTGGGTCGCTGATTTGTCGCAGTAGCCTCATCGCTGAGGCTTTTAGCGACCAAAAAATTTTTTTGGTTGCTAAATTAGCGACCACTAATTAGTATTGGTCGCTAAAATTGGACATATTAGAGACCATATTTTTGGACGCTAATGAATATTTATTTGGATGTTATTTAGTAATTTTAATAATTAAATTTATTTATTACTTTTTTTCTATAGCGACCAAAATAAAAATTGGTCGCAAAATGATCAACCAAATAAATCACATGCCCATTTAATTTCATTAAGTTTTGATATATATATTTATGGGTATAAAATCTATGATATTTAGTACAATAAATTGTTATCCAATTATTATGCATTGACTATAACAATTAAGATCAATCCATCACTCCTTTATATTGCAATTAGTTAGATAAATTTCATAATTGAGAAATAACACATTTTATTAGTTTATGGAAACAATAATAAAAAGCATAGAATCCAAAAAAATTATATTAATTCATCAGTATCATTGTCAAGATTTTGCATATGCTTTGAGAGAATAATTACAAAACAGAAAACCAAAAAGAAATGTGTCAATTTAGTCATATGTGAAGAATGCAATTCACAAATGAGAGCTCTCAAACATTCAAAATTAAGTCAATATAAAGCTAGAAATACCTTCAACAGTGATTTTCTTCGCTGTGCCCATTCCTCATGCTAGTCCCTCAAAAGATACGTCATGTTAGGGCACATAAACACATAAAGCATTCGATATAAATAAAAACATTTCAACTCAGTAACCATGTATAAATTAAATTAATACAACAAACTCAAAATTATAAGAAAAATATTAAATAGTATGATAAGAAAATCTCACAAACAATTATTGAAATATCAAGATATAAATTTATCGTATCCAATTTTGTACAGGAGTCAATAGGATTTGAAAGACTAGCTGACAAGCATGATAAAAGAAAACCACATAAAATCCAAATGACTGCACATCATACAAACATATACGGAAAATTCACTTTCAACACAGAATAGTATATATTTGCAAAATGAACAATGTTAAACAATATTGGGAAACAAGAAGAAAAAGAGAAATTTTATCCAATTAAGCTGTTATGCCATAGAGTTTAACCACAAATTTTAGAGCCAAAGACACGAGATCATTTAAAAGAGGATCTAGGCATCAGAAAGAATATTGAGCTGAAAGCACTATTATGGAAAAACAAAAATAGTCTGAAAAATATTCATGATAAATCCATTCACATTCTTACTTGAACTAAAATCTCTTCTCCTCCAGTAGCATTCCCAGCTCCTTGATTGGACATAAAAATGGAGCATAGCAAAGGTACAACATCTCTGTAAATCTCCTTACTAGGTGAGGTTCCTGGCGGATTCATCAGAACACGTGCAAACGCAAGTCGCAGTCTGCAGCACAGCAACAAGTGAACTACTAATTGGTATAAGGAATTGCTGGACTCATGCTTTCAAGTTGCATCATCATTTAAATAACTGAGAAAATAGCAAAATTACTTAAAAGAACCTAAATTACCAAGCTAAGAAATTGCCGATAATTTCTTGAACTAGGCTGACAGCAAAAAATAGACTAGAGGCACCAAAATCCAACTTTTTCTCACTAGAACTTTCTTTCTCTCTCTAGCTGATTGAAGGGAGATTATTCTTTGGAAAACCTTTAGTAGGTTATGATTTTGGCACAACTATTGCTCATGTTTTCTTTGATCGGGGAGAGTCGATGCGCTAAAATTTGAAAATACAAAATTTTTCACGAAATCTCTGCCTAGATTTCAGGATCGGAGGGGAACGATGGCGATTGCCGCCGGCATGGGCAAGATGTCATAACTAAGGATGTTGATCGACAATTTTCATCGTCGTCTAGATCACCGTCGTTCATAAGTAATTCAAAGGTATTTATTAAAGATAACAGATTGTTATTTTTGAATTCCAAACAGGGAGATCAGAATTCCTTGAAGAAATGATAAGGTCCTCTGGTTATAAGAGATGTATCTGGCTTCCCTCCCAAGGTGATCAATCACATTGAAGGCAAAGGAAAAGATTTGGTTGTTACAGAAGAGGTGGTTACTCCAAAAATTTTGGGATCTTCGGTTATTCCCTATGAAGCATGGCTTCGTCTTTTGGATTGAAAAATTTTGTCAATAAATTCGGGAACCCAAATGCAATCCCTGGACTATGTCGCAGCGTGATAAATGTGGATTCTTCAAATTCGGTTGATAAAATTATTCAATCTGCATCTGTAAGAGGGAATGGCTTGATGGAGATAAATTGTCTGAGGATATGCCTAAGAACTTCGCAAGTATAAGTAACGTGAACCCATGGAGCAAAAAGTCGTATATAAAATTGAATTTTAAAGAATATAATGTTATTTTATCTGAGGATGGGAAGGCTGTTAAGCTGAATGAAGATATGGAGGTGTTGAATTCAAAAAAAACTGTTGACTTCATTGGTTATTAAAGTTTTTGGTAAAGAATTACCATCCAGTACGGTGGCTTGGGAAATTAGGAAGCGATGGGGTCAATATGGGCAATTCCACTTTCCCACCTTGGGTAGAGGTTGGTTCTTATGCTCTTTCTCCTCGGGAGACATGGTTAAAGCTGTCCATTTAGGAGGCCCTTGGTTTGTCAACGGACATGTTGTAGGCATGGAGAGATGGACACCGGAATTTACTACGGTTTCGATGAAGGGTCTTTCTTCTCCAATTTGGATAAGATTGCCCCACTTACCATTGTAGTGCTGGGATGAGAAGAATGTTGCTTGCTTCGCTTCTAGAATTGGGAAACCATTGATGTTGGACGGCAACATGTTTCAATGGGGAGGAGGGAATTTGCAAGAGTTTGTGTAAGAGTTAGTCTTGATCAACCAACCCCATTAGGTGTTTGGGTGGACAGCATGGCTGGGAGGTTTTTCCAAAATGTGGAATATGAGAAGATTGCAAACTTTTGTTTCGTATCTGGAAACATAGGACATGTGGAGAATGAATGTGTACTAAAGGAAAAAATTCCATAAGCTGTGGTAAATGCTTCAGAAACTGGCAGAAATGTTGTTATAATTGAGAAGCAGGAGGACTTCATTAAGCCATCATATGGGCCGTGGATACTCGTCAATAAAAGGAGGAGTTGAAGATCTAATCAGATCCACAAGGTGGTGAAGCATAAATTTGTTAAGCCAAACACAGCAAAGTTTGTTAAGAAGAAGATTGCTCCTTTGTCTATCACACATGAAGTTGGGAATTTGTTGAGTAAAGACAGCAGGAACGTAGTCTAAATCCCAAAGACTCCATGTATAACTGACGTTGAAGCTAATCAAATGGAAGAAGGAGAATATATACCCGAAATAGTTGTGAATGAAGAGTTAGAACCAAACTTTGTTCCAATGGATCAAGAAGAACAATCAGGGAATATTTCTAATTTCTCTGATGGCGATTTAGGTGAGGTCATACCTGATTCAAAATGTTTCCCAAATCCATCCAATAAGTTTGATGTTTTGAGTATGGTTGATGAAGATATACGGGAAGTTGGTAATTTTGATATCAATAGTGATACTGTGGTTAGCAACATCCAATCGATTGTAACTATGAAAGGAATGGTTAATGGCTGTGATTTGAATCAAAATAGAGACTTTATTGGAGGAGTTAAAGCTACAATGATATATCCAGGGGGGAGTTTAACAAAATTAAGTTAGCAAAAGAACTGAAGATCCTTGGACCAATTAAAAATGCTCCTAGGGGAAAAAACATGGATGGAATGGGTAGTAAAAAGAAGGCAGGGGCCTCATCCTCTAGAATCAAATTATGAATTGCATGGCCTTTTGGAATTGTAGAGGAGCCAAGAAGAAGGAGGCTTCTCTCTATCTCAAGGAGTTTGTTAGAGATCATGGAATTTTTTTTATGGGTCTAGTGAAAACCAAAATCGGTAATTTCAACAAAGTAGATTTGGAGAGAATCTTGGGCAAAGATTGGGAGGTTTTTATGGTACCTTCAGATGGCCTATCCAGAGGTATGTTGTTATTATGGAGATCAGACTTAGCTTCTTTCACTGTTATCAAGGAGTCAGTTCAATGTGTGATTGGGAAACTTAATGTGCCCAATAAAGGGATGTGGATGGTTGCTACAGTATATGGAAGCAAAGAGGTGGTTGAAAAGGAGAAGTCTGTGGGGGTGTATTTGAGAAGTTGCAAATTTGAAGTTACCTTTGGTGGTAGGGGGAGACTTCAATTGCATAATCTCTCAAGATGAAAAGAGAGGAGGAAGGAAATTTTTATTCTCTCAAGGGCCAATTGAGATGGTGGACTTCATGAATGAGAATGATTTGCATGATGTAAAGGTGGTGGGACCAAGGTTCACTTGGTGCAATAATAAAAGTGGAAGTGGTCGGATCTTGGAGAGATTGGATAGGTGTTTAACACCTTGGCTATCAACCTTATTCAAGATGCTCAGGTGAGGCATTTAGCCAGAATTGCTTCTAACCATTGTCCTATAATTTTGAAAATCTTTGATTCAAATTTTCGAGATAATGGGTTCCTCAAATTTGAGGATGTATGGCTTCCCTATAGAGGATCAGCTTATATTATAGATAAAGTTTAGAAGAGAAAATTTGAAGGCAATGAGATGGAAATCCTGAATAAAAAATGCAAAAAAGCTTTAAAGGATTTGCAATTTTAGGGGAAAGCTAAAGCGAAGGAATTCAATAGTGAGAAGGACAAATTGAAAGATGAAATTTTCCATCTTCAAGAAGAGGAAGAAATGTGGGCTGGTTGTGTGGAGAGAAGCTTCTGATGCTGATAACTAAAGTTAGAGAACTTAATGTGTCTCTTTCCCAGTTAAATACTTGGTGGAAACAAAGAGCAAAGGTAAGATGGTATGAAGAGGGAGATGCTAACACTAAATTCTTTCACTCTTTTGCAAATGCCAAAAGGTGCAGAAATCGGATTTCACAAGTGAAGGATGGCAGTGGGAAGATAACTGAAGATCCTAAGGAGATTCAAGAAGTATTCTATAGATACTTTTTAGACAAATGGAAGCAGAGGAATTGTTGTGAAGATAATTGGCCAGCACCGTATAACAGTCTGGATGATGATGATAGGAGAAGGTTGAGTGCTGAAGTTTTTGATATGGAAACTGCAGAAACTATCAAATCCCTGGGCAACAATAGAGCTCCTGGAGTTGATGACATCTCTTATTCATTCTTCAAGGCTTATTGGAACACTGTTGGAAATGATGTGTGTAATGCAGTAAAGCATTTCTTTGTGACAGGGAGGATTTGCAAGGATTGGAAAGACACTCTAGTAGTGTTAATTCCAAAGATGAAGAACCCAGTCATGCCGGCTGGGTTTCGTCCGATTAGCCTTTGTAACTCTATTTATAAAATTGTTGTTAAAATTCTTTTGAACAGGTTGTTGATGGTCATCCTAAAGATTATTTTAGAGGAGCAAGTTTCTTTTGTCAAGGGAAGGAACTTCGCGGATCACTCATTACTAGCTCAAGAAGTTTCAAATAAAATCAGGATGTCTAAAGCAGCTGATGGCATGGTAGCGATCAAATTAGACATGGAGCAAGCTTCTGATAGCATGAGTTGGAAGACGCTTCACAGAATGATGGTGATCTTGGGATTCCCAAAGCAATTCATGGATTTGGTGATGGAATGCATTATGGAGCCTAGATATGCTATCTCAATTAATGGTGGACATTCTAATTGGATTGAAGGGAAGAGTGGGTTTCGTCAAGGTTGCCCCCTCTCTCCCTTTCTTTTTATTATTTTCTCCGAACTTCTCTCTAATGGTTTTTATAGTGAAGGCAAAGATCTTAGCATCAAAATTGCTCCTAATTCTCAAAGGATTTCTCATTTGCTTTATGTCGATGACGTCCTATTATTTTCTAATGTAAAGATCAAAAGTATCAAGGAGGTTAAAAACATTTTGATCAATTATTGTGCTTGGAATGGATTGAGTTTGAATACTCAAAAATCAGCTATGATTTGTAATAAATCTGTCAACAGAGGTAGGAGGAAGAAGATATCAAGGTTGTTGGAGATAAAGCAAGTAGAAGAAATGGATTATTTGGGTACCAAATTCTCTCTCAGAAGACTTAAAAAGGCTGATTTTAAAGGTCTTTTAGACAAATCAATAAATACAATTAACGCTTGGGGAAATAGATACATTTCCCTAGCAGGGAGGCTGGTTTTGATAAATCATGTTTTGGGTAATCTTCCCCTGTTTCTCATGTCTCATTCTCTTATCCCCTTAAGTATTTTGAGGGAATTTGAGAAGATTTGAAGGAATTTTATCTGGAAAAAATTTGACGGTGGACAAGGAATGCACTATGTGGCTTGGAATGAAATGTGCAAACTGAAATCTATGGGCGATTGGGGTCTACACTCGGCTGCTTCATGTTTGGAACAATTGAGAGCAAAGTTTGCTTGGAATATGGTACTTTATACAAATTCCTTATTAAATAAGAGCCTAATAGCTAGATATGGAAATGATTGGTGGAGATGTGATTCTTCAAGATGTGGTTCTTCTTCCTGGATAATCATATCTAGCAGTTGGAAGGCCTTGAAAGGTTTTGTAAGATGGAAGGCTGTAAATGGCAGGAGCATTAAGGTATTAAAGGATATATGGATCTTGGATAAATGTTTGAATAAATGGCCTACTTTTTTGGCTGTTTTTGAAGATGAGAACTTAACTCTTGATTACTTTATTCAATATGGTAGATGGAATATAGAGAAGCTTTCTCTATTTTTTGGGAAAGATTTACTGAAATTGATTTGTAATATTCAGATTTACCAAGATTCTGAATCTGATTATATGGAGTTGAAAGGGAAATTGTCTAGGAAATCTATTTCTTCTATGCTTAGAGAAGAAAGTATGAGGGAAGTAGCTATGGAAGATCAAAATGCTTGGATTCACAAGGTGAAAATGAATGCTAGAATTAACTTATTCATTTGGAGATTGTACAAAGAATCTATTCCTACAGCACAATTCTTGAAGAGAAGAAAGCTTAGAAGATGCAACCTTTGTCCTAGAGGCTGCGGGGAAGTGGAAGATGTAGATCATGTATCTACTAGTTGCTCAAAGCTTATGGAAGTGATCTTGGAGTTGAGAAACTAGGGGTTTCTTGTACCAATTTTTAGCTCATTTCAGCAATGTTTATATGAGCTAAAATCTGTGTATGAAGACAACAAAATGCTGGTGAATTTATACTTTGCAATGCTCTGGTTTTCATGGAATAACAGGAATTTGAAATATCATGGGAAGAATGAAGATAGGATATCTGTTACTGCAACTAAAGTTATTAACTTTGTTAATTTGGACAAAGTTAATAAATAAATCTCGGATTACTGGGATGCTGGTCGGTGTTTAGGACCGTGTTATGATTTCTGGCGTCCTCCACCACCCGAGTGGTATAAAATAAACGTTGATGCTGCACTAAAGAAGAACTATGAAGCATCCATTGGAGGCATTGTGCGGGACTGCAAAGGTAGATTTATTATGGCATTTGGCTTTCATGGAATTCATTGTGAGAATTCTCAGGTATAACTCCTTGCTTTTAGCTCTCTTAAGGTGGGTTTCAAAGTTTATTTTTTTATTACTAAAGATATCATTTTGGAACGAGATAATAAGAATGTGATCCTATTCCTTCAGAATTTGTATAGAAAACATAAGGTAATAGGTGGGAGCATGATACATGATGACTTCACATTCTTCAATAATTGGGATAACATCATTTTTCATTTTCTGGATAGAAATTGTAACAAGGTAGTCAATTATTGTGCTAACCTTGCTTTTTCGTTTGATTATGTTTGGGATGTCTTTTGTGAGAGCTCACTTCCTTATAATTTTGTTAAACTTGTAAAGGAGGAAAGTGATAGATTTAATAGCTCTCACTAGGTTGTATCTTTCTTGCTTTTTGTTATAATCTTAATGCACCTTGCATTTCTTCATTAAAAAAAAAGCTAAGAAATAGCCTTAAATCAACGAAGGCATGCAATTCTATCCACAGAGATTAATCTCTCAGCATACTCTTAAGAAAAATTAATGGAAGATGAATATCTTTATCCAATTCTATAACAATATAGATGCTTTAGAATATTAAATTAACTTACAACACATGAAAATTGAGAAAGAGAAAAAAAAAGGAAAAAGTGTAGTATAGAGTATTAAGCAAAAAAGTAAGTCAAAACTTTAACTCCAACTTGTCAGCATAATCTAGCTTGATAAAACCTTGTTAAGGTTAAGGCGTGGCAGAAACTCAGCACTGGGTATGGTGTGTAGGTGATGGGGAGGATTATAATAGGGAAGAGAATGTTGGAGGCCAAAAATCTACTTCTTATGGTTGGTGATGATGGTGGAACAATGTCATTGACAATATCATGGAAACTGAGGGGATGGTTCACAGAACTAGGACGTGGTGGAACTAGGAAGAAATTGCTTTCGATCAAGAGGAAGAAGCCATGAAGACCCCTGTCGTTCGACCATGACAACTTTACCTAGAGAACATGGCAAGATCTTTTTATCGGTCATGAATATAGAAGGGGAAGAATAGTGCTAAGTGAAATGATACTATATAGAAGCCAACATACCAGAGTGCTGGTTTCTAGAAGTTGGGCTTCAGATTCATATACAAGATCATAAATTCCAGTAGCTACAACTGGATCTGAGAAAATACATTTCATCCATTCCAAATAATAATATAAAAAAGTCACCATATCTATAATTCCACAATAAATTTAAGAACCAATATAAAATTCTGCAATGATCTAAATTCACAGTATGAATATAAAATCAATGTTATAATGAATATGGTAAATCCTCTATCACACAAATAAAACAATCACAAATTAGTTTAGATGATGGAACAAAGATTGAGATCACCAAATAAGAAATCCACAACTCATACTAGGAATAAAAGAATTATACTTACAAAGTTGGCATCAAAACTTGTAAGCAGTCAAAGAATTCGCATCTTCAAACACACAAGAACAAAGAGAAAACATATATTGTTGTAAAATAATTAATGAATTTTATATATCCCGAGAGTCATATTTATAACCCAAAAATTCAAAAATAAATAATTTCTCTTAATCCCACAAGTCAAAGACTCACAGTACAAGTTTAAATTCAAGAAACTTGGATTTTAGCAAGAATGAGAAGTTCTCAACCATAGATTAAATTAAAACAAGAAATTTTCATGTCAAAATTATGTTCCTAACAACATTAAACTTGCTACTACGGGAATATATTACAATTAGAGAAAACAACCATGTGTTAAAAGAAGGAAATTGATGCAATAAAATAAGGTAGTTTAAGAGCTAAATTGAAATTGAATTATTAACATTATAGTTTCAAAAAATAGACATAAATCAGATCTCTAATCATCATTTTCTTCATTTGAGAAGACTGGACCTACAAGAAGAAGTTTATAATATTAGTTAAACAAAATTTTCAATTTTATTAAGTCAACCTTAATGTGCATATTCGAAATACTTACCATAATCATTAGGGGGGTGCATGCCCATTTTTTCTACTATCATTTTTAACCAATCTATATATTTTTTTTTTTAGATTTAATAATATTACTCTGCTCCTCATATTTCTCTAGTATAACTTTTAAACTAGTTTCAAGCGCAGTCTCTCTCTTGGACGATGCATTTGATCTAACAATTTTAGTTTTTTTATTGGCTTTGGCCCATAACCAAGGCCACGAATATATGACGATGTTTCACCTAAAACTTCAGCACAAATGATTGTCTCATCAACTATTCCTCCATCATCAATAATTTTCTCATGAATTTTCATCATCTTGTCTTGTATGTTTTAAGAAAATTCAACACAAAAAAAGATAAAATATTACTAATAAATCTATTCTAAAAAATTAAATTTATACAAACATATTTTTCCTGACAATCTTCAGAAATCCATTTCTTTTCTTTGTTTGTAAACTCCTCGTATAACTCAATCCTGCTTAATTTCTACACCATAACAAATTATATATCATAAATTAATAGTTTTCAAAATTTAAACAACTAAAAAATTATAGATACCTTGTCATATAAATGAGCTACAAGGGACTTTGTGCCCATTCAGTGAATGACCTTCAACATCGAACGATCTCGACAATTTGATTCCAATTTTTTTAGTATAAAAAAATTGATTAAACATAATTTAACAAAAAAAAGTAGCGAAAAAATTTGATCTTTATATGCTTGAAATTTAAACATTTTAATATGGATGTCTTTTATACATATGTTCATCTTGTTTTTGATATATTATCTTTAATACTCATTTTTTTCCTCACAAAATCATTGCATAATAAGAAGTTTCATCAATCACTAATAACTATATAAGTAAATTAGCAAACCAATAAACTTTTTTAAAATTACAGACATACCTTAAATGTTTCTGAGTCGAAAAAATTACATAACCAAATCCAATCATCTGGTCTCTCAATAAGTTCTTTGTAAGGCTTTTGTCTTGCTAACATTCCACCTCTATGTTTTTTATAATGTACATAAGCCTTTGAGCAAAAATCAGAAAAACTCTTGCTCTTCATGTGCATCACACAATCCTTTACATGTGATTCGTCAATGGAAAATTAATCTTTACCTACAAAATTTTTTGAAAGCAATGTTAAATTGTTTGAAATCTTTATTTAAACCTGTATATGTTAGAGTTCATAAATTTGGTAAATATAGAACAGCCAATGCACTGTATTGAATTAGACTTGTTACTAATTATATTTTTAGCACAAATATTAGTATTCATATGTTAATGCAGTTACACGATGAGATAAATAAGAGTAATAGAACCGACAGACTAATCTAGTTTGTAATCTGGAGATAATTAGTACACAAAACTAAACAAATATTTGTTGTAGTATTGTAGGAGAATAGACATCAAGGAAACAAATAGTGTTACTCTACCTGGTAGCCATAAAATTATTTTATCATTACAAAGATTATATGGAATTTATGATCCATCAAAGCTAAAGATCTTTTTCAGGAGCCCTCACAATGAGTAGAATGAAGGAGCTCTAGATAAAAATTTGATGTTATTCCCACCATTAAAACCTCATTCTTCAATAATCTTCATGACAATGAACTATTGGTAGATACTGGGTAAAGAGAAGTAAATGAAGATATAGATGATGTAATGCATTAGGGAATGGCAAGATGCCAAAAGATATTCACAGATGAGGACAGGAAAGGCCTAATGTTATAGCTTTCACAAACAACCACTATATTAGCTACAAAGATAGGATACATTGATATCTTCATTTAAAAAAAAGAAAGAACTCAAGTATATTATATTAAGAATACACTGTTCTTTTACTCTCAAAGTTAATTTTTGGAGTTAACTACATCTACTAAAATTAGAATCTTACTCATGTTTATTGGGAGTTCAAGTTCATAAAAATTTGAATTCAGAGACCATTTTTTGTTTTGTTATCTTCTATAATTTGTTTTTCAAATGTCTAAGCATAGACAACTTATCAATCTTGAGTTTTGATTATTTTGATCAAAATTTTCATGCTTTTTCAGCCAATGAATATCAAATCTGAGTTTTGATGATTTTGATCAAAATTTTAATAGAGATAATCCCCTCAATGATAGGAGGGAAAAACGTTTGTGATCAAAACTAGTGAGAGAATGTGCTAAATTCTAGTGAGAGAAGGAGAATTCAAAATAACGTTTGGCAGTCAGAGTTTCTACAACTAACAGTTGCGGAGGATCGCTAGCTAAACGCCGGCAGTTGTCCTAACGTAGATTGTCGTTCATCAGCAGATATTCAAAAATGATTCCTGAATAATAAATCTCCTCCTGTGTTCGGAGATTCTTATTCTGGAATTGCTTCAAAATCAGGTAGCAATGGAACAAGGTTCTCATCATATTATGCTAAGCCGTTGGTGATCAATGAAGGAAGACTTATGAATGTCAAACCTATACTGATTATTGGTAAAGGTAAGGGGGTCGCAAATTCAGGATATGTTTTGAAGAGCCTGAAGCAAGTCAATTTTCAAGAAATCATTAATCCTTGGAAGACAGAGATATTGAAGGAAAATTCTGAAATTGCTGATTACCATGAGGATTTTATTAAAGACACGGAGGATAATAATATGGTTGGGAAGGTTAATTCTGCAGAAGCTGAAGACATGAATAGGGTTCAAATTTGTGACTATGCGGAAAGAGGCCTTGTCATTCCAGAAGTTATTGAAGCTAGTGATTGTTCGACTAAGGTTCAAACAGGCAATATTTTACTGAATGCCTGGCAGAAGAAATCTCATAAGAGAATTTTCGATTCCAATTGGGATTTTGGGAATTGTTTTTCTGAAGACGGTATGACAGTCCAGTTGCATGAAGAAAATGTGTCGGAGAACATCAAAGTGTTGCAAAATGCACTAGTGGTTAAGGCTTTTGGGGAGAACATACCATTCTTCATTATCAATGCTGGACTCAAGAGGCAATGGGATCAGTTTGGGAATTTCAATACTACTTGGCTTGGTAAAGGGTGGAGTTTGTGCTTATTTGAGAAAGAGGAAGCAGTGGAATCAATTCTTGCTAATGGGCCATGGTATGTGAAGGGGAGCATAGTTGGTGTGGACAAGTGGAGTCAATCATTCTCTCCAAATTCTTTGAAAGGTTTGATAGCATCTATATGGTTAAGAATGCTAAATTTGTCGCTTCATTGTTGGGATCCTATAAATGTTTGTAGGATTGCCTCAAAGGTTAGGAAACCATTTTTATTAGATGAGAATATGTTTTAATGGGGTAGACGTGAATTTGCAAGAATTTGTGTTCATATCCACCTTGAAGAATCCCTTCTATTTAGAGTTTAGGTTGAAGGAAAATCATGAAAATTCTTTCAAAGAATAGAGTATGAAAGGGTTCCCAATATTTGCTTTTGTTGTGGAAAGATTGGTCATGACCAAAGCATTTGTTAGGATAAGATTTCTGTAAGGACACCTAAAGTGTTGGATGAAGCTGCCTGCCATGGGAAGGATTCATGTGTAATTCCGGATAAAGATAAAATAACTGAAGTTACAACTAGTGAAGGCAATGGATATGGTCTTTAGATTCACTTTAGCTATGGAAGGAAGAATGGAAATAGCTTTAGAGGAAAGAAGACTGGTTCTGAAAAAAATCCAAACAAGATCATTTTCAGTTAGTGGACAAGAAAGGAAACCATTGTTTGAATAGTTGCTATTTGAATGATTTATATTTATGCAACTTATGTAGTTTTGATGATTCCAAAGATTATTATTCAAGTGTATAGTTATCTCCTATCAATTTCAGAAGATTTGCACTTGCTCTTGTGTGTACTAACATTTCAGGAAAATCAGACTCCAGACTACGAAAACTTCAAATCAAATTCAACATATGATATTTTGTTTATTTGAAGTTTGTCTTTTCTTTAATTAATTTTGAAAGGGAGTGATTGTAATTGAGTGAATAAAATCTCACACACACAAATTAGGAGATCATGAAATTCTATACTGATCGTACAGGACGATATTTATCGTACTGGACGATCTGTCAGTTATCTCCTATAGAGCACTTGGAACGAATAGGAACTTGCTTTGGAAAATTTTTCTAAGTCCTATTCGTCCAGGACGAATTTTAATATCGTCCCGGACGATGGGTTCTCTGTAAACATTTCGTCCAGACGAATTTTACCATCGTACTGGGCAACCAGTCCTCTGGAAAATTTTCGTCCAGACGAAAATAAATATCGTACCGGACGAACAGCTCTCTGGAAAATTTTCGTCCAGACGAAACCAAATTATCGTCCCCGGTGATTGGTCCTCTGGAAAATTTTTGTCCAGACGAAATAAATAATCGTCCAGGACGATCGGCTCTCTGGAAAATTTTCGTCCAGACGAACATATTTTCGTCCAAACGATAAACCGACTTAGGACAGTTTTCAGCAGTTTCTAGAACCGACCTTGTAATAACCGTTCGTACTGGACGAACCTAGTTCGTACAGGACGATCAGCTGTACGAAGTCATTTCGTACACATATACAAATTGGGTCGTTTCAGATCGTTTAAGTAAAATCGTCCAGGACGATCCAGGATCGTACGGGACGATCCACTGCGTACAGAATTGAAAACTTGCAGTTTTTGGGCGGTTTTTCATGTCTTTTGTATAAATACTCCAAATTAGACTGCCACCCAACCTTTTTGTCATTTGATCTTCGTGCCTATTGAGAGAATAGCCAAGGGGAGAGTGGAAGAGAGCATTCAAAGGAGGATTCCTACCATTGGAGCAAGAAGGCTTCACTTGGATTGCTAAGGTAAGAATCTTTACTTGTGAAATTGGATTTCTTCACTCTTTTCTTTCTTCCTTCTAGATTCTTGTGAGAAGATCATTCAAGAAGGTCCGGTTCACTGCCGACACTTGGAGAGTGTGAACAGATGTGGGTTCTCTGCCTACACTAGGAGAGTGTAAAAGGAAGGAGGTTCTCTGCCTACACTTGGAAAGTGTGAACAGCCGTAGGGTTCTCTGCCCATACTAGGAGAGTGTGAAAGGACGACGGTTCTCTGCCAGCACTGTGGATTGTGTAAAAGGACGACGGTTCTCTGCCAGCACTGTGGATTGTGTAAAAGGACGACGGTTCTCTGCCGCATCGGGGAGTGGTGAAAAGAGTGTTTTGTACAGGCTTCTTCGCCTTGCTGTGGGTGCTAAAGGAGAGTCACTTTGTGGTATTAGTGCAATACTCAGAGGGTGCCTCTGAGGAGTGGATGTAGGTCTGGTTATAGACCGAACCACTATAAATCTGGTGTCATTTACTTTATTGCTTTTACGTTTCCGCATTTTAAATTTCAGTTTTAACAACTCTGTGGTTGAAAAACATTTTTCTACAAACTTTAAAAGAAAACTTTATTTCGGTTCAACTTTATCATTAAGAGGGTTTAAAATTTTAAAACTACCAATTCACCCCCCTCTTGGTAGCCGTGGGACATTTACTTAGGCTTAACAACCTAATTACTAGACTCAACAACCATGAAGAAGAAGGTGGATGGCTTTGAAGCAATTGAAAGGGAAGAAGTGGTGGAACCAGTGCATAAGGAGGATATATAGCTAGGACAAAAATGATTCTCTGAAAATAAAAGAAGCTAAATTAATTACTGAAGTCCTTCCAGGTGCTAACAAATTTTTTGTTCTAAGTGATTTGACGGAGTTAGAGGAAATACAGGAGGTTGATAATGACAAAATTGGAAATACTAATATGAGACAAAAAGGTGAGACAGGAAGTGTTAAATCATGTTCATTGATGGATAAAGGAGGTAGCTACTAGAAAGCAGTTGATGGGAATGAAACGAAAGAATTCAAGGATGCGAGCTCATGTAACATCAAGATTAAGCTAGCCAAGGAGTTAAGAAGTCTTGGTCCTATAAAGCTACTGCCGAAAGGAAGGAAATTGGAGATTGAGGTGAAGCAAAAGAAGGGGAGCTCATCCCCTTTTATTCCTATAATGGTGTCCATTTTCTTTTAGAATTGTAGAGGAGCTAGGAAAAAGCAAGCTTCTTTATACTTAAAGGAGGTGATGAAGGACAATAAGGTGTTTTTTGTTGTACTTTTAGAAGTCTCTAATTTTAAAAAATCTGAAATTAACTTCGTAATTGGAAATGATTGGGATTATTTTCAAGTTCATGTTGTTGGCTTATCTTGGGGGATAGTAGTATTGTAGAAGTTAAAGTTAGCTTCATTTACTTGCTTATTTTCCTCAAATCAAGTTGTCATAAGGGACCTGGAAATTATGAAGATGGGGAGATGGAGAGTAGCTACGGCTTATGGTGGCAAAGAACCGGTTCAAAGAAGACTCCTTTGGGAGAAGCTGGAGGAATTTGGCTCTAACAGCAACCCTCTTATATTGGGGGGTGATTTTAATTGCATTTTGGCTAAAGAAGACAAGAGAGGAGGAAGACCTTTTCAATTCTCTCAAGGGGCTAGAGAAATGAGTTCATTCCTAGCAAGGAGCGGTCTTCATGAGGTTAGTATTATTGGACCAAGATTCACTTGGTGCAACAACAAAGATGGCAATGCTAGAATTCTTGAAAGGTTGGATAGATTCTATGTTAATACAATTGCATTGAAGAGCAACCGGATGGTGTTAAGGCACTTATCAAGGGTAACATCTGATCACAACCTAATCTTATTGAATTTTCAGAAGGAAATTTTTATTCTGACAAGATCATAAGGTTTGAGGAAGTTTGGTCTTCGTATCTAGCTTCTATCGGGGTGGTTAAAGCAGCTTGGAGCAAGAAGACAAAAGGGGATTATGCTGATGCTTTGAACCAAAAATTTTGAAGGTCACTTAAAGCTCTTTTTTATTGGAGTAGAGCTAAGTTCAAAGAATTTGATAAGCAAAGAGAATTTTTGAAAGAAAAAATTTTGGAATTACAAGCTAAAGAATTGGATGAGTGTTGGCTGTCAAAAGAGGAAATATTCACTCTTCGTTCATATATTGGAGAGCCGAATATATTTTTGGCTCGGTTGAACACACGGTGGAAGCAAAGAGCAAAGGTCAGATAGATCAAGGAGGTAGACACTAACTATGGATTTTTTCATTCTTTTGCTTAAGCAAGGAAGAATTCAAATAGTGTTTATAGGATTAAAAAAGATGATGGGTCATTTACTGAAGACCAGAACCATATTCTCGAAACTTTTCTAAAGTTTTTCAATGGAAAGTGGAAAAAAAGGTAAGGTTATTTTAATGGTTGGCCTATTAAAAACAATTCGGTGGATGACAGAGAAAAAGAATGGTTAACCAAAGAGCTTACCTTGGAGGAGTTGGAAACAGTAGTCTTGTAAACTACGGGTAGCATAGCTCCTGGTAATGATGGGGTTTCATACTCATTCATGAGATCTTATTGGAATATAATCAAGGAGGATTGTTGGAATACGGTAAACCACTTCTTCACAATGGGAAGGATGAATGTTGAATGGAAAGAAACACTTCTAGTGCTCATTCCCATGGTCTTGGAACCTACTATACCGAGCCACTATACACCAATCAGTTTGTGCATATCCATCTACAAGGTGGTTGCAAGAATTCTATTAAACAGGATGAAGTTAATGATTCATAAGTTGGTGTCTATTGAGCAAACTGCATTTATCAAAGGGAGAAGTTTGGGATCACATTCTAGTGGCACAAGAAGCTTTTTAGAAGTTCAGAAGTTAGAGATTATCTAAGGGGTTGGTTTCATTCAAAGTAGATTTAAAACAAGCCTATGATAGCATGAGTTGGAACACTCTTAAAAGAGTTTTGGAATACTTTGAATTTCTGGAGAGATTCTCCAGGTGGATCAGGGAATGTGTGGAAGGCCCGAGTTTTTATTTATAATTAATGGAAAGATTTCAAGATGGATTCATGTGGAGAGTGGCTTTCGACAAGGGTGTCCTCTTTCACCCTATTTATTCATTATATGTGCTTAGTTGTTGACAAATCAATTCAAGCAAAATAAGGTAGCAAAGGGAATCGTAATTGTTAGAAATTTGCCTAAGATTTCACATATTTTATATGCAGATGACATTATCATCTTCTCTCATGCTAATGTCAAGGAAGTAAGAGAATTCAAGTTAGCAATTATGGAGTTCTGCAGCTGGACAGGGCAGAAGGTTAACTTTGACAAATCTGTAATGCTGTTTTGGAAAGCATGTAGAGAAATGATGTGGAAAGAATTATGAGTTTTAAAGCAATTAAAGAGATTTTGTACCTTGGAGTTAGAATGGCTTTGAGGAGACTAAGAGCTTTAGATTTTCGATTCATCACAGATAAGGCTATGTAGTTCACGGTGGTTTGGGGCAGCAAGCAATTATCTCTGGCTGGAAAAATTTTGTTGATCAAAACTGTTCTGGTATCTATTCCAAACTTCTATTGTTCTTATTCTTTAGTTCCAAAAAAGTATTCTTAAATATATAGAGAAACATTGTTGTGATTTCATTTGGAATAAACAAGATGGAAGCTTGGGTTTGCACTTTGTTAGTTGGAATAAAATGTGTAAACCAAGGGAACTAGGTGGTAGAGGAATTCGATCTTGCATTGAAATAGTGGATGCTTTAAGAGCCAAATTGGTTTGGAAAGTAATTCCAGAGGACTCTTTGTTGTATCAAATGTTAAATCCAAAGTATGGATAATGGATGGAGGACTCAGTGAATGGTGGAGGGTCATCGACAACTTGTAAAATCTTATCTAGTGGTAAGAAAGCTGTAAAAATAGTGCTGAAATGGGAAGTAGCAAATTGCAGTTCTATCAGTATTATTGAAGACATTTGGATATTGGATAGGAAATTGAGCTTATGGCCTACATTTGTATATATACAAGATGAAGAGGATAATATAGTGGATAGTTTCATTTTTAATGGTGAATGGAACTTGCTCAAGCTTAAACAGATGTTTGGAGTTAAGCTTATAAAGATAATCCTGTTGATAGATATTCATATGGATAGAGACTATGATTTTTTGGAACTAATCTATCAGAATTCTGAAGCTACAATTTCAGGTATGCAGGAATTCAATTATGCAGAAGCAAGAGTGTTTTTTTTTTTTGGAAATGCTTGAAGAGGAGAAAATTAAATTACCAAGTTGAAGTCTTTTGATAAAGATTGCTCAACAATGCAATACCTACATATGATTTCTTGTTCCATAGGAGATTACAAGAGAATTATAGTTGTCCTAGAGGTTGTGGCCAACAAGAAAACCTGGATCATATCACGGTAAACTGTAAGAAGAAGAAGGATGTTATTATACATTTGAACATATGCCGCTTTCTATTCTTGATTTTTGATTCATTTCAGTCATGCTGGGAATAGATGGAAGGAAGTTATAGTTCTCAAGGTTGCATGGTGAACATTTATTGCAATGCTATATATCTCACATGGAAATCCAGGAACAAACTAGTTCATGGTGAAAAAAAGGATTATTCGGTCTTCTTAGCTTCTAAGGTAGTATCATTGAAAAATCTGGTAACAATATTGCTCCTGGGGTGGACAGGATAACTTTTTCATTCTTGAAAAAGTTCTGGAACATCATAGCTGAAGATGTTGGTTAGCAGTGCAGCAATTCCTGATTTCTGGAGATATGCATTTGTCGTGGATGGAAACCATTATAATATTGATTTCGAAGATTCAAAATCCTCAAGAGGTAACAAATTATTGGCCTATTAATTTATGTTTGACCATCTATAAAATTATTGCAAAAATGCTTTTGAGTAGATTGGAAATGGTTATTCATAAATTAATCTCGACGGATCAAGCTGCTTTTATCAAAGGGCATTCTTTGTCAGATCATGTTCTTTTGGCTCAAGAAGTCTTCAACAAATTTTGTTATTCTAAAGCTAGGAAAGGACTCTTGGCAATCAAGCTTGACATGGAACAAGCTTATGATAGTATGGGTTGGGATGCTTTGAGGCAAGTGCTTTCTCATTTTAACTTTCCTACTAAATTTAAGGATCTCATTTTACAATGCATCTTAAATCCCAAATACTGCATAATGATCAATGGAAAGAAATTGGATTGGATTGAAGGGAAAAGTGGATTTAGGCAAGGTTGCCCTCTATCACCTTATTTGTTTATTCTTTGCTCTCAAATCCTATCAGATGCTCTTAATGGTAGGAAGGGGGATATGGGGATTTCTATTTCTCCCAAGGCTCCTATAGTGTCCCATTTGCTTTATGCAGATGATATTTTGATCTTCTCGGAATGCAAGATTAATGTTATTAAAGATTTGAAATCAATCATTAATAACAATTGCTTATGGTCGGGACAAAAAGTTAACAAGGGAAAATCTATGGTTATTTTTGGCAAATTTACTAATCATAGAACTAAAAAGAGAATCTCCAATCTTCTTAAATTCAATGTGCTCAAGGAATTCAATTATCTTGGTGTAATGATGACCTTGAGAAGGGTGGTTTCTTCGGATTTCTCCAAACTTATGGATGTGGCAGCTAATAGATTAAATATTTGGGGACAAAAATTCATCTCTTTGGAAGGCAAGATGGTTCTCATAAAATCAGCATTCCTCTCTCTTCCTATGTTCTTATCTTCAATCACTCTTGTTCCTTTAAGTATTTTAAAAGAATTTGATAAAATGTGTAGAAGCTTTTTGTGGAAGAAAAACAATGGCAATACAGGTATTCACTTTGCTTCTTGGGAAAGGATATGCAAGACCAAGGAAAAAGGAGGTAGAGGATTATTCTCAGCTGTCTCAAGAATTCGTCCTTTACGGGCTAAATTGGCATGGAATTTCTGCACAAAGCCTTCCACATTGATGAATCAAATCTTAAGAGCTAAATATGGTGAAGACGTCTGGATAAATCCAATGAAAAGAGATTGCCCTTTGACATGGAAAATAATCACTATGGGAGCTCAGTTCCTTAGAAACATTGTTAGGTGGAATGTTTCCAATGGTAATTCGATCAACTGGATGTTCGATAGCTGGATTATGGATAGAAGCATAGCAAGGTGGCCGACATTTGTCAACTGTTTGGAACCAAGTGACGTCAAGCTGTGTTATTTCATTTTAGATGGTAAATGGAATACTGATCTAATTCAAAAAACATTTGGAAAACATATGAGGGAGTTTATTACTCAAATTCCAATTCAAGTTGAAAGAGGATATGATCTCATTGAGCTCAATTCCAAATGTTCAGGAAAGTCTATCGCTGCTCCGGTTTTTCAAGCATTATCAGATAAAAATGTCGGAGGCTCTATATGGGGTTGGATGAAAAAATTAAAATTAAGACCGAAGATTGAGCTTTTTTGGTGGAGGTTGTATAATGATGCCATCCCTTCTAATGATTTTCTAGTTAGAAGAAAAATGAGTAACTTCTCATGCTGCCCGAGGGGATGTAAAGAAGATGAGAATGAATGGCATATAGCAGGGAACTATCCAAAGCTTCATGAAGTAATTTTTCTGCTAAATAACTGGGGTTTCAAAATCTCGATCTTTAACAGCCTACAAGCATGTTTTGAAGGTTTAAAGAAGCTTGTAGGGAAAAATTCTATCATTGCCAATATGTATTGTACAACTACTTGGCTAGTGTGGAAAAGTATGTTAGAATAGTTGCTAAATTGAATGCTTTACATTTGTGCAACTTGTATAGTTTTGATGATTCCAAACATTATTGTTCAAATGTGTAGTTATCTCCTAACAATTTTAGAAGATTTGTATTTGCTCTTGTGTGCACTAACATTTCAGGAAAATCAGACTCCAGACTACGAAAACTTCAGATCAAATTCAACATGAGATACTTTGTTAATTTGAAACTTGCATTTTTCTTTGAATTAAATTTGAAAGGGAGTGATTGTAATTGAGTGAATAAAAACATACACACACACATAAGGAGATCATAAAAATTTTATACTGATCGTACGGGACGATATCCGATCGTACGGGACGATTAGACAGTTATCTCCTATAGAGCACATGGAACGAATAGGAACTCGCTTGAAAAAATTTTTCTAAGTCCTATTCGTCCAGGACGAAATTAATTATTGTCCAGGACGATTGGTTCTCTGTAAAATTTTCGTCCAGACAAATTTACATTGTCGTCCGTGACGACTGGTTCTCTGGAAAAATTTCATCCAGACGAAATTAAAAATCGTCCAGGACGATCAGGTCTCTGGAAAATTTTTGTCCAGATGAAATTAAAAATCGTCCAGGACGATTAGGTCTCTGGAAAATTTTCGTCCAGACAAAAATAATTTATCGTCCATGGCGATTGGTCCTCTAGAAAATTTTCGTCCAGACGAAGTCAAGAATCATCAAGGACGATCGGTCCTCTGGAAAATATTCATCCAGACGAACATATTTTCGTCCAAATGATTAACCGACTTAGAACAGTTTTCAGCAGTTTCTAGAACTGACATTGTAATAACTGTTCGTACTGGACGAACCTAAATTTGTACAGGACGATCAGTTGTACGAAGACATTTCGTACACATATTCAAATAGGGTCGTTTCAGGTCGTTTAAGTAAAATCGTCCAGGACGATCCACTGCGTACAGAATTGAAAACTTGCAGTTTTTGGGCAGTTTTTCTTGTCTTTTATATAAATAGTCCAAATTAGACTGCCACCCTATCTTTTTGTCATTTGATCTTCGTGCCTCTTGAGAGAATAGCCAAGGAGAGAGTGGAAGAGAGCATTCAAGGGAGGATTCCTACCACTGGAGCGAGAAGGCTTCACTGGGATTTCAAAGGTAAGAGTCTCTACTTGTGAATTTGGATTACTTCACTCTTTTCTTTCTTCCTTCTAGATTCTTGTGAGAAGATCAGTCAAGGAGATCCAGTTCTCTGCTGACATTTGGAGAGTGTGAACAGCTGAAGGGTTCTCTGCCTACACATGGAGAGTGTGAACAGCCGTAGGGTTCTCTGCCCACACTAGGAGAGTGTGAAAGGACAGACGGTTCTCTGCCAACACTGGGGATTGTATAAAAGGACGACGGTTCTCTGCCAGCACTGGAGATTGTGTAAAAGGACGACGGTTCTCTGCCAGCACTGGGGATTATGTAAAAGGACGACGGTTCTCTACCGCACCGGGTAGTGGTGAAAAGAGTGTGTTGTAAAGGCTTCTCCGCCTTGCTGTGGGTGCAAAAAGAGAGTCACTATTGGTTTTAGTGCAATACTCAGAGGGTTCCTCTGAGGAGCGGATGTAGGTCTGGTTATATACCAAACCATTATAAATCTGGTGTCATTTACAGTTTTTTTGTTTCCGCATTTTATTTTAATTGTTAACAACTTTGTGGTTGAAAAATATTTTTTAGAAGAACTTTAAAAAGAAAAATTTTCATTTCGGTTCAACTTAATCTTAAAAAAGGGTTTAAAATTTTTAAACTACCAATTCACCCCCCCCCCCCCACTTGGTAGCCTTGGGACATTAACTTAGGCATAACAACCTAATTACTAGACTCAACAAGTGGTATCAGAGCTCCGTTTCAAAATCATAAGTTTGAACTACTTTTTGATTAATGTAGGAGGCTACATTTGGAAACCGAAACACACCTGAGGGTTACTCTATCACTAGACCTCCACTTTTTGACAATATTCCTTTTGATTTTTGGAAAACACGCATGTCTACTTTCTTACAGTCACTTGATTATCGCATGTGGATGCTAGTCCAGGAAGGTTACACAAAACCAACTAGATTAGTTGATGGAGTTAGGGTAGAAACACCCAATGCAGATTGAACTATTGAAGAATATGACTTAGCATAATTAAATGCTAAATGTTTAAATAGTTTTTTTTGTTCTTTAAAATCTGAAGACTACATGCGAGTTTCCACTTGCAAAAGCGGAAAGGACATATGGGATAGACTTTGTATAACTTATGAAGGGACAAATGAGGTTAAGCAATCAAGACTCAATATCTTGTTACATGACTATGAATTATTTCGCATGAAACCTAATGAATTTATTTCAGACATGTACACAAGATTCACACAAATTGTCACTTCTTTGCATGCACTTGGTAGGGAATTAACTAATGCTGAAATGGTCAATAAGATTCTTCATTGTTTACTTACTGCTTATGATGCAAAAATTACTGCAATTACAGAGTCTAAAGATCTGAACATTTATTCCATTGACAATCTTCTTGGTTCACTCATTGCTTATGAGCAAGGAGTAAGTCAAAGAAAGATTGATGCAGATGAACCACGAAAGGACAAGAATATTGCACTAAATGTGGAAGAGTCAGAAAGTGAAAACTCACAACCTGATGATGAAGATGATATTATATTGATGACTAGACAATTCAGAAGCTTTTTAAAGAGGAAGCAGAAGAGACGCCAGCAATAGAATAGAGGTAAGTATAACAGAAATGGCAAGGTTTCTAATGAAGTAATTTGTTATGAATGCAGGAAACCAGGTCATATAAAGACTGATTGTCCAAAACTCAAAGCCACTCCTAGCAAGGAGAAGGTAGAGGAGAAACCAATGGTAAAGAAGGGCAAGAAGAAGTTTCAAAGCGCTTTCTGGGAGGACTTAGCTTCAGACTCATCTGAGACTGAAAAAGAAGAAGAAGTCACCAACCTTTGCTTGATGGCAGATAATGTTGAACAATCAGATCAAGAAGAGGTATGTGATTTAACCTATGATGAATTGTTTGAAGTTTCTGAACACATGCATGATGCATATAGAAAAATGAAAAAGATGCATGCTAGTTTAGGTTTAGAATTGGAAGAGCTTAATAAGGAACACGAAATCCTTAGGAAAGATCATACTTTAATAGATAACAACCACATGAAACTACTTGATAAATATGATGACTTGAATAAAAATTTTGAGAATTTAAAATCATCCTATGCTGAACTTGAAAAAGAATTTAAGAATTTTAAGGATGAATCTGAGAGCAAGACATATATAATCAATTATACCAATCGAATCTTGGAAGATATGAATCCATTTTACAAACTCACAATAAGAGCTCTCGAGGATAATAGGAACCCCCCTAAACTTGAAGATTTTACAAATCCTAAATATTATCCTAAATTCATGACATCCCTTAGAAGACAATCATATGAAAGAAAACATAGGAATATTTTTCTTAATGTTAAATGTAATAATTGTGGATTTTTGGGACATATATCTCACACCTGCACTTTAAAGATGAAAACTAATTTGGTGTGGAGAACTAAGATGCATAAATCTAGTCATATCATACATGCATCTGATTATAAATTTCATAAAGGTGAACCCAAACTTGTTTGGGTTCCCAGGTCTAACATTTGAGAATTTTGCAGGTATACTCTCACATAAGAACTCGTGAGAGTATATGGTACCTGGACAGTGGATGTTCAAAGCATATGACTGGAAATACTGCTCAATTAATAACGCTGGAAGCCAGGAATGGAGGCAAGGTTACACTTGGAGATAATACCACAAAGAAAGTGGTTGGATCAGGTATGATTGGAAATTTGAAAAACTTTTTCATAGACAATGTGTTATTAGTTGAAGGCTTAAAACATAATCTGTTAAGCATAAGTCAGCTATGTGATAAGGGCTACAATGTATAATTTTTACCTACTAGCTGCATAATAAGCCTAAATGGGAAAATTGTTTTAAATGGAAAAAGGGTAAACAATGTCTACATGCTAGATTTATATTGTATTCAATCTCCTATTGCTTTTTGTTTGAAAATTGTTTCTGATGAATCATGGCTTTGGCATAGGAGACTTTGTCATTCTAGTATGAAAAATCTTAGAAGAATTACCCAAAAGAACTTAGTGAGAGGAATACCAAAACTAGACTTTACTAAGGACCACCTTTGTGATGCATGTCAATTAGGAAAATAAGTGAAGTCCTCTTTTAAGTCCAATAAAGATCTTAGGACCAATAAACCTTTAGAAATTCTACACATGGATCTTTTTGGACCTGTAGGCACTGTAAGTCTAGGAGGGAAGGTATACGGATTTGTTATAGTCGATGATTTCTCAAGATTCACCTGAGTTAGATTTCTTTTTCAAAAGAGTGAATCATTTGAGGAATTCAGAAATTTTTCAACTTGGATTCAAAGAAAACTAGGTTGTGAAATAATTTCTTTACAAAGTGATCGTGGAAAAAATTTGGAAAGAGAAAATCCTTTGCCTAGAGATTTGAGATTTTCTAAAAACCACCCAAAGGAATTGATTATAGGTGAACCAAGTGAGGGTGTTAGAACTAGGCATGGATTAAACAAGGAAGTCAATCATTCAGCCTTTATTTCAACTATTGAACCCACTAACATTGATCAAGCACTTTCTGATGAATTTTGGATATTGGCCATGCAAGAAGAGTTAAATCAATTTGTAAGAAATAAAGTTTGGGAATTAACTACAAGACCAAAAGATCAAAGTGTTGTTGGAACCAAGTGGGTTTTCAAAAATAAAATTAATGACTCAGGAGTAGTCATTAGAAATAAGGCTAGATTGGTTGCTAAGGGGTATAATCAAATTGAAGGAATTGATTTTGAGGAGACTTTTGCCCCTGTAGCTAGACTTGAAGCAATTAGGGTTTTACTTGCCTTTGCCTGTTTTAAAGGTTTTAAATTGTTTCAAATGGATGTAAAGAGTGCCTTTTTAAATGGGGTTATTGAAGAAGATGTTTTTGTAGAACAACCTCCAGGTTTTGAAAATTCTAAATTTTCAAATCATGTTTTCAAGTTAAAAAAGGCATTATATGGATTGAAACAGGCACCTAGGGCTTGGTATGAGAGGTTGAGCACCTTCCTACCTGAAAGATCTTTTTAAAAAGGAAGTGTTTATACAGCTCTCTTTTTAAGAAAAATTGAAAAGGATATACTTATTGTTCAAATTTATGTGGATGACATCATCTTTGGATTTTCAAATAAAAATCTTTGTGATGATTTTCTTAAAACAATGAGTAGTGAATTTGAAATGAGTTTAATGGGAGATTTAAATTACTTTCTAGGATTTAGCATTAAGCAACTTGAGGAAGGTACATTTCTTAATCAAACTAAATATGTTAAGGATATCCTCAAAAAATATAAAATGGATAATGCTAAACCTGTTAGTACACAAATGAGTTCCTCAGTTCAGTTGGATAAGGACCTTAAGGGAAAATCTGTTGATCAAAAGAAATTTAGAGGGATAATTGGATCTTTACTTTACTTGACTGCTAGCCGACCAGATATTATGTTCAGTGTTTTCTTATGTGCTAGATTTCAATCAGATCCAAAAGAATCACATTTGACAGCAGTGAAAAGGATTTTAAGATATTTACTATGAACTCAAAACTTAGGGATTTGGTATCCTAAGTTTAGCTCTTCATTTGAAATTATTGGTTACTCAGATTCTGACTTTGCAGGCTGTAGAGTGGATAAGAAAAGCACTTCTGGAACATGTCAATTCATTAGAAATTCATTAGTTTCATGGTCTACTAGAAAACAAAATTCAGTGGCACTATCTACTGCAGAAGCAGAATACATTGCATTAGGAAGTTGTGTGGCATAAGTACTTTGGTTAAAACAACTGTTGATTGATTTAGGATTAACTATAGGCACTATTCCAATTTATTGTGACAATACTAGTGCTATTTGCATTTCCAAAAATCCTATTCAACATTTTAGAACCAAACACATTAATATAAGATATCATTTCATAAGGGATCATGTATCCAAGGGAGAAATTGAACTCACACATGTTTCAACTGAAAATCAACTTGCAGACATTTTTACAAAACCTTTAGCCTTTGATACCTTCAGTACTTTAAGAACAAGGCTTGGTGTTATGGATTTGAATGCCTAATCAAAATGTCTTTTGCAACATTGATATTTGTTTTGTCTTGTTTTTTATTTTGAGAAATTTTATGTGTTTTGAATGAATTTATTTTTAGGTCTATGATTTTGTTTTATGATTTCTGTGTTTTTGAATGTTTAGTTTGTTTTTTCTTATTTTAAAAATCAAAATTCAAAAATTGGAGGAAATCGTCCGGGACGAATTTTGTTTCGTACTGGACGATGTGTGAAAGAAGAGTTTGCGCGGATTTTAACCGTTTTGAGAGCAATTTTTAATTAGATCGTCTGTACGATCTGACGATCGTCCAGGACGAAAAATTTTTTTTCTCAAACGTCGGGACAAATGAATGCAGCGGTTAAGTGGATAAGATAGTTTTTAATATGGATTTCATCTGTACGAATTTTTGGTTCTTCCAGATGAACAGATGTCGGTTCATTGTAGGGGACGGTTTTCAAGAGATATTAAAACGAGTTACTTTTTGATCGTCTGTACGAAATAATTTCGTCTGTACGATCGGTCAAGTCAAAAAGCCTGTACGAAGGGACGCATCATAAGTTGTGTTGATTACGAAAAGCCGTTACATTAAGGACGAATTTAATCGTCTGTACGAAATATTTTCGTCCAGACGAACGATGATTTTTGTCCAGGACGAAGATTTTCGTCCAGGACGAATGCATCGTTTTTCTTTAAATATGAAGGCTTTCTAACTTAACAATCACACTTCCAAACTTCACTTTCAATCACTTTCTACTTCAAATCGACAATGGCCTCCTCAAGCAAGAGAAAAAAGGTGTTGGTAAAGAAACCCAATAGGAATTCCTCAGAAAACTTTCTGTCTAAGGCAAATGAGGAATCCTTTCCTCGTTTTGCATCCGCCTAAATAACTCCTTCTCGCATTTTAATCCAAAGCGAGTTAAATTTTAAAGTAATGCACCTTTTTGCCTCAACCCAATTTCAATTCATACTTTCTCTCGCCCACTTCTACAACAAGAAAACCTATCACTATTTCCTAGCAAACATGAGTTTTAATTCAGACCACTCATTCATATGTTATTATGTCTTCAAGCAAAAAGTTGAAATCACCAAGCATGACCTTGTTGCCTTTTTGAACTTAAGAACTGAGGGATATAGAGCCCACACCCTAATGTCAGAAACCTCTTTCAAATGGTTTCATGTCAATAGGGTAATTAGAGAAAATGGTCTTGACTATCATGTCGCTAGAGTCTCCGGTATGACCAAAAATGCCCGAATCATCCATCATATCCTTCAATCTTCAATCATTCCTAAAGCTGGTGATAGGATTAATATTACCCCTCTCCTTTCCGTTCTAACCATTTTGATTATAGAATGTCATCCTATTAACGAAGCCCAACTTATCATAGATCATATCTATGGGCTTTCAGAAATAGGACATGCAGAACAGAAGAGAAAAAGGAACATCTCATTATGGCACTTAGTCACATACATTTTGGAAAAGAAATATAACTTAGTGCATCCTGATGAAGAATACGAAAAGCCAGTATACTATAATGATGTTTCCTTCAGATTGTTTTTCAAGGAGGAAAAAGGAAAAGCACATGTCAGTGCTTCAGAAGAGGAAGAAGAAGGAGAGCAAACATCTGCACCTCAGTTAGATTATCAGAATCTGATTGAAAGATTTGATAGATTAGAGACTCAAGTTGATCAAAGGTTTGATCAATTTGATGCTCAACTTAAGCAGCAGCAACAAGACATTGGTAATATTAGAGATGAAGTACATGAAATTAATACCAATGTAATGTTTATGGCCTCCTACTTCAACCTTTTTGGCAGCATTCCTCCTCTTCATCCTCCAGAACAGTAGAGATGTTTATTGTGTCAGTCTTTATGTTATGTGTTTATTTTTATGTTTGTTTTTTTTTTTCTTTTAAGTTCAGTGTATTTTCTTATTTTTTTTAGATATTATGAAATGTGTAATCCTTTCATTAATATCAATGGATGTTGTACTTATTTCAAATTTGATTTGCTTTTTGGAATGTGGTTAATTTTTATAAATTTCATTAGTATTATTTAATCTTCATAGTGCTTAAATTAGATTGTAATTTGAGATTATCTATATTAGAAAATCTAGTCTTTCTAAATTTAAAAGTTGTTTATAACTTATTGTAATTAGAACTTTTAAATTCATGTCTATTCATTTAGACTATATAAAAGTTAATATTATTATTGCAATTTAGATGTTTTCTTATTTCATATTTCTATGCTCAAGTGATATTTATGCACTTAGAAATATTTGAAATTTTAGATTATTGATTTTGGAAAGAATTGGTCTCAATTACTCTTGAAAATTGTATAAAAAGTACAAAAATCAAAAGGAATACGCAAAGATTTGCATTGTAAAAAAGAGGCACAAAATTAACCCAATGTCAAAAGATGCACAAAAATGTGCCTAAAAATTTGAAAAAGATGCGCAAAGCGCCACATGTGGTAATTCTCTTCTTTCCAAATTCTTTCAATCTCTTAATTCAAATTGATCTTATGTTCATTCATATTCCATTGAACTTTGAAATATAAAATTTCTTTTTACATCTCTCTTGTAATCATTTTCTATATTCGAATGTCTAAATTGAATCATGTTTTGAAAAATTCTTCTTACGTACAATGTTATATCACTTCTTAAATTTTATGAATTTCTATGATTAACCTAATGTTTTTAGTTTAAAATTGCATACCTTATGTCAAACACCATTTAGATTAAATTTTCAAATGAATTTCATATAATTACTTACATTTCTCATATATTTCTTCTTCACTTTTTATTGTTGTCAAAAAGGGGGAGAAAATATTGTGTTGGTATTGATTTTTTGTTTCGATTATTCTGTTTGTATTTTGCTTTTGTGATTGCTTGTGTTAAAAATTTTTTAAAAACAAAAATATTGTTCTTTGCTTCAAAATGCCTCCTTATTTTCATGTATTCATTAATTCAGGGGGAGTTTAGGAGATAGGAGATTTGTTTAAACTATACAAACAATAATTCTTTTGCCATCATCAAAAAAGGGGAGATTGTTAGAATAGTTGCTAAATTGAATGCTTTACATTTGTGCAACTTGTATAGTTTTGATGATTCCAAACATTATTGTTCAAATGTGTAGTTATCTCCTAACAATTTTAGAAGATTTGTATTTGCTCTTGTGTGTACTAACATTTCAGGAAAATCAGACTCCAGACTACGAAAACTTCAGATCAAATTCAACATGAGATACTTTGTTAATTTGAAACTTGCATTTTTCTTTGAATTAAATTTGAAAGGGAGTGATTGTAATTGAGTGAATAAAAACATACACACACACATAAGGAGATCATAAAAATTTTATACTGATCGTACGGGAAGATAACCGATCGTACGGGACGATCAGACAGTTATCTTCTATAGAGCACATGGAACGAATAGGAACTTGCTTGAAAAATTTTTTCTAAGTCCTATTCGTCCAGGATGAAATTAATTATCGTCCAGGACGATTGGTTCTCTTTAAAATTTTCGTCCATATGAATTTACATTGTCGTCCGTGACGACTGGTCCTCTGGAAAAATTTCGTCCAGACGAAATTAAAAATCATCCAGGACGATCAGGTCTCTAAAAAATTTTCGTCCAGACGAAATTAAAAATCGTCCAGGACGATCAGGTCTCTAGAAAAGTTTCGTCCAGATGAAAAAAAATTATCGTCCATGGCGATTGGTCCTCTGGAAAATTTTTGTCCAGACGAAGTCAAGAATCATCCAGGACGATCGGTCCTCGGGAAAAATTTCGTCCAGACGAACATATTTTCGTCCAAACGATTAATCGACTTAGAACAGTTTTCAGCAGTTTCTAGAACTAACATTGTAATAACTGTTCGTACTGGACAAACCTAAATTCGTACAGGACGATCAGCTGTACGAAGACATTTCGTACACATATTCAAATAGGGTCGTTTCAGGTCGTTTAAGTAAAATCGTCCAGGATGATCCACGATCGTACAGGACGATCCACTACGTACATAATTGAAAACTTGCAGTTTTTGGGCGGTTTTTCTTGTCTTTTATATAAATAGTCCAAATTAGACTGTCACCCTATCTTTTTGTCATTTGATCTTCGTGCCTCTTGAAAGAATAGCCCATGAGAGAGTGGAAGAGAGCATTCAAGGAAGGATTCCTACCACTGGAGCGAGAAGGCTTCACTTGGATTTCAAAGGTAAGAGTCTCTACTTGTGAATTTGGATTACTTCACTCTTTTCTTTCTTCCTTCTAGATTCTTGTGAGAAGATCAGTCAAGGAGATCCGATTCTCTACCGACACTTGGAGAGTGTGAACAGCCGAAGGGTTCTCTACCTACACTTGGAGAGTGTGAATAGCCGTAGGGTTCTCTGCCCACACTAGGAGAGTGTGAAAGGATGGACGGTTCTCTGCCAACACTAGGGATTGTGTAAAAGGACGACGGTTCTTTGCCAGCACTGGGGATTGTGTAAAAGGACGATGGTTCTCTGCCAGCACTGGGGATTGTGTAAAAGGATGACGGTTCTCTGCCGCTCCGGGTAGTGGTGAAAAGAGTGTGTTGTAAAGGCTTCTCCGCCTTGCTGTGGGTGCAAAAGGAGAGTCACTATTGGTTTTAGTGCAATATTTAGAGGGTGCTTCTGAGGAGTGGATGTAGGTCTGGTTATAGACCGAACCACTATAAATCATGTGTCATTTACAGTTTTTTTGTTTCCGCATTTTATTTTAATTATTAACAACTCTGTGGTTGAAAAATATTTTCTAGAAAAACTTTAAAAAGAAAATTTTTCATTTCGGTTCAACTTAATCTTCAAAGAGGGTTTAAAATTTTTAAACTACCAATTCACCCCCCCCCCCTCTTGGTAGCCTTGGGACATTAACTTAGGCATAACAACCTAATTACTAGACTCAACAAAGTAGATGTAAATTGACTCATGATGGCATTGAAGATTCAAACATCTATTTGGCAGCAAATGTGGTCTCTACAGCAACATTCAGCAACTTTATTAATCCTGTTACGAAAAACTGGAATACTAACCAGTGAAATCTGTCTTGCTCTTGTTATCCTCCCCGAACTGGTTGGATTAAGTTAAATGTTGATGCTTCTATCTTATCAAACAATGTGGCTGGATTTGGCGGTGTGATAAGAGATGAGAAAGGAAGATTTCTTATAACTTTTGGAGTAAATATTATGCATTGGGATATTGCTCAAATTGAATTGATGGCAATTCTTCATTTGAAATATATCATCCGTGATTGGATGTTTGAAGCTCAAGGAATCATAATTGAAGGAGATAATTTTAACATTATCAAACTTCTTCAATCGGCTATGAAGACTTGGAAGGTTAGTAAATGCATTGAAGATAATTTATCTTTCCTTCTTGATTTCAACCAAGTTATGTTCTCCTGTAATAATAGAAGTTGTAACAAATTAGCGGATGTATGTGCTAATTTGGCTTTAAAGAGCTCGTTTGTTTGGGATGACATTAGCTTTCAAGATATTCCTCCTTCATTCTTGTTTTGCTTGAAGGAGGAATGTGATTCTTTAGGTTTGCTTTAAAGCTTATTTTTAGGTTGTTTCTTTTCTATTAATGCAAATTTTGCATTTCCTCAAAAAAAAAAAAACCAAAAGCTTCTTATGCAGTAAGCCTGGCTTCTATATCATTCATGGCTGAAGGAAAGATGGGAAACTGGGGTACGAATCAGCCTTTTAGACTGTCAAATTGTTGGTACCCTCCTCCTCCCAATTGGATAAAGATTAATGTTGATACATCATTATTAAAATCACACAAAGCTGGTATTGGTGGTGTTGTTCGAGATAGGAAAGGTTGTCTGCTTTTGGCTTATGGTCACTCATGTATTCATTGGGATATTACAAGGCTTGAACTATTCTCGGTCCAGTTTATAAAGGAGATAAAGAGGGATTGGATGCAAGATTACCAAGGTATAATTATAGAGGGATATAATCTTAATGTTATCAAGTTTTTGCAAAATTCAGAAGGCAAGTGGAAAGATGAATTGTTTCTTTTAAAAGATCATAAGTTCAATGTATTCAATTGGGTCAATAAGAGAGGTAATAAGCTAGCAAACCTATGTGCCAGCTATGCCATTTGTACCGATTTTTGTTGGGAAGACTTGTCTTCTATTAAGATTCCTTCCTTATTTAGCGATTTGCTAAATGAGGAATCTAGTTGAGCGTCTAGTTTGTAATTAGTTTTCTTTGATTAATAATATTTAGCCTTGTGCTTCTTCAAAAAAAAAAATCAAATCTGAGCGCACCTAATAGTTTTTAATTTTTGCTTTTGATCTCTACTCAAAATTTCACGGTTGAAGAATCTATTTAAGTTAATATGATTCCAATGACATTTTTTTGGTGACATTTTGTAGTTTACCCGGCTCTAACCTTTGGACCAGAAAGATTTAGCTCCTGACATTCGCCAAATTGCATTTTGTAGTCCCAATTCCATCAAGTGTTGAAGTTGAAAAGAATACAAGGGATTACACACCTCCTCAATATCTAACACTTCTTTTCACTGAACTTGGTGTTCTCACTCCCTCTGTTGTTAGTGATGAGCTGATTCAGTTATACCTATAATGAGGTGTTTTCATTCGAATTTTGTCCAGATTTGCTATTGTCCCATTAAAATTCTATTATCTACAAGAGATTTTCTGCTGAATCTCAACCTTAAGAAAACACACTCAATTTTGAGACAATACGTATTGCACTATTTAAGCAAGCACCAAGTTATGCCCTCAAATATATCAGGCCAAAAAGATTCCTGAAGGAAAAATAAATAAAACAAACCATACTTAGTTTTAAGATACTCACTGCGACCCTTTGGAAATTCCTTTATATATTCACATTCTCCAATCTTGACCCAAACCTATAATATTTAACAAGCAGAAAATTTGTACAACCACAACTTAACTTCATGCACTAGAAATAACGCTCCTTGGACCTCATTAATGATGCTAGGCTGCTACCAACAAATATAAATGAAATGCACTATAAAATTGATTAAGTTTGCTGGAAACAGCTATATGTGCAGTAGAGAAATAAAATCAGGTTACATATACTAACATATATGTAAGAAAAGACCACATACGAGAAGTCACACTTACCAAGACAGATTCAAAGCACATGCAAACAAGGAATAAGGAGTCTTACCATGGATCCAGGGAAAAAGACGATGAAGTAGAGATATGGAATCACAGGTTCAAAATAGAGGAACATAAAAAATCATTTGCCAGGAGATTTTCTTAGGGTTACTTTAAGGTCATAATAAGGTAAATTTAGTTTAAAGTTGTTAGGAAAAGGCCACCACAGTAAAGGTTATCATTGGCTGAGCTACAGTGGTAGGATAAATATACACACCAAGGAAGGGAGGGGGGGGGGGGGGGGGGGGGGGGGGGGGTACCACTTGAAAGACAAATGGGAGTTGGTGATTTTCCTCCTCTTAGAAGTAGAGTCCATATATGTACACAAAAACAATCTTAGTGTTCATGAAATCTATATTGAACACACCCGTTAAACTTTATAACTCCACAATTTTATCCAGGTCTTAAATAATTCACTTCTTCAAAAGTATCTTTGTTATCATTAGAGCAGGTGTTAGATTACAAATATAATTAACCAAGCAAACATAGAAAATAAAAACTTCTATGCCAAAAGTAACAAAAGGTAAAACATAAAGATAAATGATATTCATAAACGAAATTGAATTTTATATCACAAATAACTAAAATAATCGTTAAAGTTCTTACCATCAATTTTTTTAAAAGTATTTCTTTATCAGTATCACTCACTTGATCCCATCTTTCGAGTTGCATTGGTGCAAAGTTTCTAATTATAATACTTGCTTCTCCAGATAACTTTGAGTGATGCTCTCCAACTGACCTATTCAAACCCTCTAGAATGATTATTGATATCTTACCTTTTGTTCTGTAATGCTCCTCTAATGCTACACCTCTATTGGACCCCTTTTTTTATTAAAACTTGAAGCTAAAAAAATAAACAAAAGTAAATAAGAAAGTCATTTATATTTATCATAATTATTAAATTTGACGAAGCCATAAGTAATAATACCAATGATAGTTGTCTCTGTCTCTGATGCTGATGGATGAGATAAACTTGTCCTATCATCTATTGGAGATGCTTCTCCTATAGGCAAACCTCCTTCAATTGATACATTCAAACAGTTAAGAGTAAGAGCAATTAATGTACAAAAGAAATTACATTTATCAAAGGATAGTATTTAAGCCTGATAGAGAAAAAAAACATTAAAAAGAATTTAACCTAATAAGCTAAAAAAATACCAACTTACCATTATTAGGAGTAGATACGACATGTGAAACATCATTTTTTAATGAAGACTCCACATTTACTAGTTAATGGTGCAAACAAATGTAAGTAATTTGCAAATATTTGAGAGCTTATCCGTTTTCCTTGAGCCATGACTTAATAAACTGCAAAATGAAATAACAACAACAACAGAATTTATTGAAAAGCAAATATATCAAGTTATTATAATATATAAAACAAATAAGTCATAAAAACTAACCTAGTATTTATCAGTATCAATGTTGATATGTACATCAACATCATCTTCACTATAATATTCAGCTAATGTTGCATCATATTCCTCTTCTTCATCTTCATCAGATATAAAATTAGTAGTCTGAGTTGGTTGTCAATGCACATTTTGTATAGATTCCAAAATTGTGGCTCTACATCTTCTCTATGTAAGGGACCAATCTCACCAAAATCATCTTGGAAGTTTATATCATTTTGCTCATCTTCTTGATATGTTATATTTTCAATTAGCTGATCAGTGTTAAGTTGATATTCATTCAAGTAATTCATGAGGGTGGGATCAAATAAATTCCTATGCTACACTTTCTATACAACATGCCAATCACCTCTTAACTTTGTATCTTGAACATAAAATACTTGAGTAACTTGACCTGCTAATACATAAGGATCATTATCATACCAAGATTTACTTATATTTATATATTTGAAATCATCATCAATTAGAATGGGCTTGTTATGCTTAAGATCAAACCATTTGCACTTGAACAATACTACATGATTTCCATTAATATAGCTCAAATTAACAACATAAGTTAAAACCCCATAGAAATCAATACTTTCATCTTTATGAGAACCCTGAACTGATACACCACTATTTTGGGTTACCCTTCGAATGTCACGTTGGTTGACTAGAAACTTAACTCCATTATTAATCCACCCTGAATATACATTAACACGGATATCTAGACGCATTGTTAAAGAATAAAGATCTTTGTTACCTTCCAGTGATTTATGAAGATTCAAGCTCTTCATCTAGCAGCAAGAAAAAAAATCAAGTTTTGTGAAATTGTTAACATTAGAAAAAAATTTAGAAAAATAAATAGCGAACAAAATTAAGAATTAAGTATCTTACTCTTTGTTCAAACCATAATGGAAACTGATCTTTTTTCTTTGTTGCCACATCTTGAATAAATAAATCTTCTTAACTCATTCTCATGTTCACTGATACATAAATTTTATAAGATTTAATTGCAAAGTAATATTAATTTGCAAATAAGTTTAATATCATCAGTATTTTAGTTAATTATATGCCTAAGGTATGGCTTTAACTCTTCACAATTTTTAAGAACATATTATTTAATTAAATTGTACTCACTCCAAGATAATGTAGTGAAATGTGGTTGACCAAAAGGATAAATTCTTCTAGAGAAAATTGAAAGTTGATTTTCATGCAAATGAACATCATCATTGTATTCTTCATCTTGATTAGTTTTACTCTTCACGCCACAGAGGTATCTAGAATAAAATGTTAATTCCTCATTAACAACATAAGCTTCTGTAATTGATCCTTTAGGGCAAGCTTTGTTCCTAACATTCCTTTATTAACACTTAGATATCTAGCATATAAACAAATTTTAATACAAATTTATGCAAATAATGAATAATATATATATATATATATATATATATATAAAGTAAATGTTACTAGCACAAGAAGTAACCTATCAATTGGATACACCCACCTATACTGAACAAATCCAGTAAGCCTAACCTCACGTAAAAAATGAACAACCAAGTGAACCATTATGTCAAAGAAAGCAGGTGGAAATATCATTTCAAACCGACAAATTATATTAACAATCATATCTTCTAATTTCTCCAACACATCCAATCTCAATGTCTTAGCATATAATATCCTAAAAAATCTTGACAATTCACTTAAAGCATTATGCACATCCTTATTTAAATATCAACGCAATCCTAAAGGAAGGATTCGTTATAACAACACATGACAATCATGGCTTTTTAATCCCTTAAACTTGCCATTTCGAATATGTACTGATCTAGATATATTTGCTGCATAACCGTCTGGAAACTTTACTGATCTAGCAAAGTTAAGAAACCCTTCTATCTCTTTTGGGGAAAGTGTGTAAGAGGCTGGAGGTTTAAGATATTTCTCACATTATTTTTGTAAATTTAGCTCATGCCTTATGCCCATATCTTGTAGATCTAAACGAGCTTTCTCTGTATCTTTTGTCTTTCCTTCTATATTTAATAATGTCCCCAGAATGTTGTCACAAATATTCTTTTCAATGTACACTACATCAAGATTATGACATAACGTGAGACTTCTTCAATAAGGCAACTCAAAAAATACACTTTTTTTTTCAAGTTGATTCATGAAGGTTACATTTTCTTTTTTTACAGCTAGGATGCTTTTCAAACTTCAAATCCTTTAATGATTCCATTTCTGATAATATTTCATCTCTTGATAAATTCTGAGGTCTCACTCTAACTTCATGTTTTCCATTATACTTTCTACTTTTTCTCCATTCGTGCTCCTTAGGAAAGAAACGTCTATGACCCATGTAACAAATTTTATTTCATAAATATTGTGAAAAAGTTTCATTGTCACATATTGGGCAAACTTTATAACCATGTACTTTATGACCAGATAATATACCATAACCTGGAAAAACATTTATAGTCCATAGAAGAGCAGCATGCATTTGAAAGGTTTTCTTATTCACATAATCATAAATTTTGATGCCATTCACCCATAAGTCATTTAATTCTTCTATAATGGAATTTAAATACACATCTATTTCTTTCCCAAGAGTAACTGGACCAGGAATTAATAGTTCCATAAACATAAACTTAGAAGACATACAGTTCTAATAAGGTAATTATATGGTATAAGAATGATGGGCCACATGCTATAAGAAGTGCTCATATTACCAAAAGGATTGAATCCATCTGAAGCTAATATAAGGCGTACATTACGAGAACCTTCTGCAAACCAAGGAAAGCTAATATCAAAATCCTTCCAATCAACTAGATTTCTTAATAAATTTTCATCCCCAAACTGATTTTCCTTATGCCACCTCATTTCATGAGCAATTTTTCTTGACATAAATAGCCATTGTAATCGAGATGTAATGGGAAAATAGCGTAGAATTATATGAGGAATTTTCTTTCCTTTTCCATCATTAACTTTCCATCTTGATTCCATGCACTCTGGACATTCTTCTTTATCCTCATAATCTTTCCAAAATAAAGCACAATCATTTTACAAGCATAAATCTTTTCACATCCTAATTCGAGGTCTGATAAAATCTTCCTTGAATCATAATATGAAGACGGAAGTGTCTCTCCCTTTGGCAAGATAGATTTTATGAATTCAAAGATCATGTTGAATGATTTATTTGTCCAACGATTAAGAACTTTAATGTGTAGTAACTTTATAAGAGCAGACAACATAGATAAATCTGAACTAGGGTACATCCTTCAATAATATATCAAATATAGCTATTTTATCTTTGTTGATAATATTATCACATTCCTCATCTGGTGAATTGTTGGAAGTAGAGTTCATGAAAGTTCCCCTATGTATATCCTCCAAGATTTATTGAATATCGTCAACTTCTTCATTTGTATTATTAAGATCATTCACATCTCTTATGCCTAAATCTGCATCATTGAAAGCTTGAGATGTTTCCCCATGACATGTCCACTCAATTTGTAAATGATTCTCTACGACACTATAAGTCTGAAAAAAGACATTTGCACAGTATCGATATGGCCACTAAATCTTCTCCTTTTGAGGATTATTTTCATGGGCAAATTTAAAAAATGTAGTGACTCCATCTTTATATTGTCGCAAACATCCACTACGGAAAAACATGCTATTACCGTCAGACTTTTCGGCAAAAATTTTTTGTGTCGGTAAATACGACATTTGTACCAGTGCATAATGGGAAGGAATAATATAACGGTGTTTTTTCTGGTGCATAGTGCGATGGAAAATTTGTGACATCCTATGCGCCGGTCGTAACATCAAAATATAACAGTATTTCATTCTTATCGGCAAACTTTACGGTGGAAAATGTCTGGCGCATTTACCGACGGATATTATGATGGCTATTTTAAACTCAATGACTTATAATCAGTGCAAAATGCGCCAGAACACATTCTGGCGTCTAGGACGCCAGAAAATTTGCCGGTAAAAGCCTATTTACGAACCCGAGCCCGTATGGCTGGTCATTTCATTCAATCATTTCTCTCGCATCTCCAGTCTCTCCCTCATCGCCTTAGTATCACCCACCATAGATTGCAAACTCTGATCTTTGTACACGTTCACCGGACGTCGCCGACGATCATTGCCTTCATTGCCAGCGAAAGCCCTATTTCTGACCGTGAGTTTTTGCCGCCAAAAGCTTTTTTGCCACCTCCCGATTTCGTTGATTATAAGTTTTATTTTATTCATGTTATTTCTTTTTAGACATTTGATATAGGATGCATATTGTAGATGTTTTTATGTTGAAATTTTTTCAAAATCAATTTGGATTCAAGCTGGATAGAACTATTGTGGAAGCCATACATTTTTTGAGAGGTATGATGGAGAAATATAGAGAGACTAAGGAGGATCTACATATGATTTTTGTTGATTTAGAGAAAGCATATGATAAAGTTTCAAGATGAGTGCTATTGAGAGTTCTTGCAAAAAAATAGTTAATAACGCTTATATTCAATATTTTTTTGTTTATAAACTTTTCAAAATCAATTTGGATTCATGCCGGGTAGGTCTATTATGGAACCTATACATTTATTGAGAGGTTTGATGGAGAAATATAGAGAGAATAAAGAGGATCTACAAATGATTTTTGTTTATTTAGAGAAAGCATATGATAAAGTTCAAAGAGAAGTGCTAGTGAGATATCTTGCAAAAATATGTATGTATGAGCTATTACTTGTGTTAAAACCATTGATGTCAATCTAAAACTGAAATGAAAGATCGACAGTTTGTGCCCCCTCTAAAAGATTTCTTGCTCCGCCACTACATACAAACTAGTATATGATTTTAAAGTCGATTAGAGTTTTCAAAAATTTGGCCTATGACTTAAAACACATTCTAAGACTTATTAGGTATAAGCTTAGTCTCTGACTTCACAATATATCACTTAAGGATTTAGGCCTAGTCCAATCTATAAATTTTAAAGTTGACTATAATTTTTTTAGGTCTAACCTATGGTTTACATTGTAAACAATTATTATTAGAGGCAATGCTTTAAAGGCTTTAGCATTGAGGATCCTAATCTATTAGGATATGGTTCATCATCATTCACAAAAGAGGTTAATAAACCATACAAAAATTTCCACCTAGCCTTCCATCACTACTTCATTTACATCCTTCTTCCTTGCATTGAATCACCTATGACTTTTAGTTATTACTTGTGTTAAAACACAATATGGTTTGACAAAGTAATTTCTTATTCAGTTGGATTGCATTAAGGATAAGCCTTAAGTCCATATCTTTTTACTTTTGTCGTAGATGTACTCACTAATGTAAATATCTCCATATATTCAGTTTTAGATCTACTCAAGCAAAAATTCATTACTTATTTGCTCTTATATGTAGGTTATGGATATTAGAAATCAAAGAAGTTGGATGTATAATCAATTATCTCAAGGACGAAAGACATTAATAGATGAATTCATTAATGGGGTGAATATTTTCATTCAACAAGCGAAATAACTACCCAGCTTCATATCAGAAGGAATGTTTCGATGTCCATGTTTTAAACATAAAAATCTAGTGCACCTAACACCAGATGATGTAAATGTTGATCTGTATCACAGAGGATTCATGCCATGATATTGGTATTGGACTTCTCATGGTGAGTACGAGTCACAATTTGATTATCAATGTGGTCCTTCTATAAGTACTAATATAGCTGAGGATGAAAATATCCGACCAAATCTTGAAGAATTAGTTCATGATGCAACTGGAATATAATTTGAACAAAATACATAAGAGTTACTGAATAAGGAGGCACAAAATTTTTATGATTTATTGTATGCTGCCCAGCAATCAATCTGGAATGGGTGCACCACTCACCCAAAGTTATCTGTTACTGTGAATATGTTAAGCATCAAGGCAGAATATAATGTTGCTTGTGAATATTTTAATCAATTTATTGCGCTGCTTAAGGAAACCAATCCGACAGATAATTTAGTTCCTAAAGATCTATATTGGACAAAGAAGTTAGTTTCCAAACTTGATTTGACATACACAAAGATAGATTGTTATGTCAATGGATACATGTTATACTTTAAAAAAGATTTCTCAGAGATTGCATGCCGTCATTACAATGCACTAAGATTTAAACTAAAATCTTTAAATAGAATGAAGCAGAAGGATGTGCTTATTAGTAGAATGTTTTACTTACCAATAATTCTGAGACTACAACGACTATATGCATCCATGAGATCTGCTGCACATATGAGATGGAATAATGATCACATTGCACAAGAATGTGTTATCACACATCCATCAAAAGCAGAGGCTTGGAGACACTTTGATTGTACACATCCCATATTCACGGCAAAATAAAAAAATGTCATGTTAGGTTTATACGCATATGGTTTAACTCCATTCAGTCAGTCTACTACACCGTACTCATGTTGGCCTGTAATACTCACTCCTTACAATCTTCCTCCAAAGTTGTGTATGTCCTTATATGTTTCTTACACTTATCATTCCAGGGCCACATAATCCAAAAGTGAAGATTGACATATTCTTATAACCGTTAATTGATGATTTAAGTTTATTATGGGAAGAGGGAGTAAGTACATATGATATCTCTACCAAACAGAACTTTATACTAAGAGTAGAATTACTTTGGATAATTGGTGACTTCCTGTATATGGTATGCTCTTAGGTTGGAACACTTCAGGCAAGTTAGACTGTCCATATTGTATGGAACATAACAAATCATTCACTTTAAAGTATGGTAGGAAGAACACTTGGTTCGATTGTCATCGAATGTTTCTACCTCTAAGCCATCCTTTCAGGCGAAATAAAGAAGTCTTTACTAAAAATAAAATGGTTATGTTTCAACCTCTTCCAAGATTAAGTAGTGAAGAAATTTTTGAAAGAGTCAGGTTCATGCCCACCATAATGGATTCTCTAACATTAGCTGAGTTCAGATTGCCAGGATATGGTGTCAGCCATAATTGGATCAAGAAAAGTATTTTTTGGTCGTTGCCATATTGGAGAACAAACTTGATTAGACATAATTTGGATGTTATGTATATAGAAAAAAATATTTTTGATAATATTTTTAATACAATTATGGACATCAAAGATAAGTCAAAAGTTAATATAAAAGCAAGGATGGACATAAAGGAGATTTGCAGGAGAAAAGCTTTGGAATTGAAGGATAGTGGAGGTGAAAATTTTCTCAAACCAAAAGCTCCATTCACATTAACTTTAGAATAAAAATGAGCAATTTATGAATGGGTGAAGACCCTATGAGTACCTGATGGATATTCTTCCAATCTAAGCAAGTGTGTTGACATGAGATCAGGGAGATTATTCAGATTGACAAGTCATGATTGTCACATCTTCATGCAATGTCTACTATCAACTACTTTTAGTTATCTGTTAAATCAAATTTTAAAGCCCTTAAACGAGCTAAGTGTATTCTTCAAAGATTTATACTCTTCTAAATTAAGTGTAGATAACTTGATTCTTATGGAGCAGTAAATTTCTTTCATTCTGTGTCAACTTGAAAAAATATTTCCTCCAGGATTTTTTGACTCTATGGAGCATCTACCAATTCATTTACCATATGAGACTATGGTTGGTGGACCTATTCTATATAAGTGGATGTATCCTTTTGAGAGATATTTAAATAAACTTAAGAAGACCGCTAAGAATAAAGCACGACCCAAAGGCTCTATCTACAAAGCATATTTAGCATACGAGATAACTCAGTTTTGCTCATATTATTTTGAAACAATGTCTCAATCAGGTGAATGTTCAACACAGAAAAATGTTGGTAAATCCTCTAATATATCTGTATTCGATGGAAGTGGTGAACTTGTAGGTGTTAACACCGTGCGTTATTTGACCGATAAGGAGATGATAGTTATCACATTGTATATTTTGTTTAACTGTGATTAAATTGAGCTGTATCTCGAGTAAGTATGAGTTAATTTGTTCATATTTTTATTATTCTTATAAACTTTATTCTAAACTCAAAAGTTTGTAGGAGGTTCATTGATGGTTTAAGTACATCAGAAGAAGAAGACGTCAAGAAGATAATGGAAAAAAATTCACCTCTTGGTTTAAAAATATGGTATATTTTGAATAATTAGCTTTAATTAATTAATTCTTCATGCAATTAATATTAATAATAATAACTTCTTTTTCATTTAAAGGGTCACACTAAAGATAGTGATTCGTAGTATTCAGGGCTATTTGATGTAGCTTGGGTACCAAATAGATTAGCTAAATGTTATCAAATATTTATGGTCAATGGTTATAAATTTCAAACAAAAAATTAGTGTGAAGGTAAGAAGACAGAAAATTTTGGCGTATGTGTAAGAGGGAATACTCATACAGGGGATGATTCTAAATACTACGGGGTATTACAAGAAATATTAGAGGTGGAATATCCTGATCACAGGAATACTGTGTATCTCTTCAATTGTGAATGGTTTGATCCAGTACAAAATAGAGGCACAAGAGTATATCCAATTTACGGTATAACAAAAGTAAGGTGGGGTAGGAGATATGCAAAGTTTGATCCATTCATCATTGCTTGTCAGGCAACTCAAGTCTATTATGCTAACTATCCAAACAAAATATAAGGCAAACAGGATTGGCTGATATTTATGAAGACAAAACTAAGGGGAGTAATTGAGAAAACCACTTTAGGCCAGTACGTACTGAGGGGACCACCTCGTCTCAGCCTACTATATAGTCTCAGCCGGCTACGCAGTCTCAGCCTACCACTCAGCCTTTACCCACTTTTGGAGCCAATAGCCAGCAGTTCTACTCAGCAGACCCTTGATTTCCTTCACCATATCCCGCACAGAGTACTCCTTTCTACCCATACTACGCACCCCCACCTTATGCTAGTGCCCCTCCTACCTATTCTTATCCACCATATGCTCCACCATACTATCCCCCACCATCCCATCAACCTACTACAGCTGGACCTTCAACACCAGCTACACCAGAGCAGGCGACAGATAGTTGAATGTTGATAGCACCTAAGGGTTACATGTACATACATTCTCTTTTATTTAAGCCAACAAATATTTTTATTTTATATTATATATTTATTTCACATAACCTTTTTTTGTAGGTTCTACCCATCAAAACAACTGACACATAAAAAACAAACATCATACGAAGTAGGTTTGACGCTCATTACGTTTCTTGGAAGAAAGTCCCGAAAGAAGACCGAGAAATGTGGTTTAGAGAGTTTGAGGTATTTTTGGGTATTAGTTTTTATGTTATATCTAATTAAATGATTTATTCTTTTTTACTTAGGCTAAAAAATCTATATATTATATATTATATGTATTTGCAGAAAGATTTTTATTGGTTGCCTCAGTACAATGACCAAATTAGAAACAATTTTGAGAAGCATGGGTCCACTCAGATGCACGACATGTTCACAGACATTAGAAATTCTGGCAAGCGACCATTATGGATTGGAGAGATTATATGGGCTGAGTTGAACACTTCTTAGGGCAGCGTAGAGATAGCATGAGGAGGGATCAAAATTCACAGAATAGAGCTTCTGATGTTGGGGGCTTGGGTATTTCCCTTCATACTAGCAGCTCCGTTCTATATACTGAGCACAGGAGACATTTGATAATAAATTTTAAATATTTTTTTAAATTTTTATTTAATACAAATACTAATAGAATTCTCTTAATTCTAACAGAAAGATATGCTGGGTAGAGAACCTACTCTTGTGGAATTGCATAGTCACACTCATAAGCGACATGAGGATCAATAATGAATTGATGAGAGAGAAAGAAAAGTCCATATAAGTATATGTGTTTAATAATTTCTATTTTTAGTTTAATTATATATATTTATATTCTATCATAGGAGGAATATACACGGCTTCGAGAGGGTCATGCCGCATCAGGTGAGGGCTCCTCTAGCGGCTCTATTGAGTATTCTGAGTACTGCATCTGATCGCAAGCCATTGGAGGAATGCAACATGGCAGAGTTTCTGGTTTAGGTTCGCTATTGAGTATTCTAAGTACCGCATCTGGTCGAAAGCCGTTTGAGGAATGCAACATGGCAGAGTTTCTGGTTTAGGTTCGCAAGCTCAGGCATACGAGGGGATAACCTCCTCTACTGCATCCAGCTTCACATGAGTCCTTACATACTCAATAAATAATTGCCCTTCAAGAAGAGCTAGAACAAGTAAGGAAATCACAAGCTGATTGGCAAGTTTAGTTGCAAGCACATGTTCAAATGCAGATGCAAGAGAAACACAATCAGTTGTTGGATGAAATGCGCAAAATGAGAGAGCAGTTGAGTGGAAAAGAGGTAGCTCCAACTGAGGAAGAGTCCACGGATTTAGAGTTGTTTAGTTTAGTCATATGAACTTGTTTATTTATTTGAATATGTGTAATTGAATAATATGTGATGTTTTTAGTTGGTTGATGCTATTGAACATTTTGTTTTAATGGATATTTATGTTTTTGAGTATATGTTGAAGTTCTTGACATCTGTGATGTAAATTTGTATTGTGGAACTGTTATTGTATGTATTTGTATATGTTTGTAGGTGTGAAAATCCGATTGTTGGCTGGGAAGACTTTTTTTTTTTTTTATTGCTACAGGTTTCGGTGGATTTGGCATCAAAAATGCGACGAAAATGATGATACAAAGAATCAGTGCAATCATGCCGGCATTTTTTATCCTGTAAAAAAGGCCAGCGGCAAATGCGCTGTAAGCTAGTCGTAGCTTTAGTTACGGCGAACATTACGGCGTCTTCTCCACTGGTGTTTTCCGGCGCAACAATAGCATCGGAAACAAGCCGTAGCTTTAGTTACGGCGAACCAATGGCATTTTATCTTCCGGTATATTCCGTCGGATATGTACGTCGTAAAATTTTGGCATATATATCGCCGGAATAATCGGTTAAGAAACGACATTTTGGCTAACATATTTTGCGCTGGTAATGTATCGGAGAGTGCGTCAAAAAGGTTTTCGGCGTCTTATAAATGTCAGAAGATATTTTTCGACGTGCACCAAACCGGCGTACCAAAATCAGACGGAAATGCGCCGGAAAGCAAGGTCTTCCATCGGATTTTACGTGTTGCCGGCGGATATGATCCGCCGGTAATATCGTGTTTTCCTGTAGTGGTATATCGTTGAGATTAATCCAACTTTTGTCCATTTCTTTTGCCTGACAAATTTATGAGAAAAAATAATTATTGCATGATTAATCTAATACCCCTTTTCAAAAATTATTTAAATTTAGGTAAATATTCATAAATAATATGCTTCAAATCATTTCTCATTTGAAAGTTTTTTGTGAAGATAATAGAAAATTCATTGTTAATGGAAAGACATGAATTTTGAATAAGATATTAAAAGTTCATTGCCACTTAATAGGAATTATGATATAATAATATTTTGGGAATCAATGTCAATTATCAAAAGTGAAAAGTCTATAAAAACAAACATCAAAATTTTAACTTTTTTAATTATTAAAATCAGTAACACTCATTTTTTATCTAATGAAACAACTCTTAAGTTAAGGAATATGAAATAAAATGTCATGTTTTTTTTTTTTAATTTATTCATTATCTCTTTGTTGTGTTTTGTTTTAATTTATAATCCATATTAATAGTTAACTTTATCATGATTTTGATTATAATAATTACTTTTGATGGTCCATTGATTACTTTACAGAATGGACGTTAGTTATGCCAATATTTGCATAACAAATATCAAATATGTAATCCGTTGAAGTCGAATTTTTTCAAGTCGAGCATGATGATATAAATTTAAAAATGTATAACCTTGTGCATTCAAGTTGCTTTGATTTTTTTTCTTTTTTTCTTTTCTAGTTTATTCTTGATGTAATATGTCTGTTAATGCCTATGAAAATGATATGTGCTTTATATTATATTGATTACTTCAATAGGTATTATTTACTACTACAAGCAGTTTCAAATCAACTAGCATAAGGTAGAGTTTTTCAATAAATTACTAAATACAATTTATATTTTCTCTCAAACTTAATGTGTGTTATTAAATGTTGAATCTTCAAGTCAATAGTAAGTCCTAATGACAACTTCTAAGGGATGCTTCTTTCATATCAACTTGAGATATGGATGTTCATATTGGTGACTTTCTATCCTTGTTCTTTCATCTAAAGTTAAATTATATGCGTGATTGAGATTTGGCCAGGTTAATGAAATATCAATTTCCATTTTTTTGTGGTGTAAATGTTCTTGTTGTGAAATTTTATATCAATTCAAATACTTAGCTCACAAAAAGCATTTCAGGTGAAAATGTTCTTGTTGTAAATGTTCTTGTTGTGTAATTTACATTGGATAAAGCATATATTGAGGCACATAATAAAGTCATTTTATTAAAATTATTTCATTAAATTAAAGTGTTGGAAAATCATATATCTTAGGGAAATTTAAGTGTGCCTTATTATTAATCATGTTCCATCAAATAAATGCATTAGAAAAGTTAACCTATTATGACACCTAATCTTTGTCATATTTACTCACAAATTCCATGAATTATCAAAAATGTTGAATGATACGATAAAAATGAGAGGAAATCATAGTATAAAGAATATCATAGAAATTTTGAAATGAAAAGCGTAAGAACAGTATCAGGGATAACTTGAGAGGGAGAAACCGACGGAGGCGAGTTTGCGGGATGGTCTGAAAAATTGTGAGGGAAGAAACTCATATTAGCACGGTAGAGGTCGTTGCCGCTAAACGTGGAGTTTGTCCGTCGAGAATAGCGAAACTGAGAGCAGTTGGAGGTCGTCGCTAAAGAGGAAGGGCGCAGGAATAGTGAAAGAGCAGTTCTCGTGTGTGAGAACACTTCGCGTGCGTGAGAATGAGACCGTGAAAGCAGGTTTTTGAGTTTTATGTATAGTTTTATTTAAATAAGTTATTGTCAAAATTTAGATAATATATATTATAATTTATTTCATTAATAAATTATTAGATTTCTCATCATAAAAATATAAATATTAATTTCAATTCATCATTTTATTTATTAATTTGATTTTCAAAAATATTTTTAGAACAAAAATTTGTTCCGGGGGCGGAAACCCCGGAGCTACCCCTTGACCCAGCGACCTGACCGGTCAGGTCGAACCCTGTCAATGGACGCTACCCACTTGGACCCCCGACATATATACGAAGCGTACGACGGTCAAGGATCTGAACAAATAGGGGTCGAACCAAATTTAAGGAAACTCCAACATATATTTTGTAGAAATTGAATGATTAATCAATTACATCATTTTGATTTTTTTTACAAACAAATCATCCATACTTTAAACGAAAATTACTTTAAGAATAATTATAATTATATAAAATGTTAATGATATTTTAAAAATGTATTATGTACACAATCAAAAAGAATAATTAGTCACTAAAATGATATGTATATATTTGTTAAAAATAAATTTCTAGACTTTTAGTGACAAAATTAGCTGCCAATTTTCCTTTTTGGTGGCTAATATCTAGAGTCCTTATTATTTAGAGGTCACACTTACTTTTGGTCACTAAAAGATATCTTTAGCGACTTAACTTTTTTTTCTCTCTAATTTTTTGGTCGCTATTGACCCATTTTCTTGTAGTGATAATTCTCTAGGTTTTTTCATGACAAAGCTTGCTTGTGGCATGCTCGATGGGACTAACAATGTGTGAAGAAGAGACATTGAAACTTTAGCTCAAATAAGGTTTATACCTAATGCGAACAAAGGTTCAAAACTAAGATTTCGATTAGGTTTAAAGCAACTAGAAACAAATGTTTGAATCAAATTTGAATAATGGTTCAAATTTGAATTTGTTGTAATCATTTTTTTTCGTGACAGACTTCAATAAGTAGTTCTCATTTACATGGCGGAATAAAATCATTTGAAATGAACTTTTGTTATACTTCTACTTTAGAATAAATAACGGGGGTTTTAGTCTGAATTATTCTAATTTCATAAATTTTATAAAATAAAGAGAATTATACATATGAGGAATATTTGTACAAAAGTTTTAACACAACCTATAAGCCAAATTTTCTTGAAATTGTAATTGCAAGAATTTCTCATAATCCAGATTCGTACTTAAATGTATCATTGTAATAAATCCTATTTATATAAAAAATAAATCATAATAGTATTCTCGAACTTTAGCATTAAATTATGATTAATTATGCAATAAATTATAATTAAATATTTAAAAGCATAATAAACTTTAATTGAACTAGAGTATCTCAGATAAAATCACATAAGAATATTTTGACTTAAATTGAAAGTATCTTGAAGTAAATTAGACGGGAGGAACTTATTACCCAATTAATTTATATTGATTAGTACTATATAAAAGATAAAAAAAAGTTATATTAATCTTAACACAATTTATTGGATATAACTCATCTTATGTAATTATTTTGTGATATTTTATTCAATTTTTTCCTTTTATCTTACCTACAATTTATTCAAATATTTTTATAAGCATAAAATTAACATAAAATTTCTCAGAAAGAATTAATACAAACTAATATTACAAATATTTTTAATAAATATATCAAAAGTAAATTTGTGCAAAACTTCAAATCATTATAAATATTTCTATAAACATAAAGTTAAAAAATAGTAACATAAAAATAATATTAAATATTTTTAGAAATATATAAATAGAATAAAGTTATAAAAAGATTTAAAAGAAAAAAAATTAAATTATAAATTTCTTATAAAAATTTAGAAAAAATAAAAAAACGCAAAATAGATTTGGTCTTTCTTTTCACATTTAAATAATTTTTTTAGCTTTCATAAGAGAATCCCAATTTTGATTTGCATTTTCTTATGAAAACGAAAAAAAAATTGTTTTCTCATAACGCAAATCAAAGTAGATTTTATAAAAAGGAGCGTATTTTGAATTTAAATTAGTTTAAGATCTGGTTTAAAAAAAATTTAAAAAGGAGTAAACAAGGAACTCAATTATTCAGTTTCAATAGAAATTGAAATTTGATTATCCGGTTTTTTTTTTTTGAATGGAAATCGGATCTTGCTTCTCCGGTTTCTATATATTTTTTTATTTTTTTATTTACTTCTATTTTTTAATTTTATTATTTTTTTAATTTAAACAAGAAAGAAGAATAAAATAATCCGGTTTTTTAATAAATCTGATTAACAAATTTGGTTTCTTAAGAAACTGAATTTGAATGTCCGATTTCTTAAGACCAATTTTTATATTATATTTTCTAATTAATCTTAAAAATTAGAAATCAGAAAATTGGGATATTTAATAATTTTCTAATTAATGGGCACATTAAAATTTCAGCCGTTGAAATTATTAATGAATAATGTTTAAAGAAAATAAGTTTCTGAATTTTCAATTACACCATTTTCTATAAATTGGCCATAATGATCATGTTTCAAAAAGTAAAATTAAATTAATTTTATTTTTTTATATACATTGTTCCAATGTTATGTTAAAAAGAGAAAAATTAAAAAAATTAAAAAATTAAAATAAAATTTATTCATTCTTGTTAGTATAAATTAAAATATTATTTATATCAAATTATTCTATAAAAAGAGTTTTTATAAAATTAATTATTTACATTTAATTATTGTATTTTATTTAAATAATAAATTTTTTTTATTTTTTAAATATAATTCTTATTTAAAAATAATATTTTAAATTTAATGGTTCTTATATTAGGTCAATATAATAATTTATTTTTTAAAAGGAGAATTTAATCTTTATTATATTAAATCAATATGATATTTAATATAATTATCATTAAATGGTTATTTAATATAATTATTATTTAAAAATAATTTTTTTTTTTAAATAATGGTTATTATACTTCAAATAAAAAATACATTATAATTAAAATTTAATTTAATTTTAATAAGATTAAAGTTTAATTTAATTATAATTTATTATTTATTTATTTTAATTATTTCTTAATGTATATAATTAAAAATTTAGTTTTATTTATTATGCTATATCTTCACGGGTGAAAATTATAATTTAATTTAATTAATAAAAATTAATATAATTTTTATAAGACTGTTGAAACTTATGATAATAAATAAAACTCTATATAATTTATTTTTTAATAAAATGTAAATAAAATAGTTACAATATTTTTAGAAAGGGATTTAATTATATATTTAAGAAACAATTATAATATCTTAATTAATATCAGAGAAAAAATTGGATAATAGATATCATAGAAAAAAAAATTTATTAAGGAACCGGATATTTATTATCTGGTTTCTTAGGAAAAAAATATTATTTTTTATTAAAGATCAGGAACCCGATAATTATATTCCGATTTCTATTGAAATCGGATATTTAAAATCTACATTTGCTCCTTTTTAAATTTTATCCCTAATGTGTTCCTTAAAAATATTTAAATTTGAAATAAGTTCCTTTTTATAAATTGGCCCAAATCAAATGTCCTTTTAAGCTCCACTTTAAATGATGTTAATATAACAATTTTTCCACTAATTTAACATTAAGATGTGCTCCCCCAATTTTCATTAAAAAATAATCCCATAAAATATATAACCAAAAAAGATTAAAGAGAAATAAATCATAATGATTATAAAAAGTAGTCAAATAAATTTTGATAAAAATCTAAAAGCTACCTATAAACCCTACCTATAAATATTTTTGGAGGATTTACATACATACAACTTTCTCACTAACCCTATTCATAAAATTTACAAATATACCACACATAAAACTATCAAAAGAAAAAAAATCAATAGAATCTCATGCCATCACCAATCCCTCCGTCAAACAAAATAGCTTAGCCGCGGCCTCCGCCATCCACTACATCACCGCAATACTCATTGTATTTCTTTTCTAATGCATATAAAATGGCATTTAAATCCAAGAGTTTTAGATTGATGCAAGAAAGGATAGCTACTATATGAATTAGGTTAGCAGAGGTATAATACCTAATATGTCGATGTGGAAAGAAGCATCTAAAGTGGTGCAAAGGGTAGTATAATGCATGTGGAACAACCAAGTTGGTGCATATGGATTCTTGTTCTCAAGGAAGTTCACATGAAGGCTTACAAGGAGGTGAAATAATTAAAAGACACAAACAAGTGTTGGGAGGGTTCACGTGCAGGTCAATCAAGCCATGAATTCTCCATCTTGAATTTGACTAATTGGGAAGTTATTAGCGGGGAGTTCGTAGTAAGTGCAGTTATCCAATAATAAGAAGTCAATGATAAGATGTTATGGGCATAAATTTTTTGTCATATATCATGGTAAAATAGATTACTTTAATTAAAATAAAGAATGGCTTGAAAAAAAATCAAAAATTCAATAAAAATATTAAAAAATGTTTTCACAATAAAATATAACTAATCCTCTAATATGTAAATTATTTGGATCAAAATTATGTGGGCTCCAAAATTTGGCTCCGGCCTCCCCTCTACTCTACTTTTTTGTCAAGAAATTTTTAACATAAGTAAGTTTTTGGGTAAATTTTGAGAAGACAGATAGTTTTGTAGATAAGACACTACCCAGACATTTCACCCTCATTTTGCGAGGACTTTATAATCTGAGTTTTGTTTTCCTATAGGTGCAAGCTTCTATTGTATCACAAGAGATAACTTTTGATCAAGGCTAGTCATCAATCAGATATGTAGATATACGTGTTATCTAGCATATAGTAGTAGCATGGGAATAGATATTGGAGGGTTGATATTTGAAATTGAACATTTCATAATCTTATACTCTTTTTTTTTGGGGAAATTTTGGGGCATAAGCCCATCTATTTCTGTAAAAAGAAGAGATTACAAGAAAAAGCAACAAGAGCAAAAAAGCTGCCTACATAAGAGATAACAAAACCTTATGCAGGAAAAAATAAAAAACCACAACTATACCCCAACTGTACCACCCAATACAACGAAATCAGTGAAGTAACCAAAAAGTGGTAGAAGGCATAAAAAAAGAAAGAACAGGAGAAACCATCTGCCCATAATGAGAACCAAAAAATTTGTTTGAGGCAGAAGAGGGCCTCACAGACGACCTATAGATGGATCATCCGGCGCAGCAGGAACCCAAAAGACCAGAATGAGAGTAACCAGTGAATAAGCGATGCAGAATTGCTTTTAAATCCAGATAAAGTAACGGCTCCCAGGCATTAATGTCTGGACTCATAAAATTGAATTCATACAAACTGAGCCCTGGTTGCCCGGAGGCCGTCCTAGGGGCCTGCTTGGGGAGCTTCATCATTGTCCAGACATACCCGAAATAGCAGGCAGTAATCGGAGGAACATCAGGGCCCGAGAAGCAAAGAAGCAGCATTACAGTTTTTCCAGCCATGACAAAGAGTTTTTCCAATTCAGCAATTTCTCAAATAGAACACGTTTAATGCATAACAGCAAAGTAATAGAACACTGAGATTTACCACCAAACCTCCTATTGTTTCTTTCTCTCTAAACATAGTAAATAATATAGCCAATCACTAGCTGATAAAAATTCAACTCCTCCTTCTTTCTATAGTAGTGACCATTTAACCAATCAAATAACTACATAATAGTGGGTCTCAAAAGAAAGCACTGTGACCTCGGAATTAAGGCTTGTAAAATAGAGAAAGAGTAGGAGCATTCGAAGAACAAAAGGGAAACAGATTCAGCGCAAGAGTGGCAGAGACTACACATAATCGGAACATGAATCTGTCTGATTCGCAGTGCATCAGCTGTTTTTAAACCCCCCCATTAAAGCAAGCCAAACAAAGACCGAATGCTTAAGAACACACCTTTATGCCAAACAAATTTATACCAATTGCAAACAGGCAAATCGAAATAGAAATCGTTTAAGTAATGCTTGAACAGAGCATTGTTTCTGTCTTTCCAATATACAGACAATGCCCAGCATTGTCTAAGACATTGCTGCTATAAAATGCCTCCAACAGCCAGTGATGCAAGGGATCAGGGAGTCTCATAAGATTACCAGAGACATAATCGAGCAAACTACAATCAGGAAGTAAGTCAGAAGAAACATCACCCAAATATTCACCTATAGTGACACCATGACACCAATGATCCCATTTCAGAGAGATGGGGGAGTTAAGTGTAATCTTAAATTGAAAGCAGGCTTTAGAATCCATAGCAGATTTAGAAATGGCTCTCCAAAATTAGAAGCATTAGCTTGGACCGGTTTCCAGGGAGAGTTGTACTTATGAAGAAGCCATGCGGATAAAGGGGATGAGCAATTATACATCCTAGAAATAACTGAACAGTTAAAAGCATGCTGCAGAGCCGCAATAGAAGGGATCCCTAAGCCCCCTTTAACCTTGGGCAAGCAAAGCTTATCCCAAGAAACCATGTGAAGTTTCTTGGAGGAAGAAGAGTCCCCAAAAAATAGAAACCTAGCACAATGCTTTTTATAGAATTTATAAACATATTTTGGCATAATAGCACCCCGAATCTAATACGCAATAGTATTATGAATTGTAAATTTCAAGTATTGTAATCTGCCAGCGAAGGACAACAGATTGGCTTTCCAACCATTCAACTTCCTGTTTATGCTATCCAGAAGAGGTAAATAGTCATCCATTTTTAGCCTGTAGAATGATAGAGGAATACCAAGATAGGTTAACTTGTTAGAAATGGTATGGATATTCAAGCAGTTGCAAATTTCTTGTTGATTTTTCAGGTGCTTGGGGAACATGATAGAGCATTTATCGCGGTTGATATATAGACCCGAAGAGGATGCAAAATCAAAAAGAACAGAGTCTAGAATCCGACAATTGTCTAAAGTGGCTTCCCCAAAAATCAAAATATCATCTGCATACAGCAAATGAGTAAGAGAGAAAACATTGGAGCAAATGCCTTTGAAGCCTCTTCCATCAAGTAAATTAGAAAAAGCATCCATGACAAGACAGAATAGATAGGGACTAAGAGGACACCCCTGCCTCAACCCTGCCGAGGACGAGAAATAACCTTCAAGAGCACCATTGAGAACAATTGAGTAATTCAGACCCGAAATACAAGCTCTAATCCAGGAAATAAACTCCTTAGGGAAGCCTTTTTGGTTAAGTCTAGCAAGTAAGAACTCACGAGAGACAAAATCGAAAGCCTTTTTGATATCTAGTTTTGCACAAAAAATATTAGGCCCACCTCTTTTCCCCGCATAGTGTAAAATGTCACTAGCTAGCAAAATATTATCCGTAGAAACTCTGGATTTCACAAACCCGGCTTGGTTATTTTTAACTATTAAACACATAACAGATTTCAATCTTTCAGCCATCACTTTAGCTATAATTTTGTACAGGACATTACATAAGGCAATAGGCCTAAAATCAGAGATGTTAGTCGCATCTTTATTTTTTGGAATGATAGCAAGCGCAGTGGCCTTAATCCCATTAGGAAGGAAACCTTTAAGAAAAAAGGATTTAATAGCCTTACAAACCATAGGCCCAATGATATGCCAGCTAGATTTATAGAAATGAAAATTGAACCCATCGGGCCCCGGAGCATCCGTAGATTTTCCCATGAAAACAACCGATTTGATATCCTCATCAGTAACAGGGTTAACAATGGTGCTAGCATACTCAGCAGGTAAAATAGAACCCGTAGGAAAAATGCCCAGATTCATACACGAAGGAGGAGAAGGGTTGTAAAGCTCTTGGAAGTAATGGATGATGGAGGAAACAAGCTCTGATCTAGAAGAGTTGGGATTAGGGGCTGTCACATTAACAATAACATTAGAACAATCCTTTCTTCTCCTGATTTTAGAATAAAGGAATTTGAGGTCATCTTCACCATTTTTAATCCAGATCACCTTAGCCCTTTGAATAATCCAAGAAGCTTGCATAGAAATAAAATTGCCCAACCCAACATTAATATCCTTAAAAGCCTGATTGTTAAGGATATTAATATGATCCTCATGCAGATTATTCAGCAAATCCCTCTGTCTAGAATGAAGCAAGTCAATATGGGAGTCAACAGAGGAGGAAGAAGCCCAGCTTTCTTTTTTAATACCTCTTTTAAGCACTTTCAGAGAATTGCAGAGATGAATAAGAGGATTTCCTGAACAGGGATAGCTGATGAAGTCTAGAAGAAGAATCCAATATTTGTCAATACACGCCCAATAATTCTTAAATAAGAACCTGTGCTGGGCCTTAAAATTCCTTCCATAATGAAGAATGATCGGGCTGTGATCAGAGCAGGATGGACTTTGGTATGAGCAATAGGAATCAGAGAAAGATTTCAGTCAACTATCATTAACTAACGCTCGATCAAGTTTGATGTGAATAGGATTGTCTAGGCGTTGGTTGAACCAAGAATATTTGCAGCCAATAGAAGGCAAGTCCATTAACTTATTGTAGAAAATCATATTATTGAAATCTTCCAGAGAAGATTGAGAGACAGGAATCCCCCCCCAGCTTATCAGAAGTATATCTACAACAATTAAAGTCGCCCATGATAACCCAAGGAAAGCTCTCATCAGGAGCAGCATTAGCAATGTCATCCCATAATAATTTCCGATCTTGACTGCTATTAGCAGCATAAATAACAGAAAGCTCAAGGATAGGGACATTAGCAACTGTGATAGTACCAGAGATCATCTGAGAAGAGATGATATTAGATATAAAATCATCTTGGAGGCATTCCACTTAACCCAAATTCTTCCAGAATTGGAGAGCGAGAAATTGTGACAACTACCTTCATTAGCAAAGAGACTGTGAGAAGAGTCAAAGAAAGGATCAAGTAAAGAAGCCACATTGATCCTATTCTCTAAAATGCAAATCAAATCAAGATTAAAAGACTGAATGAGACGTTTACAGCAAAGAACCTTATCAGGGCGGTTAAACCCCCTGATATTCCACGCGCAATGGGTGGAAAAGACATTATGAATTTGAGTGTAGTTGGGGTTTTTTGACCTGCTTTCCCTTAGCAGATTTTTTTGAAACTGCACTAGAATTTTGCACTTTACTTTTATGAGTAGCTTTACTATTTTTGGACTTAACCTCCTCAAAGTCCTCATTCTGTCGATCACTGATAGAATCCAAATTAGGTTCCAAATGAGAACAAGATTCCTCCTCAATGTTTAAGGCATCAAACTTGTTGGGAGAGATGATTTCTTGCTGAAGAGAGGATGGCTTAACAAATAGAAGGCTAGAGGAAGAAGAAGCTTCCTCGTTTGGTGAATTTAGATTGGGAATATCATTCACCACTGGATTTTCAACTATCGGGATTCTCTGGGAATTCGGAAAACCAGAGGGGGAGGATGAGGGGGAGTGAGGCTGGTACAGCAAAGGGATCCCCTGGGCATTAGGAATCTGAATGGAGGAAGCCGGAGTATCATTGGGAGGTTCATGAATATCAGTAGTAACAACAGTAGGTTCTGAGATGATCGGCTTAGCAACAGAGTGAATAGGGGGCCTAGAAACTCTGTTACTATTAGAAAAAGAACGATTACGAGGTTTCCTATTATTGCTTCTACCCCAAAAATTTGTAGCCTTCTTATCTTTTTCATTGGTTTCCTTGTCGGGCTGAGAGGGACAAGATGAAGAGTAATGCATTAAGGACTTACAGTGCTCGCAGGGAGTAGGTCTCCATTCATATTGAACTTTCAGGCAAACAACATCACCATCTAGCGACACCTTGATTTCTTCTGGGTAAGTAGCATTACGATCAACAAGAACACAGATGCGAGTAAAAGTAAGATGGGTCTTTTGTTCCGTCAGGTTGTCGGCAGCAAGCGGGATGCCTATTTTGCTCGCAATCCGCAACATACCCTCAGAATTCCAGCAAGCTAGCGGCAAGTTGTGAATTTTCACCCAGATAGGAACAGAGGAAAAGTCCTCCTTCTTAGGGGTAAATTTTGGGTGCCATTTCTGAAGCACAAAAGGTTTGCCTAACAGGAACCAAACCCCTCTCGACCATACCATGTCGAAATCTTCGCTGCAAGAGAATCTTAGGAGAAAAAAGCCATCGCTCAAGGAGAGAAGCTGAACTGACCCTTTTAAGCTCCAAGTTTTTTTGATGGCTCCCAAAAGCACTTCATAATAGGGACGTCTTCCTATCGAATAACCAACCAAGCAAAGCCTCCAATCCTCCCCACCTTGAAGAAGCTTGTCACCCGAAAAAGGAATCACATCGGGCTCCTCCGGGAAATGAGAAAATTTGATGGAATTCGGAGTTGAGTTGCGAGAGACGAAAACTTGAGACCAATCTTTCGGAGTAAAACGCGCCCCGATCCCAGAAGACGAGGCAAGCGGAGGAAAATCAGAAGGAAGGAGAGAAGGATCCATGCACAAAATAGCAAAGAGGAAAGCAGGCCTCCGGCAGCGCCGGAGGGAGGAGGCAGATGTAGGAAGGTCAGCAGCGCGTAGAGAGGAAGTAGAGAAACCCTAGTCGCCCTCTCACTCGGATTTCAATGAGTTCATTTCATAATCTTATACTTAAAAAAGATGGTGGGGGGAGGGGGAGTGATGATGAACCCGATAAAGATCCCATGGTTCCATTGCCCCATACCATCATGGTCCCTAGTCTACTTAGTTAGAGGAGGTAGTCAACCCAACCTGATAGAAGGATCCTTATCGACATCCATGGGTTGCTTCATCTAAGGGGACCTTGTACACCTGGTGTAAATGTTTGTCTTTATTTATTTTTATTTTTTTTAAAGAAATGTAATATTGCATTAAAAGAAAGAAAGAACAAGCCTAATACAAACTAGAACAAAAAATAAAACTAAGGGTTCCTTGATCCAACAGGGAAAGAAACCTTATTGAAAGCATATTTGTTAAACTAAACTTATCATAATTGAAATGAGACCCACTATTTCCGATTTTAAAACCCTTGGGGTGGAGGGGATACCAAATATAAAACAACCTGTAAGGTTGGATAGCATTCCAGAGTTCCCAACTGGTTAAAAAATAAGACCTAGTACCGATCCCATAATCAATTAGAATAAATTTAGAAAATAAATGAAATGCTAAAAGAAAGCAATATAAACTAAAAAATTCTAAAAAGTAATTACAATTATTCACCAATATCTAAAAATCTCCTAAGAATACATCCAATAGATTCCTCAGATGCCACATCCAAAAGCCGAGTCCATAATCCATAACAAGTAATCTAAGATACTCTTTGATCATAAGTTCCATTATCAAGTATCTTTCGAGAAATTCTGTGTTGTTGTTTCCAATGTAAGAATAAGAAAGCATTAATGAGCTAAAGGGGAAGAACCCCCCATAATTTTCTTTGAACTGAGATCTGCTTTCCTTCTTCTAGGAAAATCTTCCACCGATCCCAATGATTGTAGTTCTTTGACAAAGCATTAATGAGCTAAAGGGTGAATGTTTGTCTAAGGGGGCAAATCTGAATCCACCTTAGCTAATATAGGGCTTTGTGCCATATGGATCATATCCTATTGATTCATATCTTACGGATTTGATGTCACTAAGGAGAGTATTTGTTCTAGCAATAACCATAATTTAGTGGTGCCATTTTGTGACATAATCACTCGGCTTAGAGGGCCGTGGGTCATAAGCATTTATCCTATAATGACATTTGGTGGCAAAACCATCGGTCAGAGGACACATACCAAATCTTTATGATAGGAGATTACTTGGGAATAGATCTTAGTAGTTATATGAGCAAAAGAAAATTTCAATTTGTTCACCAGATAAACTATTATGAAGGGTGGATGAATTTTGTTTTAAAGTGTTTGGTTATGTTGAATTTTAATTTCAAATATCTGAATTTTGGTATTTTTTGGATAAATTTTGGAAATTTGGATTTTCGAGTATTTGGGATAGCATTTTGATTATTTTGAATTAACCCCTCTGATTGAGCTCTATGTTCAACATGGCCATTATCAAAATGTTTATGGGGATTTCCATTAATGAATTAAACCTTGTCGACTCTATTGAACTATTGGTAGAGGATCGAGTTTTGTAGGCTTTATGCATTTGTTAATGAATTCCCTTATTCATAAGCCTTGAAGGCCATATATGAATGTATAAAATAAATATTTTGGTTGACATCTTAACCATATATTTGTTTGATAGTTTAAGTCGTTGACTCCTATCTAGCCATATAGAAGGATCGGGCTAGAACATGGTTTCATTTGTTGACCAGAACAACATCCCTAAGGGTCACATATCTACCTAAAACACACTCACTAGGACCCATGTGGGTGTTTTAGGACACTTTATAATTATTTATTTAACCTTGTGTTGACTCCTATTTACCTATTTAGGATGATCAAATTCAACTTTATTGACCCACATAGCATTTCTAGACGTTATGTATGTACCCACAACATACTCATCGGGGCCCATGTGGTATATATTTGCACATGCATTTTCTTTGTGTTTGTGTATATAAATCATAGTGTATATGTGGGGGCATTTCTAGAATATTCGTATGTAATGCAAAGGAGTGTCCAGCTGCATAGGTGATAATCACTGCCATATCCGTGGGAACTTATTCTAAGCTTTGCTGGCGCCTTCTATCTACTTATACGAAGTTGCAGATCTAGAGGCGTGGCGTTGTACTCCATCTTCCTGCGGTCTTTCATTACAAATTTCTCACTTTTATTTATAGGTGAATCATGGCATTATTATCTATCATCAAAGTGAGGTTCAGAAGAACATCATGGAAGGTCCGAGGTACTAGAGAGAGAAATGAAATTATGAAATTTTGTTTGGCGGTAACGGTCATAGAATCTGATGGTGGCGGATGATCACCATCCTTCTACCGGTGATTTTCCTAAGGATGATCGTGGTTCTTCATCTGAGGAACTGATGTTGTTGAGGGTGGCAAATTGTCTCCGGTAAGGTCAGAGCGCGGAAGTTGAAATTTTACAACAAACTTTATCATCGAAATCTCCTTTGGTTACAGGTAATTCAAATATCAAGGAGAATGTAGATGGATTGTCACTTTGGAATTCTAAATAGAGAATTCAAATCCCTTTGATGAAACGTCAAGGAGCCTTGGTAATTAAGGAAGTATCAGAATCATCACCCAAGATGATTAAACATATGGAAGGTAAAGGTAAGGCTATAGTTTATATGGTGGATATGGTTACTCCTAACAATTTGAAATCATCCAAAATTCCATCTGATAATAATGCGTCGACTTCTGGAATGAAAATTTTTGTTAACTGGTTTGTGAATTCGAATGCAATCCCTGGACTATGTCGCGGTGTGATAAATGAAAATTCTAGGAAAATGGTTGACAAGAATACTCATTCAATTTTGGAAAAGGTAAATGTATCAGATGGAGTTAAGATGTCTGATGATTTGCCTAAATTGGCAGAATCTGGTAAATTGAATCCTTGGAGTAAAAAACCATACATTAAATTGGATTTCATAGAAGATGAGGTGATTCTATCTGAGGATGGAAAGGCAGTGAATCTTAATGTGGAATTGGAGCAGATGAACTCTAAAAAATTGTCCAATTCATTGGTTATCATGGTTTTCGGGAAAGATTTACCATCCTATATGGTGGCATGGGAGTTGAGGAAACAATGGAAACAATTTGGACAATTCCACTTTACTACATTGGGAAGAGGATGGTTTTTATGCTCATTCTCATCGGAAGAGATGGTAGAAGCTACTCACTCTGGAGGACCTTGGTATGTGAATGAACATATAGTAGGAATGGAGACGTGGTCTCCGGAATTTAATTCTTCATCAATAAAGGGACTTTCTCCTCCTATTTGGATTAGAATGCCCCACTTACCATTGCAATGTTGGGATGAGAAGAATGTAGCTTGTATTGCTTCAAGAATTGGGAAACTAATTATGTTAGATGGAAATATGTTTCATTGGGGAAGAAGAGAATTTGCTAGAGTTTGTGTGAAAATCAAACTTGATCAACCTCTTCCTTTAGGTGTTTGGGTTGATAGCATGGATGGAAGGTTCTTTCAAAAAGTGGAGTATGAAAAGGTTTCAAACTTTTGCTTTGTTTGTGGGAAGAATGGTCATGTGGATAAGGAATGTGTTCCTAAAGAAAAAGTTCATAAAGTTATGAAGGATGCTTATGAAATTGATGAAGGGATTGGTGTGGGAAGGAAACAATTAGTCCTCAAAGAACCTTCTTATGGTCCTTGGATTTTGGTTAACAACAAGAAGAAGAGGAATTCAAAACATAGAAATAAGTGGATTCATCCAAACACTTCCAGAATTTTAAGAAAGTCTATTGTTCCAGTAGTAGCTGTTGAAGAAGATCGGTCTGTTATGGATGCAGGCATTGGTAAAGACTTGATCCAGGAGCTCCCAGAAAGATTAAGTAATGTTGCTGATAGACTAGAAGAAGGGGAGATTAATATGGAAGAAGGTATAGTGGAGCTTAAGGACTAAAATACTGTTCTTTTGGAATAGAATTTCCATAATAAGGGAAATTTTATTAGCTCTGATCCAGATCTTTCTCAGGTTGTTTTTAACAACATAAATAGGAATGGTTGCTTGCAAACTCAGGTAAGTCCTAAGGGATTACCTGCAAACTCAAGTACTCCCTATCATAATACAGATTTCAAATTTCAGAACGATATAAGAGAGAAGATTGTAATACACAAATCTTCTATATTGGAATCAGATATAAAATCTGTTGTTGTAGTTCCTCTTGTTCAGGAAAAGATCAATTCTACTGAATTGATAGAAGAAAATATTACTGCTGAGAAAGTTTCGGTAGCTCTTTAAAGTAAGAACATGTTTTCTATTCTTCAGATAGTGAATGAAGATAATAAGGATGATTCTATTGAAGGTAATTCTTTGATTGACAGAAAAGAAGAAGAGCTGGAGGTAGATGAAAATTATGTTAAAAATACGAATGACCATAAGGATATGGAGGAGAATTCTGGGCATAGGGAAGTTAAGTTCAAACTACAAAAAGTACTTAAATCTTTGAGGAATAATTCATTGAAATCTAAAAGAAGAAAGGGTGAAACTAAGGGTATTTGTGGTGGGTCTAATCCCACTACAAAGAAGAAATGCGTTCCCCTATATTTTGGAATTGTAGGGGGGCAAGGAAGGTGGTTGCCTCCAGGTATTTGAAAGATATTGTTAAAGATACTAAAGCTTTGGTTGTGGGTCTAATGGAAACTAAAGTTTCTTCTATGGATCTTATATAAGTAAGAAAATTCATTGGAGATTCGTGGGATTCTTTTCTGTATCCTGCTGTTGTTTTTTCTGGTGGAATTTTGGTTTGTTGGAGGAATGACTTGGCATCATTTGAAGTAATAGAAGCCAATGAGCAGGTAGTGGTGGGAAGGCTGAAAATAAACAATAATCAAAGTTGGATGATAGCGACGATATATGGAAGTAGGGTGAGCAGTAAAAGAGACAACTTTGGAGTAAGCTAGAAAATTATTATGATAATAATTTTCCATGGATAATAGGGGGAGATTTTAATTGCATAATTTCCAAAAGTGAGAAGAGAGGGAGGAAGAAGTTTGTACATTCTCAAGGTTCACAAGACATGCTCTCTTTCATGAGTAAAGGAGACCTTCATGAAGTTGGCTTCTTGGGTCTTAAATACACTTGGTGTAATAATAAAAATGGAGGAAAGATTTTGGAGAGATTAGACCGATGTCTTCTTCATTGTACTGCTCTAAATCTTCTCCAGACAACGGTGGTAAGGCATCTAGCTAGAATAGCATCGGACCACTGTCCAATATCTATTAAAATCTTGGCTTCCCAAGATAAAAAAGAGAAGAAATTTTATGTTTAAAGATACCTGGTTATCTTATAAAGCTTCTCATTCAGTGGTTCTAGATTCTTGGAGCAAAAATACTAGAGGTTCTACTACAGACATTTTAAATGCTAAATTCAAAAGAACTTTGAGGTCCTTATTCTTTTGGAGTAAGGAAAAACATAAAAACCTGATTGAAGAAAAACATAAGCTGAAAATATAAATTTTGGATTTACAAGAAGAAAAAGTGAATTTGGGAGGATTATCTGAATTGAAGCTTTGCTGTTTAAGATCCAAAATTGCTAACTTTACTACCACGTTTGAAAGGCTTAGCATGTGGTGGAAGCAGAGGGCAAAAATTCAATGGTTGAATGATGGAAATTATAATTCCAAGTTCTTCCATGCCTTTGCCATGGCAAGAAAGAATGCTAATAGGATTAATTGTGTTAAAAATGAAGAAGGATTCATCTGTGAAGACAAGCAGAGCATTGAAGACGTGTTTATCAAGTTCTTCAGCTGTAAATGGAAATCAAGGAAGTGTAGATTAGAAGGATGGCCGCAACCTTCTAATAAGTTGGATGAGGAGGATTGCAAACTTCTATGCAAAGAGTTCTCTTTGGAAGAACTAGAGGAGGTTGTTAAAAACTTGGGCTCCAATATATCACTAGGTATTGATGGCATCACATATTCTTTTAATAAATCTTATTGGTCAATCATTAAGCTTGATGTATGGGCAGCTATCAATGACTTCTTTATTTCTGGTTCTCTTTGCCCTGGTTGGAAAGAGACTAATATGATATTAATTCCCAAAGTAGAGACTCCCTTGAATCCTGCTAACTATCATCCCATTAGCTTATGTAATGCTATTTATAAAATTGTGGCTAGGATGATCTTAAACATGATGAGTTTCTTATTTCCTAAAATCATATATGAAGAACAGAATGCTTTCATAAAGAGACGGTCAATGTCTGATCAAATATTACTTGCTCAAGAATTGTTTAACTAATTTAGACATTCTAAAGCTAAGAAAGGATTAGTGGCTATCAAAGTTGATATGGAACAGGCCTATGACAGCATGTGTTAGTCTATATTGGAAAAAGTGATGGATTGGTTTGGGTTTCCTAAGTCTTTTTCAAAATTAATTATGGAATGTGTTGTTAATCCCAAATTCTCTATTCTGATTAATGGTGAAAGTTCTAAGTGGATAGAGACCGAATGTGGATTTAGGCAAGGATGCCCATTGTCTCCTTTCCATTTCATCATGTGTTCCCAATTATTAACGGAAGAATTTAGACATAGAGGGAAGAGGATTGGTGTAAAAATTAATCCAAATGGCCCTATGATTTCTCACTTAATGTATGCTGATGACATTATAATATTCACAAGAGCTAATAAGAAATGTTTGAAGAAAGTTGATTAAGTCATGAAGAAATATTGTAGTTGGACAGGTCAGAAAATAAACTTGCTTAAATCAGTGGTTCTTTTTAGAAAATCTGTGAAAAAGAGGGATTGTAGATCTCTTCTCAAGATTATCAAGATAAAAATGGTGAAAGAGATGGATTTTTTGGGAGTAAAGATTGCTCTTAGAAGATTGGCCAAATCATATTTCAACAAATGCATTGTGAAATCTGCAGCTAAGATGAACCTTTGGGGTACTAATTTCATTTCTCTTGCAAAAAAAACTACATTGATCAATGCTTCAGTTCTCTCATTGCCTATTTATATTTCCAGCCATTCTCTGATTCCTTTTGGAGTTTTGTATGAAGTGGAAAAAATGTGCAGAGATTTTATTTGGAATAAAAGAGATGGAAGTTATGGAATGAATTATGTTTCTTGGAACACCTTGTGTAAACCAAAAAATAAAGGAGTCTATGGTTTACAATCTATGGTGGACAAATTGGGACCTTTGAGGTCTAAGTTGGTGTTGAATTTCATTAAAAAGCCCAACTCTCTTCTCAATAGAGTTTGAAGAGCCAAGTATGGAAATGTTATATGGAACGGTGCTACTATAAGCTGTTTTTCTTCAATCTGGAAAATCACCCAGAATGGAATAGAATTTTTACATCCTGTTATGAGGTGGAGGATCTCTAATGGAGAGAATGTTGATACTGTCAAAGACATTTGGATTCTGGATAAGACAATTGATAAATGGCCTACTTTTGTTACTGTTTTAAGTCTAGAATTCTGTCAAATTTCGGCTTTTATTACTGATGAAATGTGGGATATGAACAAACCGAATCTTTGTTTTGGTCAGTCCTTAATTGAATTGATTGTCTCAATTCCAATTCATACTGATCATAATGAAGACAAGCTGGATTGTATCAAGAAGTTCTTTGGTAGATCTATAGTAGTTATTGCTTATGAGAAAAGATTTGAAAATGACAGGGAAGATGAAACTTTGATCTGGAGAAAGAAATTGAAGTTAAAGCCAAAAATTGAAATGTTTTGGTGGAGATTATGCAAGAATGGTATCCCTACGTTTGGATATCTTTTATATAGGAGGCTTGCTGAGTTTAGAGTTTGCCCGAGAGGTTGTAAGGAGATGGAAGATACAGAGCATGTGGTTTCTAAATGTTATTTGATTAAAAGGGTATTGAAATTGCTTGCTGATTGGAATTTTAATATTCCAGCATTTGATTCTTTAGCTGGATGTTATCAGTTAATAAATAAATTGGCTATATCTAATCCGTTCTTTGGAAATCTGCTCTGTTATGTGGTATTCTATTACTGGAAAAGTAGAAATAAACTAGTTCATGAAGGGACGGATGACACTTGTTCTACCATTGCTTCAAGTTCCATTATTCAGACAATTTCATCTTTTGATTCTTGTTTAATCCGAGAAAACTGGGATGCTAGTCAGCTATTTAAGCTGTCTCAATCTTCTTGGCATCCTCCTCCTCCGGGTTGGATCAAGGTAAATATAGATGCTTCAGTTCTTCCTAATAACAAAACCGGCATTAGAGGAGTTTTCAGGGACTGCAAAGGCCGTGGATTAGCTGCTTTTGGATTTCAATGTCTTCATTGTGATTGCTCGCAAATGGAGTTATTTGCAATTCTAGCATTGAGAGATTATATTCAAATTGGATGCTTGAAGTTAAAGGCATTGTGATTGAGGGTGACAATTTTAGTGTCATCAAGATCTTTCAAAATTCCTTTAAAAAGCGGTGTTTGATGAAGAATTTCTAAAGCCTAAGGATTTAGATTTTCTTTCTAAATTTAAGCAAGTCATTTTTTTCTTTTGCTAATAGAAATTTTAATAAGTTAGCTGATTTCTTTGCTAACTATGCTCATTTTTTGACCTTCTATTGGGAGAGCTTTTATTTTGTTCAGTTGACAGGATGTAAGAAACATCCAGTCGTAGGCAAAAATAACACGGTACCGAGGTGTACCGAGTTTTTTAAAAAACTCGGTACACCTCGGTACCGAGTTTTTTTTGCCTACGACCGGATGTTCCTCTGCATCTGGTCGGAGGACGTAATAATTGTTCCTATTGGGATGATTTTTCTAGGGATAAAGTTCCTCTTTCTTTTCTAGAATTGTTGAAGGACGAGTTTTCTTGTAAGTGGTTTGTGAATAAAAAATTTGCTTATTACACTGTTCAAAAAAAAAAAAAAAAGAATCATGGAATTATCACCTAATTTCCACGAGATACATCTTTGTTTTGATGTTGACTCCCTTTTCTCATTCATCGGGAGGTTTTTTTAGGGCTCATATAGGGATCAATAAGCAGCCCTTCCATTATTCCACATTATAATTTTCTATTATTGGCTTGAATAAAGAATTAATCATTTCAACCTTAGATAATAGCATTCTTATTGATGCCCTATACATTGAAATCAATGGATTCTTCCTTGAAAATAATTCTTTTAGGATCTACAGTATTATGGATTTCCACAAAATGTAGCCTCCATAGTCAAGTAGTTGTCCTCTAAGATAAGTTGAGTTATCTAGGTGTTCTTATCATTCCTGACTCCTTCAATAAAAATAATAATTTGATTGTCATGGACGTATTGAAGTAATCTGCATTTCTTGAAAGAATTTTGGGACACTAGAAAGTTTAATTTGAATTTCTTCAAACATATCTTCTATTCTTACAGGTGGTGTCCGTCTCATGAGAGGATTCTATCCAAGAACATAGTAGGTACTTGTATTCTTTGGTTGAACAACATCGGCATTGGAAGCATCATAGCACTATCAGTATGCATGGTATATTGTGTTGTAAAGTATGACTGAATATCATTTGTACTTCTAAGGCCTGTAGATGTTAGAGATGTTTTCTCTCAAATAAAAGGCAATGAAGAAACTTTGAAATGCTAGGAAGTTTAGTTCGAATATGCTTAAACATCTATTCCATTCTTATATGAAAAAGGTGTTGCGGATCTATGGTTTATGATTTTGATGATAGAAAACATTCCTTATTTCTCTACGATTGCCTTATGTGCTAACGTTTGAGGTCCACACGATCAGACTGCAATTTAGAACCAGCTCAAGATTGGGTAGACTAGGTCTGTGTTAGTTTGTAATCTTTTTCCTTTCTTGAGTCTGTTGTATTTGGTGTGGATACTGTTGATTTGTAACTTGGAAGTTTTTCTGTACTGCCCTAAAAGATTTCTATTTTTGGTAACATCATCCAGGATGATATTTATATCGTCATGGACGATCTAACAAAAGTAGAAACCCTAATTAGGACATCCTCATTAAGGCAGCCATCATTAGCTTATCAGCCTGGACGATACATGTATCGGCCAGAACGATAATCTCAATTCAGAAAGAATCAACCGCCATAATCAGTTTAGGAATTCTTTGTTTTAGGAAATTGGTCAGGACGATCATTATATCGTCCAGGCCGATCTAACTCAATTATGCCTAAATTGATCTAGTATCTTTGGAAAGCATTAATGGTTGATTGATACGATCACATCGGCCCGGACGATCGCCTGATCGGCCGGGACGATGTCCTGGACGATCTACATCAGACAGCTCGAATTCAGGGCGATGATCAGGAGGATTGAAATTGGTTTTAAACTAATCGGTCTGGACAATCGTGATATCGGCCAGGACGATGTAACCAATTTTCTTCTGATCGTCCCAAATCGTCCAGGGCTGATGAGCTGAATTTGTACAGATCGGCCAGGACGATATACCTATCGTCCTGGACGATAATGTCGGCAACTTGCATTAATGAGCTCAATTTTAGCTCTTCTATTTAAGCTTTGTCAAGGCACTTGTTAAGTGTCTTTAGCAGCCATTGTAGCTTCATTCTTGTGGGAGAAACTTGGAGAGAGAGCTTGAAAAGGAGAGAGGAAAGGGTGGAGTTTGAGAGGGAGAAGATCCTGTGAGGGGGAGGAACTCAAGGGAGTGTGGTGGGGGATCCACATGGTTGCTCCGGCGAACTAGCACCTTAGTACCATCGGATTCAAGGCTTGTCTCGAGGTAAGTTCACCAAAGAAGAAGATCTCTTTGGTGTCAAAGGATCTGGTGACTCCGCCGCACCGGGGAAGGTGGAAGTGATTTTGTAAGGGCTTCTCCGCCTAGCTGTGGGGGCTAAAGGAGAGATACTTATTTTAGTGCAATACTTGGAGGGCGCCTCCAAGGATTGGACGTAGGTCTAGGTTTGACCGAACCACTATAAATCCGGTGTGTTCTTTTCTTATTATCGCTTCCGCATTTATTTTTCTTCTGCACTTTGTTTGTGGTGATTTTGGTAGGAGTTTTATCTTTGGTTTTAAAGTTTTCCAATTCACCCCCCCCCCCCCCCCCTCTTGGTTAGCTTGGGACTAAGTTCATAGGGCTTAACATCTCTAACGAACTTTCAAAAGGGTGCCCTCGTCATACGAAGAGTCAGCCGATGCTCATATTTGTCATATGCTCTTGTATACTTGTGTGTCCATAAGGGTCTTTCACAATGTACCCAATATTGTTATCAACAAATGGATCATGTTTATTTATAGAGATCTGACATATTTAATATATATTTGTAGTGATAGGTCTTCCACTATTGATTGTAAGTGTTGTCATCTCAGTCTACAAACATTGTTGCTTGTGTCTTAAGCTCTTTATTATTGCATAGAGAAGACATTTATGCTCTTTACAATGGATTGGCATTATAAGGACTTAATTTAATATCATTATTTATATGCATTGAATGCATTATTGCATTCATATCTTGGTCTTCATTAATGCAGGAGGGAGATACTTGTGCGTTATGTAGTTGGCTGCTATTACTTCCAAGTATAGTGCTTTTGACCTCATAGGGATTGTTGTGGGAGTCCTTGCATTCATCAACATTATTCATTATGTACTTTGTCTTATGTATTCATAGGTTTCAATGATTGATTATTGCATATGATTGTTTAGATGTTCTGAATTGGCTATTGTTCATTGCTTGTATGCATTGAGGTCCTGTTTGTTATATGTCCCCTGCTTGTTTGCTTGTATTCATGTGAATGCATTTATTATATGCATTTTAATCTTAATTATGCATTTTAAGATTTAAGGTTATATTCCTAGCTATTCAATTCAGGTCCTCTATTATACAAATCTATTGTGTATCTGTTCAGGTTCTATGCATTTATGTTCAGGTACAAATCCTCTGTATTACTGCTCAAGTTAAGCCTTGTTTATTGTTCAGGTCTTGTGTACTTTAGTATAAATTTAAGCAGCATCTCGGAATATCCTCCCATTTGGGGGAGATATGGGAACTGGACCATCCCACCATACTAGTAGAAAGTGTATGGTAGGAGCCGGGGGGCACCGAGCCATACATCTTTTCATCCCACCACTTTACATGAGCGTGTATGGGGCTCCACAGTACTAGCATGAAAACACAAGTGGTTTTCCCAGCCACGTCACAAGGGCGTGTATAGGTACTTAAGGGACATCCCCACCATGCTATAAGAGCATGTATAGGGCTTACCCACCTCATTATATGCGTCGCATTGGGCTCCCTCCTACCGTGCTACAAGAGCTTTTATAGGTGGCTCTCCGGTCCGCTGCAAATATCAAAAATGGGAGTTTAGGAGATTACCCGCCTCGCCACAGGCGTAAATGATTTCCTCCTACTATGTTACGAGAGCGAGTATTGGGGATTTTTTGGTCCGCCACGAACTCTGAGAACGGGAATTTAAATGAACTAAATAAAAATGGACCCCCTCCCCTCTTTTTTTATCTTTTCTCATTATTTTTCCTTCTTTTTTTTTCATTTTTTCATTTTTTCTTTTTCTTTTTCTAACTTTTCTCTTTTTTTTAAAATAATTATAATAATTAATTAAAATTAATAATATTTAGTTATAATTAATTGAGATAAACATTAATTAATTATAATTAGGGATAACTAATTTATAATTAATTTAAATTAATTATAATTAATTAATTATTAATTAAAAGTAAAACTAATTAATTATAATTAACCTTAATAAATTATATTTAATTAAGATTATTACTAATTAATTGAAAATAATAAAATTTTATTTAAAATTAATTATAAATCAATTATTTTTAATTTAGAATTAATTATAAAGTAATTATAATTAGTTATAATCCAATTATAAGTAATTATATTTAACTTAAAATTAATTATAAATCATTTATTTTTACTTTATAATTAATTATAGATTAATTATATTCAATTATATTTAATATATAATTAATTATATTCAGTCTAAAATTAATTATAAATTAACTAAACTTATGCAAAGTTTGAGTAGGATTTACACTGAATTAGAATAGGATTAGGGAACAGTTAAATCTAACAAAGAGTTAAATCCTCTGTTATCCTCTTCTTGCCCTAAATCCCTCAAGTTTGTGGGTTCTACTGAACCGGCCGAAGAAGCATGCAGAAGATAGCAACTTACCTTCATAGCGCATGGGCTTCAATGTTGCTTCCAACCAAAATGTCGTGACTTCTGACCCACAGGAACGAAGTCGAATAGCGACGAAGCTGAAGAAGCACGCGGTAGGGAGAATGTTTACCTTCATAGCGAACGAGCTTCGATCGTTGCTTTCGATTAAACTGTTGTAACTTCGGATTTGGTAAGAAGGGAACGTCATCGGAGCTGTGAGTGGGAAAAAGAGCGAAGGGAGATGGTGGAAGGAACGAGAGCTAGAGCCTCGTCTCCTTCAGAATTTAACAATGCAAGGCAAGGTGTATGGCAGGACGGGCAAATTATTGGGTCAGGTGACCGGACGCGGAGATAGGTTTGGATATTAAAAAAATATTATTTTAAATTAAGTGCAGGTAAAGCGCAAGTAAAGCGCAACTCAAAAAGCGCAGGTAAAGCGCAGGTAAAGCGCAAGTAAAGCGCAACTAAACCGCAAGTCAAAAGCATAGTCAAAAGCGTAGGTGACGCGGCAAATTTTTATTGGATGTCCGAACTTATTTTTCGCGTCCGGTCAGCTGACCCATTAATTTGCCGGCAGGATGACGCAATTAAGGCGTCCTGCCTCGTACGGAGAACGGGATTTCAACGATTATTGTTTATGTTAGCCGGCGCCTGACAGGTACGCGATCTTCTCTTTTTTTGTATTAGGTATATAGGTAAACAAACTATTTCTTACAAAATATTTTTATCATTCTAAAAATTCTTGTTGTCACATTTAATAACTATATTTATTTAATGTCATCAAATCTGCAGCATTGTATGTTATGAACATTAAATTGATATGGCATCTTATATTATATAATCTATATTAATAAACTTAATCAGAATTATGTAGGTTGACATCTTGATAATTAAGAAGCAAGTATTTTTATCAACTAACAAATTTAAATTGGGCCTGTATATTTTACTCAACATTTTTTATGCAAGGGCATCTAGCAATGCTTAAAAATTAATTGGCAGTTTAAATCAGTGTTCTCCACCTTCATAATCATTTTATGAGACTAAATTCCAACTTATTAATTGTACACTTTACTTCAAGAACATGAAACAAAATGATAACAAATCTTCTATTAAGAACGATTTACATACAGAGCCCTCAATTCACTATAAATTCAGTTTTCAAATTGTTTCTTGCATATACATTGTGATTTTACGATGAATAAAGTAAAAGTAATTTTAAAAATTCCAAATTAAAAGTTTTTTAAATAACAGAGCACCTTTCAAATTGATAAATCCATTATTGAAACAATCCACCCTTACCTGATAAATGAAGTTCATATGTAACTGTTCCTCTCAGTCAAACAAGAATCCTGAAAATATTTCTTTTTTCTAATTTACAAATAGTAATCATTTTATCCAGCTCTAACTTCTTCAATGCTTAATGCTCATAGTCATCGCATAAATATCATGAAATAACTAAGTCTTGTAATTGCTTCCAAAAATTTATTTAGGAAGTCGTTCATGAAATACAAAGTTAAGAATCTCAACCAACACACGCTAGTTATGTGTTTTGAGGGAATATAATGTTAAAAGTGCTCTTTTGTTTATAAATTCTCTATGTTTAAAGTTAGCCGACTAAATTTTAAGCATACATTAATCTACAAAGTTCAAACTTGATAACTTTGTTCATGAAATACAAAGTTAACTATATTTTTTATTATTAAATTTAATACATCTTCTGCTTAATGCCTACGTTTGTAAAGGTTCAGTAATCTGAAGTCGTCAAAGCCTCAGAGAAATAAAAAGAATGCTTAATTGACGGGGCCTCGTGGAACCCAAGTTTTCTACTTTCGGTCCTTTTTTTTTTAAGGGGGGGTGGTTGGAATCTACGTTCAGTCTGAAAATGAAAATTTTAGCCGTTGGATTTCGACCGTTTCTACACCGCAGGTAACAGTCAAACGAAATTGTATACTAGTTTTCCGAGTTGGAATCAAATAAGGCTGCGTCCTTTAACTGAACTTTTTCTCTCCCAGTTATCCTTCTCTATAAATAGCTATCTACAACACATCTCATCCAAACTTACTACCTCAGCAGTTGCTTTTCCTTCTTGGTGTTTTGTTTGCAATCAATCACATCTTCGCTTTATTTGTCTTCAATTGGAAAGTAAATGGGTTCGTTGAGGGCTTCTACATTGTTCATTGCTGCCTTTTTTCTCTCTGCTCCAATGGAAATTGCTCATGGCCAAAATACAACGAAGACTTCATCTCGGTGGATTGATGGGAAGGCAATCGACCAAGGAATTGCTTATTTTCTAATGCTTGTCGCCCTCGTCTTCACTTTTGTTTTTCATTAACAAACCATGCTTCGAAATCTTGACACAAAAACCACGGCTTGATAATTTCAGACAAATATCTAATGCATTATAATTTTGGAATCAAGTGCTTTTTATTCATATTTGTAAAACGAATTTATTTTTTATCATGTATAAGGGCATGCTCCTCTCGTTCATTTCGAGGAATATCCGCAGGTGTTAAACAGTAGTTCTTATTTGGGAAAATAATCTTGAATGAAAAAAAGAAATTGTTGATAAACTAAACAAGCAATTCCTTTCGGGATATGATGATATGCTTAACAGAGTTGTTGGCTACAAGAACTCTAATCTACTGATACAATAGAATTAGAAGAGAGAAAATAGAGAGAAGATGTAGTTCTGTATTATGCCCTTTATCTCAATACATCGATATGTTTTATTTTTTATTTTTTGAAATAAAGCAATTCGATTGCATTAAAATTAAAAAACTAAGAAAGCTATTACAGACTAAAACCCATAAACTTTTTCCTCTAACAATTAAATAAATCAGTATGTATTTATAAGCGAGAAGAGAAAACAGTTTGTTATCAAGAAGAGAAAGATCTTGATCACTCTGGTATGGAAGTGACAGGTCTGCAAGCTTTGACTTGCTAACGTGTACAAGCGTTTTAATAGCCCACCGAAAATTAATCATTATGGGAAAGAATGATTAATTTGGATTTGAGATCACTGAATCGAGTTGCTGAGAGAGGTTTTGTGAGAACGTTGGTGACGTTGGTGATCTGATCAATGGAGCTAACATGAAAAATATTGATAGCTCCATTATTAATGTGTCTATAAATAAAATGATAATCGATTTCGATGTGCTTCGTACAGGCGTGAAAAAACTTGATTGTTTACAAGAGCAATGGCTGAAGTATTGTCATAAAAAATAGGTGTAGGAGAGGTCTGATGTATTTAAAATTCTTCTATGAGGAGACGATGCCATAGAATATCAGAGGTGGCAGATGAAAGTGATATGTACTTAGTTTCGGTTGAGGATTTTGTCACCGTAACTTGTTTCTTGAAGGACCACGACACAAGGTTGTGACTTAGGAATGTACAGAATCTTGTGCTAGATTTTTTGTCGTTTGAATTAGCTACCTAGTCAGCGTTAGTGTTGTGGGCTCCAAAAATTTGACCCCGGCCTCCGCTCGTTTGCTTGTGGCTTTGCTGTTTCTTCGGGGGGAGTTTTAACGGAATAAGTTTCGGGATAAATTTTGGGAAGGCATATGGGTTTGTAGATAAGAAACTACCCAGAGATTTCACCTTCATTTTGCAAGGACTTTATGATTTGAGTTCTGGTTTCCTATAGGTGCAAGCCCCTATAGTTAATTAGCCCTCCCAATAATGAGAGAGAACTTTCGATTAAGACTAGTCATCAATCAGATACGTATAGATACGTGTTATCTGGTATATAGTAGCAGAATGGGTTTAGAAATCTAGGAATTTTAAGATTTGGAATTTAAAATCAAAAATTTCACCATCTTGCACTTAAAGCTAATGGTGGGGGGATGAATAATGGACTTTATCAAGATCTCATGGTTCCGTCGTCCCGGGCCATCGTGGTCCCTAGTTCACTTAGTCAGAGGAGGCAATTGACCCAACATGATAGAAGGATCCTTGTTGGTAGTCATGGGTTGCTTCGTCTAAGGGGACCATATAGACCTAGGGTGAATGTTCGTCTAAGGAGATAAATTTGAATCCACCTTAACTAACAGAGGGCTGTATATGCTATCGATCATATCTTATTGATTCATATCTCAAGGATTTGATGTCACTAAAGAATATATTGGCTCTCACCATAGTAAATTTTAATTTATAAATCACCCATGCAAATTTTTTAGGAGGGTGGATGGATTTTGATTTAAGTGATTTGATGGATTATTTTAATTTTACATAATCGAATTTTGATGATTTTTGGAGTTTTATGGGTATTTGGGTAGAGCTTTGAATGTTGGGATCACCCCTCCGGTTGAGATCTACGTTCAACACGGTCATCATCGAGGTGAATAGGATCATTTCTATTTATGGCTTTGAACCGTGTTGACCTTATCAAGCTCTTGATAGGGGATTGAGTTTCATAGATTTTGTGTCTTTGTTGAATGAATTTTCTTTATAGAAGGCCTTGGAGGCCTAATATGAATGTATTAAGATAAATATCTCGGCTGACCTCACGACTGCATATTTATTTAAGGATTTGAGCCTTGTCGACTCCTACCCACCCACACAAGAGGATCAGACTCAAAATTTGGCTTATTTATTGACTCGTGCAGCATCCATAGATGTCACATATGTTACTACCACACGCTCACCGTATCCCATGAAGGTGTTTGGAGGGCATTTTATAATTATTTATTAAACCTTGTGGACACCTATTTACCTGCTTAGGAGGATCGAGTTCAAAGTTATTGACCCATTTAGCATTCCTAGATATCACATATATTCCAACAATATGCTCGTCGTGGCTCATGCGGGTGTATGACTGTATTTACCCATTATTTGTACCTATGTGTATTTTTGAAATATTTAGTGGATGTATTACAACATCCCACAGAAGATCATGCCTATTGTAGCCCTTGAGATGATTGGAATGACATATGTATTTTATATTTATTATTATGAGTTTGGGAAAATAAACTTTACATAAATCTTTAACAACACATTTGTCACACCTGGGTCATTAACTCTGATGAGCACACTACAGTGTGCTAGCATCCACTTGAACGCCTCTAAATGTGTCACATCATCATTTTCACAGCATATCAAATCCCCCTTGTTACAAATAACATGTTGATTATTGGGACAAGCATCCTACAGTACCTTTGAACACTTTTGTTTATAGGAAATTGATGTGCTTGATTGGTAGACTGTTACTGCTACTTGCATGTCTTCTATCATTCGTATGGACTGCTGCTGTGTATAATTTCAAGACAGTTGATGTTGACTGAAATTAAGAGCTAATTTGTCATTACATTCATCATCTGCGAACTTCTTTATCTTGCAAATAACCTAAGCATTTTAATTAGTGTAAGCTGTAGAAGTTCAATGTGTTGCACCACATCTTTCATATTCAAAAGCCCAATGATACTAATTTCCCCTTTTTACTTTGTGGAGAATCAACACATTTGATTAGAGTTGGATTGTCATCAAATCATCATGATTGTGTTCCTCACAACTATATCCTTCATTGTTACATGTCTTTCATAAGCATACCTTGTGCTTCAATTGACTCCATCTTGCAAGCATGGATAATTTGAACCTAGCCCGTAGATGGTTTAAGGACCTTATAGTATTACTAGCAATCAATACCACAACAATCTTCATTGAAGAGACTTTTGAACCAACATTGACTATCAAGTTGGATTTGTGTCACCTTACTTTCATCATTTGTAGTCAAGATATGCTCAACTTTCTCATTTACATTTATTCGTGTAGATTGTTGCTTATGAGCAAGAGGTAGAAATTTCAATCGCCATGGGTCCTTGTAATTACTCTTCTACAAGCTAACACTGGGCATCAAACAAATGATGTTTCTTGCCATTCCTTCTATCTCTGTTAATTGATGAGTAGTTGCTACATTCATTGATTTGATATTTGATTATTATTTGAATTCAAGTTCTGCTCCCCTAACATCTCAGTGGAACCTTGTATTATCATTCAAATCAAGCATCTCGCTGCTTATTCATTTTTTCACTATGTCCAAACTCAAATTATATTCATGTTTAATATTTATTTGTGTCCAAAATGGGTTTCTCTCTATCTAAATCTAGCCCTTGCTTATATGATTAATGTTGTTGTATTGCAAAATTTCAAGTTTCATTTTAGATATTTAAATTATGTTACATGCTATTCATTTGATGTTCAAATTATAGCTTAGTTCACCATCATTTGTTTAATGTGCAAGCACAAAACATTAGAGTTTAGTTTGAGTCCAAAGTACAAGTTCAAGTTCTTGTTATCATATTAATTTTTAAGTTTCCTTTTGCATTTCATTCAAGTTTGGACTTAATTCATTCGAGTTCATTTTAGTTCTAGTTCATAGACTGAGTTCAACTCGAGTTCGTGTCCAGTCTTAGTTGAGGCTCAAATGTGGCTCTTCCATTCATTCGAGTCCCATGTACATCAAAATTTATTCAAGTTCAATGTCATTTGGTCCAAGATTAAGCTTCTGAATTTAGTTTGAGTTTAATGTGAAAGTTCAAACATTGGTCCTTAACTTGTTCATTTAAGTTCAAAGCAGGTCTCATGTTTATCCAAAATTTCGGGAGCCGCTCGGTATCTCCCTTTTTTGGGAAACTACGAGAAACTAGGCCTTCCCACCATGCTTAATAAAGGGGTGTATGGTACGTGTCCTTAGATACCGCGGTCGTGGTCTGTATTCCCATCATGCATAATAAAGGTGTGTATGAGGTTTTTAAATGTACTTATTTTAAGTGATAGTTGGCTTTCCCCCCACTTGAGGATACTTATAAGTGATCCCATCTCACCGTAGGTGCCGCAACGAAGTCCCATCTCACCACACATTATAAATGCATGCCTAAGTAATTTTTTAGTGCACCACGAACACCGAAGTAGGGCTTTTAAGTGATTACTCGCCTTGTCATAGGTGTCGCATCGGGGTTCCATCCCACCATGCGTAAAAAGGATTGTATGGGCTATTTTTTGGTGCGCCGTGAACTTCGAGTGTGAGAATCTGAGTTTAAAAAAATTTATACCTTTATGGGGTTATCGGTGGTCTTGGCACGCATGTCAAGACATGCACTAAATTTTTAATTAGTGATAAATTAACTATAATTAGTTATATTTAATCTATAACTAATTAGATTTAATTTAAAAATAATTACAATTTAATTAGATTTAATTTATAATGAATTAAAAATTAAATATAATTAACTACATTTAATATATTATTAATCATATTTAATTTAATATTAATTATAAATTAAATTAATTTAACTTATAATTAATTATAAATTAAATACAATTAGTTATAATTAATTTATAACTAATTATATTTTAATTTAAGATTAATTATAAATTAGTTAAGTAAAATAAGTTAAATTCTATACCTAATGGCCAGTTGAGGTAAGGGATTGGCGGCTTAAGAGGAGTCGGAGAGGGTGTTTGAGTTGGGCTAGGGTAGGATGAGGTGTAGAGTACGATATAGAGAGAAGAAGGGAGGAGGAAGATTAGTTTGATGCCGTCGGGTTGCATTGATAAAGAGAAAGCTCTCTCTCTCTCTCTCTCTCTCTCTCTCTCTCTCTCTCTCTCTCTCTCTCTCTCTCTCTCTCTCTCCCTCCCTCCCTCTCTCTGTCTCTCTCTCTCTCTTTCTTTGGGTTTGAAGAATTGGGAGGTTGGGACTAGCTTTGGTTGCTTAGAGATGAGGATGGGAGGTTGGCAGTGATGGGAAGAGATGGGATTTATGTGGCTTTTAGTTATGAGAGGAAAAGGAGCGAGGTTTACGAGCAGAGAAAGGGCATTGGGTTTGACTGGAGCTCGGGTGTCATGTAAGATGGAAGAGGTTAGAGGTTTGAGCATCGAAGATAGAGGCTGTCTGAGAGGTGATCAGCAGTGGCTTGTAGTCGAGCAGGAGGTGTTATGGAAAGAGTCCGAAGAAGCCCCAAGATTTCATTCTTGTTGCTATTTAATGACATATATGGGTGTTCGATTGAGGTAGGTTGCAAGATTTGTGCAGGATTTTTTAAGGAGACGTGACTGGAGCGGCATAGATTTAGTGGGATATTGACGGGATTTGTGGATCTAACGGGATTTGCTGGAGGGAATTCAGATTTGATACAAGCCATTGCAATTATGACCACATAGAAGCAGTTGATTGTCCTAAAAATCCTTAATAAAAAAGCCAATAACATCAAAGCAAATGGAAATATTATTATTATAAGTTAATTTTAAGATGGAAAGGAGATTGTGAGTGTTGGCTACGAAAATTCGGCCCCGGCCTCTGCCCCCTGATGTTTGTGCTTTTATCTTTTCAGCGAGGGAGTTTTAACGGACTAAGTTTTGGGGTATATTTTGGAAGGCAGATGGGTTTGTATATAAGACACTACCCAGAGATTTCACCCTTATTTTGCGAGGACTTTATGTCTTATAGGCGAAAGCCCCTATAGTTAATTACCCCTCCCGATCAAGAGAGAGAACTTTCGATTAAGGCTAGTCGTCAATAAGATACATATAAATACGTATTATCTAGCATATAGTAGCAGCATAGGTATGGAATGGTTGGAGAATTTGGGGATTCAGAGAATTGGGAGATTTAGAGATTTTATATTTAAAATGGGAAATTGCACTATCTTGCATTTAAAGCGGATGGTGGGGGAATGAATGATGAACCCGATCAAGATTCCATGGTTATGTAGTCCCGGACCATCGTGGTCCCTGGTGTACTTAGTCAGAGGAGGTAGTCGACCCAACCTGATAGAAGGATCCTTGTCGGCAGTCATGGGTTTCTTCGTCTAAGGGGACCTTGTAGACTTGGTGTGAATATTTGTCTAAGGGGATAAATTTGAATCCACCTTAACTAACAGAGGGCTTTGTGCACTATCGATCATATCCTATTGATTCATATCTCAAGGATTTGATGTCACTAAGGAGCATATTGGCTCTGGCCATAACCAGTATTTTGTGATGCCATTTGGCAGCAAAACCACTTAGTTCAGAGGGCCCCGGATCATAACCATTTATCCTACGGTGCCATTTGGTCGTAAAACTGTAGGTTAGAGGACACGTACCACGTCCTTAATGGCAGGAGACTGTTTGAGAATTGATCCTATTAATTTTTTCGACTAGACATTTGGTTCTATGTGAGCTTAAGTAAATCTTAATTTGTCCATCTAGATAAACTGTTCCTGAGGGTGGATGGATTTTTGGCCATGCAAGAAGAGTTGAATCAATTTGTAAGAAATAAAGTTTGGGAATTAACTACAAGGCCAAAGAATCAAAGTGTAGTTGAAACTAAGTGGGTATTCAAAGACAAAATGAATGACTCAGGAGTAGTCATTAGAAATAAGGCTAGGTTAGTAGCTAAGGGGTATAATTAGATTGAAGGAATTGATTTTGAGAAAACTTTTGCTCCTGTAGCTAGACTTGAAGCAATTAGGGTTTAGCTAGCCTTTGCCTGTTTTAGAGGATTTAAATTATATCAAATGGATGTCAAAAGTGCCTTTTTAAATGAGGTAATTGAAGAGGATGTTTTTGTAGAACAACTCTAGGTTTTGAAAATTCTAAATACCCAAATCATGTGTTCAAGTTGAAAATGACATTATATGGATTATAACAGGTACCTAGAGCTTGTTATGAGAGGTTGAGCACCTTCCTATTTAAAAGATCATTTGAAAAAGGAAGTATGGATACAACTCTCTTTTTGAAGAGATGTCAAAAGGATATACTCATTGTTCAAATTTTTGTGAATGATATCATTTTTGGATCTTCAAATAAAAATCATTGTGATAATTTTTCTAAAATAATGAGTAGTGAATTTGAGATGAGTCTAATGGGAGATTTGAGTTACTTTCTAGGATTTAGCATTAAGCAAATTGAGGAAGGTACATTTCTTAATCAATCAAAGTATGTTAAGGACATCCTCAAAAAGTATGAAATGAACAATGCTAAACCTATTAGTACACCAATGAGTTCCTTGGTTTAGTTGGATAAGGACCCTAAGGGAAAATCTGTTGATCAAAAGAAATTTAGAGGGATAATTGAATCTTTATTTTACTTGACTGTTAGCCGACCTGATATCATGTTTAGTGTTTGCTTGTGTACTAGATTTCAATTATATCCAAAAGAATCACATTTGACAGCAGTGAAAAGGATTTTAAGATAACTGTTAGGAACTTAGAACTTAGGAATTTGGTATCCTAAGTTTAGCTCATCATTTGAAATTATTGGTTGTTCAGATTATGACTTTGCAGGTTGTAGGGTGGATAGAAAAAGTACTTCTGGAACATGTTAGTTTATTGGAAATTCATTAGTTTCATGGTCCAGTAGAAAATAAAATTCAGTAGCTTTATCGACTGCAAAAGCTGAATACATTACATTAAAAAGTTGTGTGGCACAGTTACTTTGGTTAAAATAATAATTAATTGATTTAGGATTAACTCTAGGTACTATACGAATTTATTGTAATAATACTAGTGCTATTTGCATTTCTAAAAATTATATTCAACATTCAAGAACCAAACACATAGACATAAGGCATCATTTCATAAGGGATCATGTATTCAAGGGAGAAATTGAACTCATTCATATTACAACTGAAAATCAACTTGCAGACATTTTTACAAAATCTTTAGCCTTTGATACTTTCAGTGCATTAAGAACAAGGCTTAGTGTGACTGATTTAAATGCTTAAATAAAAATATTTTCTGCAACATTGATGTTTGTTTTCTATTTAATATTTTTTTGTGTTCGTTATGAGTTTTTGATCATGTTTTTGTGTGATTTTTTTTGTATGGGTTTTATTGTTGTACATGGTGTTTTTGATGTGTTTTTTAAATTTTAGTTTTGTTTGTGTGCAAAATCGAAAAAAATTTTTAAGTGACAATCGTCCGGGACGAAAAAATTTCATACAGGACAATTTGTGTAAGGTGTCAAAGTGTCAGATTTTAAACCGTTTGCATGCAGTTTTCTGTGCTTAATGGTCACTTCATATGGACGATCATTATGATTGTACGAGACAATTTGTTTTTCAATCGGCGGGACGAATGAATGAAGCAGTTGAATGGATAAGGTAGTTTTTAATTTCTGATCGTACGTACGAACTTTAGTTCATCCGGACGAACACATGTCTGTTCAATGTAGGGGACGATTTTAACTGTCTTAAAAATGATCATCAATATCGATCGTCCCGGGACGAACACGTATTCGTTTGTACGATCGGTCTGGTCAAAAGTCTGTACGAAATGATGCTTCGTAAGTCGCATTGATTATGAAAAGCAGTTTCATTCTGATTGTATTAGATCGTCTGTACGAAATATTTTCATACGGGACAAACAAATGTTGTACGGGATGAAATTTTTTTTCGTCTGGTACGAAAATGTCATTTTCAATAAATAGGCGGGCTTTTTAGATCAATAGTCTCACTCTTATCATCACTTTCAATCCCTTTCGTATTCTAGATCGTTTACAAATGGCAAGTTCTAGCAAGAGCCAAAAGGTTCTAGTGAAGAAACCTCATAGGAATTCATCTGAGAACTTTCTTTTTAAAGCAAATGAGGATTCTTTTCCTAGGTTTGCTTCAGCCAAAATCACCCCCTCCATAATCCTACAGTTTAGTGATCAAAATAAGTTGAATTTAATTTTAATACATAATTAATATTAATAGCTTTCAAACACCAAAAAAATTGTAAATTTAGTTAAAATTTAGAATTTCTCAGAATTTTTAAAGTTCTGGTCATTTAATTGAAAATTTAAATTTAATTTATATCAAATCGACCATCGATGTTGTGAATTCCAATCATTGGCAATGATTAGAAATGAAGTGTCACATCGCCGCAGATGGGGACTCGTATTGAGCATGGATTGTCGACTTCATGCGTATCTATTTGACAGCTCTAATGCAACCACGTGGATACCAAGCTTGAAACTGTGTGAGTTCAAAACCTGTGGTCTTCCATGGTTTTACGTGGCTACATGTGGACCATCGGATTCACACATAAGCCATAATCAAACAGTTCAGAATGATCCAGGATCAATAGTTTAAGAATGAACTAAATATTCAAAAGTCGATAACTCTAAAAATACTCACCCAAATTAGATGAAATTTGAAAAACATATTGAGGGTTATATAATCTTACAATACATGGTGTTTTAAGGCACCATATATCATAGATTTTTTGTATCTCCAAACTAAATTCTAAACTAAAAGTTAAGATAATTTACAATCCACTAGATGGATTTTGGAGTTTTTGGGTTTGTTGGAAAGCTATTGAGACCCATTACAACTTTATTGAAGGGTTTAGGAGCTTTTGGTGGCTGGATTGGAATTTGTTTTAATAAACACTCTTTCACTCTATTTCTCTCTCTGCTATAAATTAGGTTTTAAGCTTGATAACAAGTGAGGAAAGCTTGGAGAGGCTTTTCTTATATCTGGAAAGGTTTGATCATGAATGGGATGAGCTAGAGGTTGTTAGGATTAGAAGTTTTGGATGATAGGAGGGAATGATGAGCTTTGAGAGAGAGAGAGAGAGAGAGAGAGAGAGAGAGAGAGAGAGAGAGAGAGAGAGAGAGAGAGAGAGAGAGAGAGAGAGAGAGAGAGAGAGAGAGAGAGAGAGAGAGAGAGAGAGAGAGAGAGAGAGAGAGAGAGAGAGAGAGAGAGAGAGAGAGAGAGAGAGAGAGAGAGAGAGAGAGAGAGAGAGAGAGAGAGAGAGAGAGAGAGAGAGAGAGAGAGAGAAGCTTTGGATTGCTACTAAGTACCCCTCACAACTATCTAAATGTATAGAGACATGGAATTGTTAGATGGATTTGGATTTCTAGGTGGCATGGCCACTTAAGCTCATATAAGGGATTATTTAACCATTTATTTGGTCAAACCAGTTAATGGGGATAATGTGGTATGGAGGGAAGACTTTATGATCTGGTTGAATGGGTTTAGATAGGGCTTAATTCTATGGGTTGATGTTTGACTAAGTCTTCATGAGTTTAAGTGACTTTGACAGTCTTTATGAGCTGAGTTTGTCAACGTAAGTTTGATTTGACTTATGATGAGTTTGGGTATGTTTGAATTATCCCTTGGAATAGGATTGAAAACTTGAAGGAATTTATTTGGCTAAATGGGATGGATAGGTCAAATGGGTTGAAAAGGCCCATTTAAAGCCTTCAAGAATTATTGGGTCAACCTAAGTTGACTTGGTCAACTAGGTTAACCCAGGACCTAGATTTGGATTCATTGGGTTTGGTTTGATATTTGGAGTTTGGTAGAAGAGTTTTCAAGGGTTTGAATTGTCTAAATGGTCAAATTAACCATTTAGGACCTTAAAAGGGTCATTGTGTTAACCTAGGATGACTTGGTCAACAAAGTTGACTTAGGAGCTGTGTATGGGATCATTAGGTTTGAAATGATATTAAAAGATTTTTGGAGGTGATTTCATAATCTAGGGAAGTCATTTTAGTCAAATTGATTGTTTGGACCCTTGAGGGCCTATTTGGTTAACCTACGTTAACTTTTTTAACCGGAATGACCCAGGACTTGGATTTTCGTCCTTTGATTTAAAGTTTTGAGTTGAATGGAAGTCTTCATATGCAAAAATAATACCATTTGGTTTAAAATAATTGTTCAAACCCCTAATGGGTATTTTGGTCAAAATTTGTTGACCTGGTCAACCAAGTTTGACCAAGGTTAGGGCTTGAGTCCAATATATTGTTAATGGTCATTAGGAAGCATTAGAAGAGGTTCTTATGCTTTATTTGAATTGGCCATGTTGATGGTTATAGAAAAAATTGAAAATTTCCCTTAAGGGGGCATTTTGGTAATCTTGATCCTGGTCAACTTGGGGTCAAAGTGGCTCTACCCAAATATAGTTTACAGCTCAATATATCATGATCAAGGGTCTAGTTGGGGTTAGAGGCTTTGGAAAAAGCTTTAAGGTCCATATGACCTCATAGAAAAATCTAAATTGAGCTTTAGATTATTGACATATGGTTGAGTGTCCACTATCATATCAATAAGTGAAAGTCTGAATAGGTCCATATTACTTCATATAAAAATCAGTTCAATAGCTCCACTTGTTGAGCATCACGGTGTGACACCTTTACCACAGGTTCAGGGATTTACCACTAAAAGGTCTCTGTAGAAGGGCAAGCAAGTCAAGAAACATGCAATACCAGCGGACTAAATAAGTCAAAAAATGCCCAAAATCTTTCAAAAATTAGCATTTCTAGCGGATTTCAGACAAATTGTTTTCGATGCTAAAACGGACTTAGGAAAAATATTACCATCTCAGAACAATCCGCATGAAATATTTTTGGTATATTTCCTATGAAAAATATGTTAGAACATTATTCTACGGATATATGCTGTCGAAAGAATTAAAATATGAAAAAACCCATTGAGCCCACTACGGGTACATGCGCACTCCCGCAGTACACTTATCCATTACTACAAAACTTTTTAAATGCTTGAGTTTTTTTATTTATATTATAATGATGTAGATTTAATTTAAAATAATTAAGATCTTTAAATAATAAGCTTAGTAAAATATAAACTTAATTAAATATTAAATAAAAAAATTAATTTATAAAAGCTGAGATATTTTAATTTAATTTATATTTTATTTAAAATAATTAATATATTTAAATTAGTTTAGATACAAATTATTATAATAAATTTAATAATAAATTTTTAAAAATTTTAAAATGATTTAATATACAATAATTATTAATGAATAATTCTAATAATCATTTTTGAGGAAATTTGAAATTCTATCAGAAATCTGTCAAATTTTTCAATGGAAAATTCGTCAAAAAAACTATCAGAAATTCCACAAAAAAAATCTTTTGGTAATACGCCAAAAAATCTGCCATAAATTTGCCAGAAAATTCATCTAAAATTCTAACGGATTTTTTTTTGCTGGAAAATCCGTCTAAAATCGGCATTTTCCCTATAGTATCTGATGTTCTTCTATTAATATAAGGATAAGATAGTTAAAAAATAGTAATCACAACAATACCTCATGAACAAAATAAGCATTGATTATTGATGTTGGTTACAAACACTAAAGAAGAGCTTTGTGCAACTTTCGAAATGCTAAATTGTCTAAATAATAAACCTATCAACTATCAAGAACTAGAGTACATTAATATGAAGATGGTTATGATGATAGTGGAATTCATGAAAAAGGACAAGTGATAGAGCTTCATACTCATCCCAACAAATGAATCCCCTTGTTAATTTTAAAAGCAGATATTCACAAGTTAGGGCATTGGTGCTCGATCGAGGAAGGGTCATTGTTCGCTAGCTTGGGTACATAAGGAGGCACTTTATGCAAGATTGATTGTGGTTACTTGACTGATAAAAAAAAGATGAAGGTAAATGTCAAGAGTGCTCGATCGAGGTTAATTACGATGAGAAGGAGGCGGGCCTAGGAGAAGACACAGGAGCATTAGAGCTCGTATGGGAGCTAGGGCACAGGAGGGGAACGAGCGAGTGATTAGTAGGGTATTATGTTTATTATAAATGGTGGTTTGTGCTTCTTCCAAAAACCTTATTTTGTTGGAAGAGGCTTTAAAAATGCTACTATTAAATTCCTATTAAAAAGGCCATATTTTTAGTAGTGTTAGTTTGATTAATTAATTGAGTTCGAGCTTGAGCTTTATTATATGATTTTGAGCTGGCTCACTAATTGGCTCATTTATTATGAATAGGAGAAATTGAATATGATTAAAGTAGTTATTATAATAACATAATATAAAAAATTTAGAAATTAAAAGAAAAAATAAGTAATCACATAGTATAAAAAGACAAAATATAATTTATAAATATTTTTAATAATTTTATTCTTCAAATCTTGAGGGAGAGTTCCTACTATATACTATATTTAGTTCCCATGAATGCATGTGCGAGTATACAATCACAATGCCCTGTTGAATCTAGAATAGTTTGTTAAACGCCTTAAGCTAATGTCCCAAGGCTAACCAAGAGGGGTGGGGTGGGGGGGGGGGGGGGGGGGGGGGTGAATTGGTAATTTAAAAAAAAAAATCTTCTTGGATTGTTAGATAAAAAATCGATTGAAATTCTGATACAAGTTAATTAAGAATTTCAAAGGAATTTTTTAACCACAACAAATAACTTGCAGAAAATAAAGCAGCAGAAATTAAAAATGACACAAGAATTTATAGTGGTTTGGCCAAACATGACTTACATCCACTCCCTAAAGACTACCTCTTCAGATATTGCACTATTACTAAAAGTGACTCTTATTTTGCCCCCATAGTAAGATGGAGAAGCCTTCACAAAATTCTTTTCAACCAATCCCTGGTGTGGCAGAGAATCATCATCCTTTCACACTCTCCAAGTATCGGCAGAGAATAGTCGTCTGTTCACACTCTCCAACTGTCGGAAGAGAACCATCGGCTGTTCACACTCTCTAAATATAGGCAGAGAACCTTCATCCTTTCACACCCTCCAAGTGTAGGCTGAGAACCTTCATCCTTTTACACCATCAATGTGTAGGCAGAGAACCTTTATCCTTTCACACCATCCAAGTGTCGGCAGAGTACTGGATCTTATCCGTAGATCTTATCACAAGTAATCTAGAAAGACAAGAGGAAGAGTGATAACCACAATTATGATCAGATCCTTACCTTTGAGTAACATTGTGAACACATCACACTTCACTTGCAAGAAATCTCTTTCAAACACTCTCTCTTTCAATTTTCCTTAAAAAATCACATATACAAGATTTGATATGATAAATCACATCCGTTTTAATGGGCCTTTTATACAAATGATATGAAAAATCATCCAAAAAACTAAAAATTTCAAGTTTAAACATACACAATCGTACAATACGATTGTATGTTCGTACGTACGAATAATTCAAATAATATTGTGTATGAACATGTGAATCGGTATGAAATAACTTCATACGCGATCATTGTCCGGAACAAAATAACTTCGTCTGGGACGAATAGAAAAATCAAAGTTTGTATATATGAAACTTCATGACAAAATGAATGGGGACAGACCCGAGAGGTTCATCCTAGTATAAAATGGGGATCGTCCCGTATGATCAAACAAAATAGAGTCGTTTGTCCCTGTACGATCATTAAGATCATCCCATATGATCTTCTTGTAAGAACAAATAGAGGCGTTCTCCAATATACGATCATTAAGATCATCTCGTATGATCTTTGTGCAAGAACAAATAGAGGCGTTAGCCTGTACGATGCTTAGATCATCCCGTACGATCAGGACTTAGAAACAAATTTGTGCGTAAATGAACCCGAGATGTTCGTCCTGTAAGAAGGTGGAATTGTCCTGTATACTTAAAAAAATATTTTCCTTTATGTTCATTGAACTGCTCGTGGGAATAATAACTAATTAGATCGTCTAGTATGAAATGAGATCGTACAATACGATTAGTTTAAAAACATGAATTTTAAAACTCTCCTTCACTGTGTATGCGCTCAGTTACTCAATTACAATCACACTCTCTCAGACTCAATAAAATAAAAAATATAGACTTTAATCACAATAAACTCTAAACGAATCTTGATTTGAAGTCTTCAATAATTTGGAGTATGATTTCCCTGAAATATTAGTACACACAAGAGCAAAATAATTCTTCTAAATTATGTTAGGAGAAATAATAATCAAATAAATAATATTTGGAAAACTAAGTAGCAACTATCTCAACAATCTCTCCCTTTTTTATGATGAAAAAATAATTATTATTTAAATAAAATTTAAAAATCCTAAAATTTTCCTTAACTCCTCCTAAATGAATAAGCATGTGAATATAAGGCCATTTCTATTAAGAACAAATCAATTTTTAATTTTTTACAAACACACAAAGCGAGAAAGAAAACAAAAATCCAACCAAAAACATAAAAATACTACGGCAAAACTCAAAACACTACACACAAAAAAAAACACTAGACAAGAAATAATCAAATGCAAAAATTATTTCTCACCCTTTTGACAACAATAAAAAGGGAAGAAGGATAGTTGAAATGAAGGAAGTCATATGTGTAACCTTTAATAATTGATCTTGAAAGAGATGAACTTTAATTACAATAACAAGATTAATGTTCTTTAGATAAAAAAGAAAGATTAAAAAACATTTAAATTAAAATATAACAGACAAGAAAAATATATCAAGGTTATGAAACATTTAAGATAATTAGATAAGGAGAATTATTGCAAAAGTGATTGTTGGTGGAATTTTGAAACAGGTTTTGAAAAATATTAGTTTTCTTTGGGAATTTTAAAATTGAGATTGAATTCTAATTCTAGAAGTCGAATCAACTCGTTCGGAAGAGTATATCACCCCGAAGGATGAAAATAAAATTCCATAACGGTGTTCAGACTTAGAATTATGTAATTCATCTTGAATACCATGGCTAGATTCTCAAAAGAACTTCACACGACCCCGAGGGGACAAGGTAAAGTTCAACTAAATATCTGGTTATGATATTCAAGGAGTATGATTGTCGAATTCATATCCAAAGCCTTATCAAAGAAGGACGTATCTCCCCAAAGGGAGATAACACCTTTCAATGATAATTCTTCTAATATGATAACAACAATCATTTTTTAACTTTTCCCAAAGAAATCTAATTTTTTTTTTTAAAAAAGATTAATTTTGAAATTAGGTGTGTGTGGTTCCAAATCTCCTACGAGCGCAAGCCCTCGTAGTTAATTACATCGTAGGGAGACAGAGTCCCCTACATAAATTCTCGATTAAAATAAGAATGAAATTTTGTTAGATTTTTTATGAGTGATATCAAAAAATTAAATAGGATCTTTTGAAAAAATCAAAAGGGAATAGACCAAGATTGAACATTTATTAACAGAATAAAAAAAAGAGAGGTAGGGGACACTTTGAGATTCCAGGACCATCCGGAAGTGTCCCAACTTAGCCTAAGTGTTGGGCTTTACATTTTAGGATTGAATGAAAATTTAATTTTTGTTGAGCATTTTATTAGAAAGTTGAGATTATATTCCCGAAATTTGGGGTCTTATAATCAAAGATCTGCCCCGGTTCCTAAATCTAATTTCAACACTGGACCACAGTCGTCCGAACCTAACTAATGCAGTGCAAGACCTGAACTTACCCCGACCTGGATTGGAGAGCCAGCTAACAACCTAGTCGATTTAAAAGAGATGAGTCCTGTCTTTTTATGAAAGAGTGGTAGGGACGTTGTACTTAAAGTTTTGGAGAATCGGGGCTGACATCTAGAAATTTTCCTAATTGGCCCCTTTGACTTATGTTGGGTGCTAAAATGCTAAAACTGATGCATTTAAAATTTTGACTCTTTTAATTTGTATCTAATGCAATGCATGCTGGTCGACAACTTCCAAATCAAATATGTTTGAAATTTTAAAAATAGGCTTATAAAATAATTTTTAGAAGACTGGACTTTCCCAGGTCTGGCACCTCGTCCTCATAGGTCAGACTATCCGGACTCTACCCGCAGGCGGGGAAGGGTCTAAAATAAGGAAAGAAGATATGCAGAAATATGCATGCGACCCCGGGGTCGATCCCCGGCTAATTTTCTAGGTTTGTTATCTTTTTATGTTATTTAGACTCACTAAAATTTTAGACTTTTAAAGTTATGAGTAAAAAACTTTCACGCCCGCACGAGTCTCACGTATTCAGGCGAAAAAAAAAGCGGCACACAATCGTAAAAAAATTAGGAAAAGCAGGCAATCATAAAGGCAATCAATTCATCACATCATATATTAACTAATTAATAAATGTCCATAGGTAAAGTTGCCTTGCTTATTACAAACCAGAGTTTTACTGAAAGTAAAGTGGCCGGGCACCACTGATAACAACCCGGATTCTAAACCTAGTAATGACGCAAGTAGTTTTGAGTGGGATACTCTCAATCTTGAAGTCTTCAATCTTGTTCTTCTTTGGACTCCTTTTCCTCAAACTCCTTGGATTCTTCATGGTAATCTACGCAAATGGATAAGAGGGCACTTCCTTTTAAGAGGAAGGCCACTCTTTCCTCCTTGGGTATAAGAGAAGTGTGATCCAAATTTGGATTTCCGAATGGAAAAAGGAATACTTCCTAAAAGGGTATCCTTTCCTCTTTGGAATCCAAGCTTTGGACCTATATATCCCAACTCAAAATTGACTTTCACAACACTTAATAATTACACAAATTACATTTATATCAAATCAAAAATCTACTCTCCTGCAAGGTTATCCTAAGCTTTTGATAAATAAGAAGCAGTTATTCCCAAGCAGTTATATGTGTGCAGAAAAGAATGTAAAGCACCCTGGCCACGCTCTTTTATTTGGGGGCTTTAGCAGCTGAAGCACCTGTACAAGCATTTATAACAATTAATAAATTTTTTTTATTGATTTAGCCCCCTTTTACTGCCCTACATGAGCATGGCCACCTGTAGAAAACTATGTGAACATTCAGATCATACCTAACCTAAGGGTAATCTAGTCGCCAAACACATCAATTCATCCACAGAGTGCAAAAAAGTAAGCAGACACAAGAAAGCAATTTCATCCACAACATGCAGTGAAAACTAAGAAAAATCAGGCACACAGCAGTAAAGTAAACACCGGCCTAACCTAGATCTAGAGTCGGTTGTCCTAGCACATCATCTAAAGTATGTGTAAAAGGTCGTGTGGCTGGGATAAATCCTAAGTTGGGTGATTAGTCAAAGTTATCTAAAGTTCTGGGTTTGTTAAGGCTTAAAAGGGGGATTTAAGTTAAACTTTAAATATTAATAAATTAGGAATTTTAATTAAATGTATTTTAAAAGTTGATTGATTACTACCTTTGTTTCACACCGAGGCCGTGAAGTTTATTTCACCTTCCTTAGGGCTAAGTTAATAGCCTCGTAGGCCTCGGTTACTAGTAGCAATCGGGGTTAATTAAGTTATTTTAAATTGGTTGGAATTAAATGAGTGCATTAATATTAAGGGGAGTTGACTACTGATTTTAATGGGTTGGTTGAGAATTTTAATAACCTATTAAAAGAATTTTAGGAGTTGGAGAAGTTGACAGATTTAAAAGAGTTATCCGGATACATTAACTAAGGGGTCAAAATTTGACTTTCAAAATTAGAAATAATCTTAACGGTTTTAAATTTTTAATAAATACTAGACCTAATTATGAGTTGTTAGACAGGTGGTACACTCAATTTAGAGTTTTCTATAAAAAGTTATGATGTTTTTAAAAAGTTCTGGCCCGTTTTGACCTAAGGTCACCTAAGATGATGAGTCCTTGACTTTAACCAAATTATGGAGGTTTAATATTTTTAGAGAATGAGAGATTCTAATTGAAATTATTAGCCATTAAGTTTGATTAGTTAAATTCTTTCTATAATTATGCGTGGATTTTAGAAGTTTTACATATTCGTAGGAATTACCAAGTTATTACAACTAAGGGGGCTGCTTAAGGATTTGAACCCAAATGAGTCCTAAACTCCTTGGGATCAATTCCAAAGGTCATAAATGACCTAAGGACAGATCAACAAGTGTTTAAAGCCCTTTTGGGATTTTTAAGATTGATTAAAATTGGTTAAACCCTAATTTTAGCTAAGGACTAAATTAAGATAAATCTAGAGATCAATTTAAGAGAATTTCAATTCTTATTGATCAGGGGATTAATTAGGGGCAATTAAAGATATTTTAATGGATTTTACAAGTTAAGAATAGTTCATTATCAATTGATTAGGGTTAACAGGCCATTTCTAAGAAGGATTTTTGAGGCTCCTACTTGGGGAACCAAATGAACTCCAAATTTAATGAAATTTAGACCATAGGATCACCTGACCCTAAGGACTAAACCCACCAAATTTGAGCTTAAATGAAATACTCTAAGGTGGTTAACTAAACCACCCAAGGTGAGCTCTAAGTCACCTTCAAATCATTATAGGTGTCTATCTTAAGCTTGGATTGGGGCAAAATCAGTGGCTCTACCCTCCTTATCCTGCTCATCATCCGCACACCAAAAATCACACCCTAAATCCCATTGGATAGGTCTATATCCCATTTTGAATTTAAGGGTCAAAGCATGACCCTTAAACTTAAAAATTGGGGAAAATGCCCTTGAACAACTTAAAATGGGGAGATAAATTTGGACATGTCAGAAACATGTTCAATTTCAATCTCCCAAAATTTAAGACCTGTTGGACCTGTATTTAAAAAGTAATTAAAGAAATTCATAAAATGCTCAAATTAAAATTAGGCCTAACAATGACCTAACCAGGGTCTGGAACCATAGGGCTTTTGTAGACCTCCCTTAGACCTTTCCAATGAGCCTAAGAACACCTAATTTGGACAAGTGTGGAGGGAGTTATGAATTTTTGAAGTTCCCTTGAATTTCTGGATTTATTAATTCGGCAATTACACAGTCAGTGGCTCTTTACACGCGCCGGGCGCTGATTGGCCAAGCAATCATTGGCGCTAACCGTTAATGGATAGATTAACCACAAGCATCAGATGGCAGATCGAATGGCTGGGATCAAAGGTGCTCCGGTACCGCGGGATCTAATTCGAGCCGTTGATCTTTCATCTTCAACCTCTCGCTCGTATTCGAGACCACAGAGCTTCTCCGGCTTGATCCGGGCAATCCCGCAGGCGAACTTCGATGAAACTTCACAGAGAGGATCAGGACGGTAGAAACCTTCAATCCAACGGTGGAGATCCGTTGGGGTGAAGGTTTCCTTCACACTTGACCGGACTACCTAGCTAGGGAGCTCGGGATGGAGGGATTACCGCAAAGAAGGCCTCAACGAATGAGCTTCTCTATCACAAAGCTTCAGGGGACAATGGCGAATAGTTCTCCGTCCGGCGTTGGGACCGGAGGACGGCCAGAGGTGCGACTTCGAGTGGGACGCCGAAAGCTTTCACAGGCGCTAGCTCGAACGGAAGGAGGGATTGATCTGGGAGCTTGAAGGGAGCGTCTGGGAGTTCGAAGGAGCTCTAGGAAGCGATTGAGAATGAATGTGGATGCCTCTGGAAGTTTGGGGAACTCGAGGCTATTCGGCCACCTTTCGTGAGCTTGGACGGTCGGGATTAAGCTGGAGAGGGCTTGGATCGCTGCCAGGTGGACGATGGCGACGTCCTGAGGAGATCGTGGTGATCAAACTGGTGGATAGCAGCCTTGAACCAGGAATTGTCTAGAGGGGACCACCGGAACTCATTTCCCATTGGTTCTGACCACCGCCGGCCATGGTCTGGGTCGGGTTGACTAGGGGAGGCCGATGGGGACATGCTGGAGCCAAGGGTGGAGTCAATTTGGCCTGGGACTGCCTGGATTGAACTGGTGGCTGGGTTGGACCCAAACCTGCTCAGTTCAAGTTAAATTGAGCTCGATCCAGGTCAGGTCAGACCCTGGGTTTGGTATGGGAGATAGGTTTTGGTCTGGTGCACCCAATGCAAGTGACAATTGGATCCAATTTGGTCTGGGTTAAAAGATGGCTTGGGTTGATCCAAATCTGCTCAGTTCGGGTTGATTTGGGCTCAACCCAGGTCAGGCTAGACCTTGGGCTTGAGGTGGGAAGTGGGTCTAGGTCTGGTGGACCCAATGCAAGTGGCAATTGGGTCCAATTTGGTCTTGGTTGGAAGATGGCTCGGGTCCAAGTGTCTTTGGTTACTTTGGGTTAGCCAAAACCCTGACTCAGGTTAGTCCAAGGAATGGGCTGGCTGGAGGGGGTGTGTTGGACCTAGGGCCATCTATGGGAGGTGTTAATCAAGTTCAATTAGGCTTAGGTTGAGAGTTGGCTCAATCCCAAGTGATGTTGGGCACTTTGGGTTAGCCTAACTCTTGACCCAAGTTAGCCCAAGGGTTGGGCTGGTCAAGGAAGGTGCATTGGGTCAATGGGAACCCAATGACACCTTGAATTAGATTCAATTTGATTAAGGTCAAGAGATGGCTCAAGGGAGGCCTCTCTTTGGTCACTTGGGTCAAGCCATATGGCTAACCCAAGTGAGTCCAAGGCTTGGGTCTCCAAGAGAGGTCTCTTGGGTACCCAAGGGGTCATCCCTTGCATTCAAAGGACTTGGAATGGACTTGATTCAAAGATTTGAAAGAGAAGGGGTGTATGGGTTAATGGGTCAAACTTGGTTGACTTGGTCAACCAGGTTGACCCAAGGTCTGGGTTTGGGCTCAACAAGTTGGGTTCAATGTTTGAAACTTGTTGAAAGTGGTTTCAAAGAATTTGGAATTGATTTGAGTTGAAATGAGCATTTGAAAATCCCATAAGGGTATTTTGGTTAATTCTGACCCATTGGTCAACTAGGGTAAAAAATGGGCATGAAAAATGCAGTTTGCTGCTCAATGGGTTTCAGTCAAAGGTTTGGAAGTGATTGGAGGCTCTGATAAAGGCTCCAAGATCAAAATCTTTAGGGTGTTAAGTCCAATGGCATAGGCTATAAATATTTGAAGGTTTTACAGCCTTTGGATTTAATTCAGATTCTGGGTTAGAGACCTCAGAATGGGCTCAAAATTGGAGGGTAACCTCTAGAGACATGTCTTATCACTTTGTAGGTGATGGACTCTGAATCAGAGCCCATTTGACTGGGTTTTGAAATGTTTGAAAAATCTTTAAAAAGGGTCTTTAGGACAGAGCCTTAAGACTTTGGATTTGAGTATGGATTTCTGGATTTGGAATGGATTTTTAGTTTGAATGATTAATGTTGGAGTATCCAAATCATTTACAATCATGTGGTGATTGTCAATGAATGGATAGGGTCAAAGCTAGATTAAAGATAGGATCAAAGTCTAGGTTGAAGTTTGGATTGTCAAATTGATTGAGTCAAAGTTTGGGTATGTTTGAGGCTTGAATGAAGTTTGGGATTTGAGTTGAATGAAGCTTGAGATTTGAATTGGTCAAGGGTTGGGATTGACTTGAAGTTGGAGTTGATCAGAGGTAGGGATTGATTTGAGTCTGGAATGGTCCTAAGATCTTGAGGGTTTCTAAGATCTAGGATCTAGAGAATTCCAAGCTCTAGAGTAAGCCCTAAGGTCTAGAGTGGATCCTAAGGTCTGGCTCTAGGAAAGGATCTTAAGGTCTAGAGTGGATCCTAAGGTCTGGCTCTAGGAAAGGATCTTAAGGTCTAGAGTGGATCCTATGATCTAAAATTAATCTAGATTTTGGAAGGGCCTTAGTGACCTCATATAAAAATGAGGTCAACAAATGGACCCCCAATATGTGTGGTAGAAGGAACTTCTGCTGCACACATTGGTGTTGATCGAATAGAAGTGGAATCTTAAGAGTGTAAGGGAGGGAATCACCCAACCTTAGGCCTATAGGATGCTAATAGAAGGCTTACACCTAATGGACAAGAGAACTGGAGAAACCAAGGTGGGGAATACCTAACCTTGGGTCTAAGGAAGGAAATCACCCAACCTTAGGCCTATAGGATGTTGATAGAAGACTTACTCCAAATAGGCAGATTAACTGGAAACCAAAGTAGGGAATACCTAACTTTGGATCTTAGGAAGGGCATCACCCAACCTTAGGTCTACAGGATGCTGATAGAAGACTTACTCCTAGTAGACGGATCAACTGGAAACCAAGGTAGGGAATACCTAACCTTGGGTCTAATGAAGGGCATCACCCAACCTTAGGCCTATAGGATGCTGATAGAAGACTTACTCCAAATAGGCAGATTAACTGGAAACCAAAGTAGGGAATACCTAACTTTGGATCTAAGGAAGGGCATCACCCAACCTTTGGTCTACAGGATGCTGATAGAAGACTTACTCTTAGTAGATGGATCAACTGGAAACTAAGGTAGGGAATACCTAGCCTTGGGTCTACGGAAGGGCATCACCCAACCTTAGGCCTATAGGATGCTGATAGAAGACTTACTCCAAATAGGCAGATTAACTGGAAACCAAAGTAGGGAAAACCTAACTTTGGGTCTAAGGGAGGGCATCACCCAACCTTAGGTCTACAGGATGCTGATAGAAGACTTACTTCTAGTAGACGGATCAACTGGCAAACTAGGATGGTGCCACAAAGGGTGTACTCCACCACTAGCGAGTGGTCATGTGGGGAGGAAACTTGCTCCACACAGAGGACCGAAACTGGAAAACTAGGATGGTGCCACGAAGGGCGTACTCCACCACTAGCAAGTGGTCATGTGGGGAGGAAACTTGCTCCACATAGATGACCGAAACTGGCAAACTAGGATGGTGCCACGAAGGGTATACTCCATCACTAGCGAGTGTGAATCAGGATGGTGCCACGAAGGGCGTACTCCACCACTAATCCTGAAGTCAAATGCCAGGGTGGTGCCACGGAGGGCGTACTCCACCACTAGCAGGTGTGATCCTAAGGGAGGGAATGATCCGACCCTAAGGAGGAGGCGAAGGGCGTTAAAAAAAAAGCAAGAGAATTTAAAAAGGAAAGGACCGGATTGCGAATCAAGAAAGAAAATTCATTAATTGATAAAATGAGCTACATCAAGCATAGTATTTCTTAAGGAAACGCCCATTGACAGGTAACATTAGGTGGTTTCCTTTACAATCTACTAACTGATATAAGCCTCCTTTGTAGACAGCCTATATGATGAAGGGTCCTTCCCAAGTAGGTTCAAATTTGCCCCCCAACTAATGATGGGCTAAGATAGGCCTCCGAAGGACCAACACCAAGTCTCCCGCTTGGAAGGTCCTAAGTCGCAATAGCTTATCATGGGCTTGAACCATACGGGACTTATATAACTCTAAACTTTGTTGAGCTTGGAGACGTCGCTCTTCAAGGCCTTCGAGTTGTTCCAACCATAGTTTTATATTTTGTTCATTTGTGATTTGATTCTGAACTGCAATCCTGAGCGAAGGGATTTGTATTTCTAAGGGTAGAACGGCCTCAGATCCATACACTAGTGCAAACGGGGTGGATTGGGTCGGGGTTCTATAAGTGGTACGATAAGCCCACAAAGCTTCCACCAACCACTCATCCCACTATCGTTTGTTATCATCAAGGGTTTTTTTAATAATTTGCACCAAGGTTTTGTTGAAGGCCTCGGCTAATCCATTTGCCCGAGGGTAATAGATCGTCGAGTATCTCCAATCAATATTATGGCGTCTCACAAAACTGTTGATTTTTGTAGACTTGAATGCGGACCCATTATCGGATATGATTCTACGGGGTACGCCGAATCGATATACGATATGGTCACGAAAGAATTTTAAGACATGGTGTGATGTTACGTTGCGTAGGGGAATTGCTTCCGCCCACTTTGAAAAGTAACCAGTCGCTGCTAATATGAAACAATGATCTCTCGCGGAGGGAGGGTCAATCAGCCCAATGATATCTGTGCCCCAACTCTCGAAGGGCCACAAGGCTATCGTAGTGTGTAACACATTAGGCGGCTGATGTAAAACCACACTATGGACCTGACATTGATGATAGTGCTTTGCAGTATTCATGCATTCGTCAATCATTGTAGGCCAGTAGTATCCAAGTCTTTTAATCTTCAATTTCATTTTTGGACCCGATTGATGTGCACCGCATAGTCCTGAATGAATCTCACTAACAATCTTCAGGGCTTCTCGCTTGTCTAAATAGCGCAGCCACATGTGATCGAAGGACCGACGGTACAACAAATTATTGACTAGTGCATAAGATGGGGCACGTTTCTTAATCTGGTTGGAGAGTGACTTATCCTGGAGAAGCTTCCCTTCTTTAAGGTAGTCTATTAAGGGTCGTCTCCAATCACCTTCTTCGTCGGTTATCGAAGAGGCAGAAAGGATCTGAAGGGGAGTCTTACTAATGTGTTCCAAATCTATAAGAGAGAGGGCTTTACGACCTTGAATCTCTATAGGGATGGAATCCTCCTCAGGACATGCAAATTCCTTTGTAAGTTTTGCTAAAGCATCAGCTGCGGAATTACTTCCACGGGGAGGGAACCCTATACAAAGTGGCAGTAGGAATTTGTTCCAACAACTGAAGTGTGTACTGGTGGTATCTTAGGAGATTAGGATTCAAGACTTTATAAGTTCCAGCCACTTGGTTAATCACCAACTGGGAATCTCCAAAGATCTTAATCTCTTTAATTTCCATTAGAATTGCAAGTTCCAAACCGGTTATCAGAGCTTCGTATTCAGCTTCGTTATTTGTGCAGGGCTCCGATAAATGGTAGGAAAAGTGCATCATTCCCTTTTCCGGCATTATGAAAATTAGACCGACTCCATCCTTTCCAGGAATTACAAATTGTTGGGTCGCATTCCTACGGGAGGATGCTGTTCCATCAAAATACAATTCCCAGACGGCCTTGCTAGATTCCCTAAAACTCATGATTTGTTCGTCGGGTAGATCATCGTTCAGAGGAGAATCTGCCAGCAGTGGGTGTGCTGCCAGAAAATCGGCAACGGCCTGTCCTTTTACAGCACGAAGAGGAGTGAAAGTAATCTCAAATTGCAGTAATATCATAGACCAACGGGCTAAACGTCCTGACAACGTAGGTCAGGTCATAAGATATTGCAAAGGATTAACTCTTGAAATCAAGCTGATTGAGTGGGAGAGCATGTAGTGCCTCAGTTTCTGAGCTGCAAAAACCAAAGCAAGACAATGCTTCTCAATAGATGGGTATACAATTTCAATAGGAAGAAATCTTTGACTAAGGTAATAGAGAGCACTCTCCTTCCCTTCGTCGTTGACTTGAGCCAACAGGGCACCTAAAGACTCATCTAAGGCTGCAGTGTAGAGAATTAACGGCTTTCCCGGAATTGGAGCTGCCAAAACTGGCGGATTAGAAAGGTATTGTTTAATGTCATTGAAAGCATTTTGGCACTTCTCGTCCAATACGAATTTGGTGTCTTTTTTCGCAAGGATAGAAAAGGGTTGACATCTCCTGGAAAGATTAGAAATAAACCTCCTTATATACGCTAATCTACCTTGTAGAGATCTTAACTGGGTAAGGCTCTTAAGGGATGGCATATTTAAGATGGCTTTGATTTTAGCAGGGTCAATCTCGATTCCGCAGTGCCTCACTACGAATCCTAAGAATTTCCCTGAGGTGACGCTGAAGGCACACTTCAAGGGATTCGTTTTCAAATCTTAGCGGCGCAACCGCTCAAATACAACTCTCAAGTCGTACAGGTGAACCTCTTTGACCTTGCTCTTGACAACTAAATCGTCAATATAACACTCAACTTGATTGTGAATTAAGTCGTCAAAGATACGGGTCATGGCCCGTTGGTAGGTTGCTCCGGCATTCTTTAAGCCAAATGGCATTACCTTATAACAAAAGATTCCAATAGGGGTTCTGAACGTAGTATTTCTCTCATCTTGTGGTGCCATCTTGATTTGGTTATAACCCGATGAACCATCCATGAATGAGAAAATGGCATGTGAGGAGGCAATGTCCACCATGAGTTCTGGTATTGGAAGAGGGAACTCGTCCTTTGGACATGCCATATTCAGATTCCTATAATCAACGCAAATCCGAATTTGACCGTTTTTCTTTCAGACCGGCACGACACTAGCCACCCAAGAGGGGTATTGTTCCTCTCGGATAAACCCAGCTTCGGCCAATTTCTTAACTTCAGAAACGACTTGTTGCTCAATTTCCAAGCACATGCGTTGAGGAGCTTGTTTGACAGGAATGACATCGTGCCGAACTCCAAGTTTATGAACTGCTACCTCAGCAGGTAAATCTGGCATTTCGTCATACGTCCAGGTGAAGCAATCCCTAAACTCAGACAAGAGTTGGATCAAATCTTTGGTTTCACCCTTGCTCAGTAGAGCACTTATAAAGATTGGACGGGGGTCATCATCGATTCCCAGGTTAATTTCTTTTAATTCATCGATTGTCAATTTAATTTCTCCTTCTAATTCAGGGGGTGCATCCCGAACTTGAAGGTCATCAGGATCATCTAAAGTCTCCCAACAGAGCCCATCGAGAGCACAGAAAGGATCTGTAGGGACATTTGGCGATTGAAGATGGTAAGTTATCATTAGACAATACTCATCATCATGGAATGAACTAACAGTTCCAAAGCCGATACCACTTGTAGGATTATCCTTAATTTTTGTTTGCCAAATATTTTCGTGGTATCTGGCTAGACCCTTAGTCCATCGGTATGGTACAGAACCTTTAGAGAAAGTATTTTTCACACAAACAGGGAAGTAGTCAAAAGGTAATTCCATTAATTCATTAAAATCTGCCTCCTCAAGGGTTACATCACTTTCATCCCTTGCGGAGGAGGAGCCAGGAAAGAATTTTTTGACTTTCTTTACTTCGCCGTTCAAGTTGAGGGCCACTTTAACTTCTAACCCTACAATCCTGCCAGCTGACAGTGGGGTCAGGGAAAGGGACTCAATTCTTCTACTGAGCTTTTCATACATTGTTAATTCAGGCTCGTCACTTTTCACCTTTACAATTTCTTCCTCAATGTCACTGTCCTCCTCTAATGTGAGATCAAATTTTGGAGAAGTATTTGCATTTTTATAATTGAGGGAGAAGGCAGCACCTTGGTCCTTGGACTCAATGTCGGAATTTGATTCCAAATCAATAAAATTAGGTGTTGTTCTCCTCTCTGATGAAGCACGACCTCGACCTCGTGCCCTTAAGGCCATCCTCCCACCTCTTTGAGGTAATGTGTTTGGAAGCCTAAGGACAACGATATCAGAGTCATCTTCACTACTTAATTCTATCATTTCTTGATCAATAACTTTTTCTTTTTCTTTCTCTTGATTGGACTTTTGTCCAACCAACTTCTCCTCAATTTTGATCTCTAACTTAGAATGGGACGAGGACCTTTTTGGAACAAAATATGTAGCATCTTCGTAGATCCCAAATTCTTGAATAAAAAATGGTTGCAGATCACCCTTAATCACGTGTTCAATGCCATCTCGTTGGTACTTGATGCATTGGTGAAGGGTAGATGGAACCATTCTATATTCATGAATCTAAGGTCTACCTAAAAGGGCATTAAAGGACGTCGCCGAATCAATTATATGAAATTTAGCTTCAGTTTTCAAGTCTCCTATTTGTAAGAGCAAGGTGATTGAACCTAAAGCCCTCTCGCTATTTTCATTGAACCCACGAAGCACCAACCTATCGGTTTAGAGCTTGCTAGTATCAACTCTAAGGTATACGAGGATTTTATGTTCATTATGTTGACCGATGCACCCGGATCAACGAGGACTCTTGATAACTTAAAATTTCCCACATCTACAGTAATGTAAAGGGGACAATTATGATCGGCAGTTCTCAAGAGCAAATCTTCATCTAAAAAGGTAACTCCAGGAACCTCTTTGAAGTAGAATGCCTCACCTTTTGAAGTTGCAGCCAACTGGGTTAAGCAAATCTCGCGGTCGAGAAGCGCTTTAATTAAAGACTCCCTCATTTCTTTGGAGAGAAGGAGGGCGTCATAAATACTTAATTTTGCTGACAACTTCCTAAGGTGGGCTAAAACGTTGTAATCAACCTTAGGAACGATGGACTCAAAACCCGAAGGGATTAAAAGAAAGTCTGGTTGCTGAGGGAAATTTGGATTTAGATCTTCGAAGGAAATTTGCTTGCCTTTCTCCTGAGGGGGAAGCCTAGGGGGTAAGACTTTACCACCACGGAGTTGCACCTGCTCGATATCTTTAGGAGGGCAAACTAGGGCAGTGTCTACGCACACCATAGGCGTTGGATCATCATTTCCTAAAAGTGAGTCAGAATCTGAAAGTTCTATCAAGATAGGATTCCCTTGAAAATTGATTTAAGGGAAATCACTTTCTGATAAAGCTTCACATTCGACCTCTTCTTGAATAGCTGATTCGGGAAGGTCAATTTCTTTGATATTAAGACTTTCTTCAGTGGAACTTTGATTTAAAACATGAGAGTCATCAACTTGCATTTTGTTTCCATGGTTAATCATCAAGACAGAAGCAGAAGGTTGTTTTTTATTCATCTTCTGACCCTTCGACCTTTGATGGGGCAAAGTAAAAGTCAGATAACAAAAGAGGGGAGAGGGTTTTAATACCCCCATCCGCCATCCTAATACATCTCTCATCTACACTCTTCCTCTCTACAAAATCAACTTCCTTTTCTTTTAAACATTTGACAGTAGTTCCTGTGACTACTGGAGAGGAAAGTGGCTCAACATCCTCCTGCGAAGCATCAAGGTCAACCTTCCACATCAGGGCCTGGGCTATCGTAGTCAGCTGTTGAGAAAGATGAAAAGACTTGTTAATCGACTTTTTAAGTGCCCGGGACAAAGCAATGTCCCAACCATCTTCAACAAAACAAGGAGAGTTAAGAGGGTTACCTAAAATGGTTTTAATTGAAGCTTTCTCTGGATCGACTAAGTATTCCTTATGTATTATGATGTTACCTTGGATGTAGTTCCTCTCAAGCCAATCTTTGAATACAACACAATCTTCAAGAGGGTGACTAAGCATCCGGTGGTATGGACAATACTTGAGATCATCTTTCTTACTTTCATCTTCAGGCCTCCTGGCCTCTGGCAGCTGAAAATCTGATTTCTTTAACAGACTCTTGAAAATCCTCCTAACTGATTCCCTCTTAAATGGATATGGTTTTACCAATCTCTCTCTAAAAGGGACAAAGTTAGGGTCTCTGGTGTACTGAGGAGTGACCTGAAAGGGCTATCTCTGAGCTGGCTGTGGCGGCGGTGGTGGAGGAACACTGGGCTGACTAGCCATTGGCCTTTTTCCCTTGTCGACTGCCGACACTACTGTCTTTTTCTCAAAAGTCTTAACCAATCTGGGACCCTTCTTGTCTTAAGACTGCTCTCGTTGGAATGACATCTTATGAGCCTCTTCCTGCAAATTGCTAGCCTTATTAAGAAGTTTTTTAAAAGTTTTAATGGTGAAACCCTTCAGGAGAAAAGCAACAGGGCCGTGGATATTCTTAAGGAGGATCTCCACCGCATGTTGCTCTTGCAACTGGGGTTCACACTTCATCGAGAGGTTTCGCCACCTCAAGATGTACTCAACTAGAGACTCTCCCGGCTTTTGTTTCTCAACAACAAGATAGCCCACAGTAGTTCGTTGTTGCGCTCCAGAAAATCTTTTAAGAAAAAGGTTTTCTATATCGCTAAAGGTTTTTACTGAACCATTGGACAGATCAGCGTACCATTCAAAAGCAATGCCGGATAGACTACTTACAAATTGGCAAAATAGTAGAGCATCTGACCCTCCCGCATTGCAACAACTTGCTCTGAAGTGGGCTAGATGCTGTCTCGGGTTTTCTATTCAAGTCAAAATTTTAAAAGTTGGTGGTACAAAGCCTTTTGGGTAAGGAACTGAATCATATTCTTCGGGGTAGGTTCTACCCTTTGGAATAGATGCGGTTCCTTGAGAAAAGGCTAAGGCCTCCCTTACCTGGTCCTCAATCAATTGCTTAATGTCTTTCTGAGGCAGAGTTAAAGGAACAGGGGGAACTATAGGTGCTGCTGGAGAAGCCTCTGATAGGCAAGGAGGAATTACTAGTGTTGACTCGGGAGGCTTGGGACTAGACTCTGTCTTTTTAACCCTTTCCACAATCTCTCGAGCCATTTGTTGAATCTTAAGTGAATCCTGCTCTGACTTGTCAAATCTTTCTTGCATTTCTTTGACTTGTGACATCATAGTCGTCAACTGATTCTCCAAATATTTAATATGCTCTTCACCCCTAGCCCTTACGGACTCATCTAAATCAGACCCGGCAACCTGTGGATCATCATCTTTAGCAAGTCGGCATCTACCAGGTTCGGCCTCCTTGTTGGAACCTCTAATTTTGACCATGGAGACGCTACCAACATAATCATCTTCCTCTCCAAGGAGGTCATCCAGGTCTGGATCAAAAGAAGCCATTCCCTCTTTGTTTAACAGAATATTTCTTATTTCTTGAACTACCTCCTCGACCGGTCTATCCCCAATTGACTTGGGATCGAGGGGTAAGTATCCCTTGTACTCAGCCATATCAAATAATTCTTCAGAATCCAGGAGAGCAATGATTTCTGTAAGTTTTGGGTTAGGATCTGATTGAGACTCTATAACTGGCTCTTCTTCTATCTCAAGATCTAGGTCAATTCTTTCCTTCTCGACTGTCCCAAGATCGGTAGTCGGAGAAGTGGCATTCTCTACAAGGAGAGGGACATAAACCTTAGGAGGTGAAGCAGGAGTTTGTAGAGAAATAGCTCCTACATCAGGTAGGGTAAGGTCCTCAGACTCTTGTGTAGGAAGCCTAGGAATGACACATAAATCTGTGTTATCTACAACCGAATCATCAACAGGAATCATAACTAAACCAGGAACTAGACTAGCTGCAAGAGAACTATCCACTGCAACAACTGGAGAACTAGGTTGAACATCCATCGACTCAATCAAAACTGGAGGAGGTTTAACTGGGACTCGTTGGAGTTGGAGAATGAACTTTGAGGTTCTTGGAGGTGGTGGTAAATTCTCCAACTTAGTCCTTTTTGGGACAAACTTCTTCTCAAGGGATTTGGGCCTCTTGCCCTTGACATCCAGATGTTTCAGAGTTTCATTCCCCTTTGGTTTGACAACTACTGAGGCCAACCTTACAGCTTTAGAAGGAGGTACCGGGGGTCTACCAACAGAATGGCGGCCTCTCTCGGACCCAGTCAACACAATACCCTCCGTCTTGGAAGAAGGAGGGCGTGGCGCCCAGTGGTATCCATCAACTAGTACTGAAGTGACGGGCTGTCTGATATACTTCTTATTTCTCCTAATAAGTTGTGAAGTCAGATTCTTCGCCTCAGACGCCTCTTCTTTTAACACTTCTTTTTGGAAGCGATGAGAGATCACTCCCTTCAACTGTTTTATGTACTGCTCCTTTGTTTGCCCAGATTGTGCAGCACAGGTATGGATTATATTTCTCAAAGCCCTTATTTTCTGCAGATGCTTTTCTTTTGGGGTCTTTTTAGTCGAGTAGTCAACCGGGCATGGTGGGGAACGGGCTATCCTAGCTATCCTCTCATCCCCTTGAGCAGGAGCTAAGGGGTAAAAGTGGCTCCCTTTTAGAAGGGGAGAGGAGGCGGGAATAGATAGCTCCTCATCAGCCTCAGGCTCTACTTGAGCTAAAGTCTTAAAAGGCACAAGTCTCTTTGCCTTAGAGATCTTCTTTCTAAGTCTCCTCAAGTATTTCTTCTTTTGATTCTTAGTAGAAAAGTTAAGTCCATAACTAGATCCTTCCTCAAAAACATATTTGATTTCAGTGGGAGGCTCAACAACTGGCTCAGGCTGTTTCTGGTCATCATTAATTACTGGCAAGGTGGGTGCAGATCCCACAATCAACTCAACCTATGGAGGAACTTCCTTACTGGCATCCAAACTAACAATCTGGTGTCCATCCATAGAAAGCTCAAGGGTACTGAATCCCATTCCAAAGATGATAGTGCTCCCTTGGTCATTAACAGTTGAGGACAACTCTCAGTCGAAAGAGAAAATCAATTGGCCAGCCATTTGAATTTTCTAAAAGTTAAAGAGAGGATTGAAATTAGATCTCTTTTTTAAGAGAAGTGAAAAAGAGTTTGTTATTTAAAACCTAAGGCTTGTAGAATAGTCTCAACCTTCCAACACATGTTGAGTGGTAAACAAAATACACCCAACACACGTTAGGAAGATAAAGGGACTAAATACATGCCGAAAGGAAGGTCTTCTCAAAAGGTCAACATATGTTAGCCCATAAGACAGTTGTATGGGGTTAACATATGAAGATTTGGAACTTGGAGAAAATTGTCTTGCTTTCCACATTTTGAAGGGAATAGGAATTTTGAATGACTTAAGATGGGGTTTTTCCTACGGAATCCAAAACACAACGGACAGAGTTTCACCTTGCCCGAAGGCTTATGGAGTTGTAAGAAAGACCCAAGTAAAGTAAATAGTCTAACCCTCCTCATTCCTAAAAGTTCAAGGGGAGTAAAGGGGTCAAAGCTAAAATACTTCAAAACTTTCTTAAAGTCAAAGATTTTTCAAACTCCTTTCAATCTTAAAAGGTTGGCATATTGAATGTGACATTTGTTAATCATAATTTTAAAAAGAATGCTTAGGGACCTGATTTGACACTGTCGCCTCATAGGAAATCCCAGGGCAGAAGGTCAAAATCAAGACGATTAAGTTAGAAAATAACAAATTTTGGGAGGTAGAACCTCCCTTTTAATTTTTCAAAATTGTTTTTAGATGTTGGCCACACTCCCCCAAGGAAGAAATGGGTTGAGGGACCAACGGAAGGAAGGTAGTTAAGATTACCTGATGAAACAAAATTTCATTCTTATTAAAGATGGAGAGAGAGATTTGTCCCACCGAGCGTGCCATTTTTTGTTGGGGGAATTTTGAAAACAGGTTTTGAAAAATATTAGTTTTCTTTGGGAATTTTAAAATTGAGATTGAATTCTAATTCTAGAAGTTGAATCAACTCGTTCGGAAGAGTATATCACCCCGAATGATGAAAATAAAATTCCATAACGGTGTTCAGACTTAGAATTATGTAATTCATCTTGAATACCATGGCTAGATTCTAAAGAGAACTTCACACGGCCCCGAGGGGACAAGGTAAAGTTCAACTAAATATCTGGTTATGATATTCAAGGAGTATGATTGTCGAATTCATATCCAAAGTCTTATCAAAGAAGGACATATCTCCCCAAAGGGAGATAACACCTTTCAATGATAATTCTTCTAATATGATAACAACAATCATTTTTTAACTTTTCTCAAAGAAATCTATTTTTTTTTTTTTGAAATAAAAGATTAATTTTGAATTCAGGTGTGTGTGGTTCCAAATCTCCTACGAGCGCAAGCTCTCGTAATTAATTATATCGTAGGGAGACAGAGTCCCCTACGAAAACTCTCGATTAAAATAAGAATGAAATTTTGTTATATTTTATAGGAGTGATATCAAAAAATCAAATAGGATCTTTTGGAAAAATCAAAAGGGAATGGACCAAGATTGAACATTTATTAACAGAATCAAAAGAAGAGAGGTAGGGGATACTTTGAGATTCCAGAACCATCTGAAAGTGTCCCAACTTAGCCTAAGTGTTGGGCTTTACATTTTAGGATTGAACAAAAATTTAATTTGAATTGAGCATTTTATTAGAAAGTTGGGATTATATTCCCGAAATTTGGGGTATTATAATCAAAGATTTGCCCCAGATCCTAAATCTAATTTGGACACTGGACCAGAGTCGTCCGAACCTAACTAATGCAATGCAAAACCTGGACTTACCCCGGCCTGGATTGGGGAGCCAGCTAACCACCTAGTCGATTTAAAAGAGATGAGTCCGGTCTTTTTATGAAAGAGTGGTAGGGACGTTGTACTTAAAGTTTTGGAGAATCAGGGCCGACATCTAGAAATTTTCCTAATTGGCCCTTTTGACTTATGTTGGGTGCTAAAATGCTAAAATTGATGCATTTAAAATTTTTGACTCTTTTAATTTGTATCTAATGCAATACATGCTGGTCGACAACTTCCAAATCAAATATGCTTGAAATTTTAAAAATAGGCATATAAAATAATTTTTTGAAGACTGGACTTCCCCAGGTCCGGCACCTCATCCTCATAGGTAAGACTATCCGGACTCTACCCGCAGGAGGGGAAGGGTCTAAAACAAGGAAAGAAGATATGCAGAAATATGCATGCGACCACGGGGTCGATCCCCGGCAAATTCCCTAGGTTCGTTATCTTTCTATGTTATTTAGACTCACTAAAATTTTAGACTTTTAAAGTTATGAGTAGAAAACTTTCACACCCTCACGAGTCTCACGTATCAAGGCAAAAACAAAAGCGGCACACAATCGCCAAAAAACTAGGAAAAGCAAGCAATCCTAAAGGCAATCAATTCATCACATCAAATATTAACTAATTAATAAATGTCCATAGGCAAAGTTGTCTTGCTTATTACAAACCAGAGTTTTGCAGAAAGTAAAGTGGCCGGACACCACTGACAACAACCTGGATTCTAAACCTAGTAATGACGCAAGTAGTTTTGAGTGGGATACTCTCAATCTTAAAGTCTTCAATCTTGTTCTTCTTTGGACTCATTTTCCTCAAACTCCTTGGATTCTTCGTGGTAATCTACCCAAATGGATAAGAGGGCACTTCCCTTTTAAGGGAAAGGCCACTCTTTCCTCTTTGTGTATATGAGAAGTGTGATCCAAATTTGGATTTCCGAATGGAAAAAGGAATACTTCCCAAAAGGGTATCCTTTCCTCTTTGGAATCCAAGCTTTGGACCTATGTATCCCAACTCAAAATTGACTCTCACAACACTTAATAATTACACAAATTACATTTATATCAAATCAAAAAACTAGACTCTCCTGCAAGGTTATCATAAGCAGTTGATAAATAAGAAGCAGTTATTCCCAAGCAGTTTTATAAGTGCAGAAAAGAAAGTAAAGCACCCTGGCCACGCTCTTTTATTTGGGGACTTTAGCAGCTGAAGCACCTGTGCAAGCATTTATAACAATTAATAAATTTTTTTTATTGATTTAGCCCACTTTTACTGCCCTGCATGAGCGTGGCCACCTGCAGAAAACTATGTGAACATCCAAATCATATCTAACCTAAGGGTAATCTAGTCGCCAAATACATCAATTCATCCACAGAGTGCAGAAAAGTAAGCAGACACAGCAAAACAATTTCATCCACAACATGTAGTGAAAACTACAAAAAATCCAGCATACAATAATAAAGTAAACACCGGCTTAACCTAGATCTAGAATCGGTTGTCCTAGCACATCCTCTAAAGTGTGTGTAAAAGGTCGTGTGGCTAGGATAAATCCTAAGTTGGGTGATTAGTCAAAGTTATCTAAAGTTCTGGGTTTGTTAAGGCTTAAAAGGCGGATTTAAGTTAAACTTTAAATATTAATAAATTAGGAATTTTAATTAAATGTATTTTAAAAGTTGATTGATTACTACCTTTGTTTCACACCGAGGCGTGAAGTTTATTTCACCTTCCTTAGGGCTAAGTTAATAGCCTCGTAGGCCTCGGTTACCCAGTAGCAATCGGGGTTAATTAAGTTATTTTAAATTGGTTGGAATTAAAGGAGTGCATTAATATTAGGGGGAGTTGACTACTAATTTTAATGGGTTGGTTGAGAATTTTAATAACCTATTAAAAGAATTTTAGGAGTTGGAGAAGTTGACAGATTTTAAAGAGTTATCCGGATACGTTAACTAAGGGATCAAAATTCGACTTTCAAAACTAGAATCAATCTTAAGGGTTTCAGATTTTTAATAAATACTAGACCTAATTATGAGTTGTTAGATAGGTGGTACACTAAATTTAGAGTTTTCTATAAAAAGTTATGATTTTTTTAAAAAGTTCTGGCCCGTTTTGACCTAAGGTCACCTAAGAAGATGAGTCCTTGACTTTGACCAAATTATGGAGGTTTAATATTTTTAGAGAATGATAGATTCTAATTAAAATTATTATCCATTAAGTTTGATTAGTCAAAATCTTTCTATAATTAACTGTGAATTTTAGAAGTTTTACATATTCGTAGGAATTACCAAGTTATTACAACTAAGGGGGCTGCTTAAGGATTTGAACCCAAATGAGTCCTAAACTCCTTGGGATCAATTCCAAAGGTCATAAATGACCTAAGGACAGATCAATAAGTGTTTAAAGCCCTTTTGGGATTTTTAAGATTTTTAAGATTGATTAAAATTGGTTAAACCCTAATTTTAGCTAAGGACAAAATTAAGACAAATCTAGAGATCAATTTAAGAGAGTTTCAATTATTATTGATCAGGAGATTAATTAGGGGAAGTTAAGGACATTTTAATGGATTTTACAAGTTAAGAATAGTTCATTATCAATTGATTAGGGTTAACAGGCCATTTCTAAGAAGGATTTTTGAGGCTCCTACTTGGGGAACCAAATGAAATCTAAATTTGATGAAATTTTAACCATAGGATCACTTGAACCTAAGGACTAAACCCACCAAATTTGAGCTCAAATGGAATACTATAAGGTGGTTAACTAAACCACCCAAGGTGAGCTCTAAGTAACCTTCAAATCACTATAGGGGTCTATCCTAAGCTTGGATTAGGGCAAAACCAGTGGCTCTACCCTTCTTATCCTGCTCATCATCAGCACACTAAAAATCACACCCTAAATCCCATTGGATAGGTCAATATCCCATTTTGAATTTGAGGGTCAAACCATGACCCTTAAACTTAAAAATTGGGGAAAATGCCCTTGAACAACTTAAAATGGGGAGATAAAATTTAGAAATGTAATAAACATGTACAATTTCAATCTCCCAAAATTCCAGACCTGGTGGACATGTATTTATAAAATAAATAAAGAAATTCATAAAATGCTTAAATTGAAATTAAGCGTAACACTGACCTAACTAGGGTCTAGAACCATAAGGCTTTTGTAGATCTCTCTGAGACCTTTCCAATGAGCCTAAGAACACCTAATTTGGATAAGTGTGGAGGGAGTTATGAATTTTGGAAGTTCCCTTGAATTTCTAGATTTATTAATTCGACAATTACATAGTCAGCGGCTCTTTACACGCGCCGCGCGCTGATTGGCCAAGCAATCATTGGTGCTAACCGTTAACGGCCAGATTAACCACAATCGCCGGATGGCGGATCGAACGACTGGGATCAAAGGCGCTCCGATACCGCGGGATCTAATCCGAGATGAACGGCTGAGATATCGTCTTCAACCTCCAGCTCGTATCCGAGACCGCATAGCTTCTCTAGCTTGATCCGGGCGATCCCGCTGGCGAACTCTGATGAAATTTCATAGGGAGGATCAGGATGGTAGAAACTTTCAATCCAACGGTGGAGATCCGTTGGGGTGAATGTTTCCTTCACACTTGACCGGACTACCTAGCTAGAGAGCTCGGGATGGAGGGATTACCATAGAGAAGGCCTCAACAAATGAGCTTCTCTTTCAGGAAGCTTCAGGGGACAATGGCGAACTATTCTCCTTCAGGCGTCAGGACCGGAGGACGGCCGGAGGTGCGACTTCGAGCAGGACGCTGAAAGCTTTCACGGGTGCTAGCTCGAACGGAAGGAGGGATCGATCTAGGAGCTCGAAGGGAGCGTCTGGGAGTTTGAAGGAGCTCTAGGAAGCGATTGTGAATGAATGTGGATGCCTCTGGCAGTCTGGGGAGCTCGAGGCTATTCAGCCACCTTTTAGGAGCTTGGACGGCCGGGATTAAGCTGGAGAGGGCTCGGTTCGCTGCCAGGTGGATGATGGCGACGTCCTGGGAAGATCGTGGGGATAAAACCGATGGACAGCAGCCTTGAACCAGGAATTATCTGGGGGGGACCACCGGAACTCATTTCCAATTGGTTCTGACCGCCGCCGGCCATAGTCTGGGTCGGGTTGACTGGGGGAGGCCGATGGGGACTTGCTGGAGCCAAGGGTGGAGTCAATTTGGCCTGAGAATGCCTGGATTGAACTGGTGGCTGGGTTGGACCCAAACCTGCTCGGTTCGAGTCAAATTGAGCTCGATCCAGGTCAGGTTAGACCCTGGGTTTGGTATGGGAGATAGGTCTGGGTCTAGTGCACCCAATACAAGTGGAAATTGGATCCAATTTGGTCTGGGTTAAAAGATGGCTTGGGTTGATCCAAATTTGCTTAGTTCGGGTCGATTTGGGCTCAACCCAGGTCAGGCCAGACCATAGGCTTAGGTGGGAAGTGGGTCTGGGTCTGGTGGACCCAATGCAAGTGGCAATTGGGTCCAATTTGGTCAAGGTTGGAAGATGGCTCGGGTCCAAGTTTCTTTGGCTACTTTAGGTTAGCCTAAACCCTGACCCAGGTTAGCCCAAGGCATGGGCTGGCTGGAGGGGGTGTGTTGGACCTAGGGCCATCTATGGGAGGTATTAATCAAGTTTAATTAGGCTTAGGTTGAGAGTTGGCTAAATCCCAAGTGATCTTGGGCACTTTGGGTTAGCCTAACTCTTGACCCAAGTTAGCCCAAGGGTTGGGCTGATCAAAGAAGGTGCATTGGGTCAATGGGAACCCAATGACACCTTGATTTGGATTCAATTTGATTAAGGTCAAGAGATGGCTTAAGGGAGGCCTCTCTTTGGTCACTTGGGTCAAGCCATATGGCTAACCCAAGTGATTCCAAGGCTTGGGTCTCCAAGAGAGGTCTCTTGGGTACCCAAGGGGTCATTCCCTTGCATTCAAAGGACTTGGAATGGACTTGGTTCAAAGATTTGAAAGAGAAGGGGTGTATGGGTTAATGGGTCAAACTTGGTTGACTTGGTCCACCAGGTTGACCCAAGGTCTGGGTTGGGCTCAACAAGTTGGGTTCAATGTTTGAAACTTGTTGAAAGTGGTTTCAAAGAATTTGGAATTGATTTGAGTTGAAAAGAGCATTTGAAAATCCCATAAGGGTATTTTGGTCAATTCTGACCCATTGGTCAATTCTGACCCATTTGTCAACTAGGGTCAAAAAAGGGTCTGAAAAATGCATTTTGCTGCTCAATGGGTTACAGTCAAAGGTTTGGAAGTGATTGGAGGCTCTGATAAAGGCTCCAAGATCAAAATCTTCAGGGTGTTAAGTCCAATGGCATAGGCTGTAAATATTTGAAGGTTTTAAAGCCTTTGGATTTTAATTCAGATTCTGGGGTTAGAGACCTTAGAATGGGCTCAAAATTGGAGGGTAACCTCTAGAGACATGTCTTATCACTTTGTAGGTGATGGACTCTGAATCAGATGCCATTTGACTGGCTTTTGAAATGTTTGAAAAATCTTTAAAAAGGGTCTTTAGGATAGGGCCTTAAGACTTTGGATTTGAGTCTGGATTTCTGGATTTGGAATGGATTTTAAGTTTGAATGATTAATGTTGGAGTATCCAAATCATTTACAATCATGTGGTGATTGTCAATGAATGGATAGGGTCAAAGCTAGATTAAAGGTAGGATCAAAGTCTAGGTTGAAGTTTGGATTGTCAAATTGATTGGGTCAAAGTTTGGGTATGTTTGAGGCTTGAATGAAGTTTGAGATTTGAGTTGAATGAAGCTTGAGATTTGAATTGATCAAGGGTTGGGATTGACTTGAAGTTGTAGTGGATTAAAGGTAGGGATTGATTTGAGTCTGGAATTGTCCTAAGATCTAAAGGGTTTCTAAGATCTAGGATCTGGAGAATCCCAAGCTCTAGAGTAAGCCCTAAGGTCTAGAGTGGATCCTAAGGTCTGGCTCTAGGAAAGGATCTTAAGGTTTAGAGTGGATCCTAAGGTCTGGCTCTAGGAAAGGATCTTAAGGTTTAGAGTGGATCCTAAGGTCTGGCTCTAGGAAAGGATCTTAAGGTCTAGAGTGGATCCTAGGATCTAAAATTAATCTGGATTTTGGAAGGGCCTTAGTGACCTCATACAAAAATGAGGTCAACAGTGATGAAATGAGGATTAATTAAATTCAATTTCCAATACAAAATGTAATTGAAGATTAGTTTTATTTGAATTTAAAGATTAAAAGATAGAATAAAGAACATACACTTATTTTGGCGAGATTTGCGCATCTTTTCAAATATTTTGTGACACACATTATGTATGTTTTCGTATTTGGGCTAATTTTATGCATCTTTTCAATTTGTAAACTATTACGCATTCTTTTGATTTTTGTATACTTGTATATTTTCAAATATAATTTTTTTAGTTGTTCTTTACAAAATAAATAATCTAAAAGCTCAAAATTCTCTAAGTACAAAGATAATTATATTGAAAAGAGAAATAAAAAATAGTAAGACATTAAAATTTTAATAATATTATTAAAATTATGTATGCCTAAAAGGAATATGAGATTGAAATCCTTAACTTAATCAAGTTATAAATTAACTTAAATTTTTTGAAAAATTCAATTTCCTAATGAATTTAATTTTTGTATTGCAATTCATTTTATAATACTTTTTAGATCAATTAAGTCAGGGTTAACATATAAGCAAACTAACATTTCAAACAAGAAATAAAATTAGCTAAACAGAACAGGACATATTTTATTGATATCAATTTAGAAAGTTATATAATGAAGTACAACTGATATCAATACAATAAACTCAAAAATAAGAAATATAAGAACAAGTACTAAAAATAATAAACAAACAAAAAATATAAAATCATCACATCACATAACTTGGGACTGGAAAGGACAACACTTAAGAAGTACATCTATAAATCAGAGGGGCCCTGGTCTGGAGGAGGTGGTTTGTTGAATATAAAAAAAATAGTTATTCATTATAGCCATGTTGATGTTCACTGAGTCGAACTGACCTCGAATCCAACCCATATCTTGTTGGTATTATGTATACTGATGATTTAAATGAGCCTGATTTGATCAAAGCACTTATCAAAGTGGATCTCTAGTCTGTCAAAGTGCTGGACCATCTCTAGAAAGTCAAGCCCACGAGCAGGCGCAGGTGTAGGTTCTCCCCCTTCTCCCTAAGAATCCTCACTTGCATCATCACTCCCAAAAAGTGTTCTGAATGAAGCATCAGTGAAGTAGATTGACATTTAAAGTGAGATTTCAGGATAAATAAGATTGTACTTCTTTTTAACAACGTAGATCACTAGGTGTTCTAAGGCAATTTTCTTCTTCCTCTTATATGAGACATGTCCAATTTTAGAAAGCCTGTGAATATAATCAATAATGAGTTGGGCTTCATCAATTGGTTGTCTAGTAATGATAAGATAAGTGACAATGGATAGAAGAGGAGTAATATTGATACAATCATCAGCTTTAGAAATTATGGAGGTTCTAAGAACATGCTGGATGATCCTTACATTTTGATTTAAAGTAGAGACCCTAGGCAAATGGCATACTTGTTCAATCCCTCTAATACTTTATTTATTTCAGTCCAGTCAAAATCGAAAGTAGAACTCAAGGTGTGGGCTCAAATTCCTTGAGTCCTTAAAGGCAAAATTGTTCCCAAATCTTCCTTAGTTATGTCAACCCGCCTCTTGAAAACGTAAGATCTGATCAGTACTAAAGGACATGTTGGCTAGAAAGTAGTGGAAGGTCTCTTTGTTATAGGCATGAATCAGAGTCAGAATAAAAGTAAACTGGGTGGTAGCAAAAAGAGGTATCACTTGAAAGTGAATATCCTTTTGAAGGAGGACTCTAGAGGGTGTAATTTTTACAGACCCAAACCTCATGGAAGATTCCTCATTTATTTTGGATAAAAACTCTTCGTCTCCACTCCTAGAAGACTATAGCCTTAATGAGTCTTCCCCTATTGCTAGAACTGGTCATTGCTAAGTTGAGAAGGATTGGAGAAGGCTTTGAAGTGAATGAAAATGAAATATAAAGCCCTCCTATTTAAAGAAAAATAACCATTTTTTACATATAAATAGGGATTCGTACAGTACAATATATATGGTTCGTATAGATGAAATAAATTTTGTATGTCCTGAAGAATACGTTAAAACAAAATGAATTTTCATAATCATGTAAGTTATGAGGTGTCCTTTCGTACAAACGTTTTGACTATACTACCGTACAGACGAATAGGTGTTCGTCTGGGAAGATCGATTATTTAAGATCATTTTAATGGCAGTTAGATTCGTTCCCCACATTGAATGACACATGGTTTCTATGTACAAACTCCATGTTCCTACGTACGATCAGTTATAATAATTGATTATGCCCGTATAACCATCTATATTCGTACAAACAAAGTAATATAAATCATCCGGGATGATATAAATATCGTAAAGTATGATATGTATTGAAAATGAAAAACAAATATAATCAGTTCAAAACAAAGATTGAAATGCTACAAAATTTGTACAAGATGAAAATAATTTTGTATAGTATGAATGGAACACTTAGAAAAATTCACACGATCGATCAAAAATAGGAAATCCGAAGTAAGAAAATTTCAAAATCACACAAAACATAAAAATACAAAATCACAAACATAAATACGCACAAAAATACAAAAACAAAAAACATACAAACACCCATATCAAGTTTGCCAAAAATTATTAATTAAACATTTAGATCAATTACACCAAGCCTAATTCTTAATGTACTAAAAGTATCAGAAGCTAGTGGTTTTTTAAAAATGTTTACAAGTTGATTTTTAATTGATATATGGTTCAGTTCAATATCTCTTTTGGATACCCTTATGAAATGACACCTTATGTCCATATGTTTGGTTCTAGAATGTTGAATAGGATTTTTTGAAATGTAAATGGCAGTAGTGTTATCATAATAAATTAGAATTGTGCATATTATAAATCCTAAATCAATCAACTATTATTTGAACCAAAGAAATTGTGCCACACAACTTCCTAAGGCAATGTATTCAGCTTCAGCAGTAGATAGGGCTACGAAATTTTATTTTCTACCGGACAAAGAAACTAAAGAGTTTCTTATAAATTGATATGTTTAAGATGTAGTCTTTCTATCAACCCTAGAACCTATAAAGTACAAGTTTAAATATCCAATTATTGTAAATGAAGAGCTGAACTTAGGATACCAAATCTTATGTTTTGAGTTCCCAAGAGATATCGCAAAATCCTTTTCACTGCTGTTAAATGTGATTCTTTTGGATCTGATTGAAATATAGCACACAAACAAACACTAAACATAATATCGGGTCTATTGAGAGTCAAGTAAAGCAATGATCCAATTATTCTCCTAAATTCTTTTGATCAACAGATTTTCCATTTGGATCCTTATCCAACTAAACTAAGGAACTCATATGTGTACTAATAGGTTTAGCATTGCCCTTTTTATACTTCTTGAGGATGTCCTTAACATACTACATATGACTGAGAAATGTACCTTCCTCAATTTGCTTAATGCTAAAAACTAAAAAGTAACTCAAATCTCCCATTAGACTCATTTCAAATTTACTACCCATTTTTATAGAAAAATTATCACAAAGCTTTTAATCTGTAGAACCAAAGATGATATCGTTAACATAATTTGTACAATGAATATATTGTCTTCCAATTTCCTCAAAAAGAGAGTGGTATCCACACTTCCTTTTTCAAAAGATCTCTCAAGTAGGAAACTGCTTAACCTCTCATATCAAGCCCTAGGTGCCTATTTTAATCAATGCAATACCTTTTTCAATTTAAAAATATGATTTGAGTATTTTGAATTTTTAAAGCCTGGAGTTTGTTCAACATAAACATCTTCTTGAATTATCCCATTTAAAAAGGTACTTTTGACATCCATTTGAAATAATTTAAATCCTCTAAAACAAGCAAAGGCTAACAAACCCTAATTGCTTCAAGTCTTACTATAGGGACAAAAGTCCCCTCAAAATCAATTCCTGTAATTTGATTATACCCCTTAGCTAACAATCTAGCCTTATTTCTAATGATAACTCCTGAGTCATTCATTTTATTTTTGAATACCCACTTAGTTTCAACTACACTTTAATCCTTTGGCATAGCAATTAATTGTCAAACATCATTTCTCACAAATTAATTTAATTCTTCTTGCATTGCCAAAATCCAAAATTCATCAAAAAAGTGTTTGATTTATATTTATGGGTTCTATCATTGAAATAAAAGCATAATGATTGACTTCTTTGCTTAGTCCACGCCTAGTCATAACACCCTCACTAGGTTCACCTAAAATCAATTCCTTAGGGTGGTTTTTTTAAAATTTTAAATCTCTAGGCAAAGGGTTTTCTATCTCCAACTTTTCATCCAAAATAAACTTCTCTAAATTTTGAGAGATATTTTCTATTTCATCCTCTTCCAAATTTTGCTCTTTCAAAATTTCAGATTCATCAAATACAACATGAGTGGTTCTCTCAACAACTAAAGTTCTTTTGTTAAATATTGTATAAGATTTTCTAGCACTAGAGTATCCAAGAAATATTCCTTCATTTGATTTTGTATCAAATTTTCCTAAGGTAGATTTTCTATTATTATTATTTTTTTTTGGCGAAACCCAGAAAGACGCCTACACGTTAATTAAAGTTTAAAATTATAAGTCTTTAAGGGGACCTCAAACTCACTAATGCTCAAGAGCTACAAAAAGAAAGGAAAAAAGAAATCTAGGAGCTCGAGTTCCCCACTAGAATTAAGTATAAGAAAACCTAAGTATATCTATGGTGCTTAAAGAGGAGCACCAAAAAAGGAGCAAACAAAAAATGGCCAAAATGCTCCCCGCTACTAGTATTCATGAAAACCTTGTTATCATCATCCCACAAAATAACCTGCATAAAGAACTGATAGGCCAGAGGAATAAAATAATAAATAAAGTAGGGAAAGTTCCAAATCTTGATCTTAAGATAGCCAAAAGAACGATACATCCGAACCAAGTAAAGCCACCCCAAGTCCAAAAAAAAAACAAATACCAGAATTGTAATACACCCAAAAAGGATACATTCCAATTTGCTGAACATAAATAGAAAAGCACACATACAAAAACTCTTGAAAGCACACGACAGTACTATACGAACCGCTCAACCAGCAATGCAAAAGGAAACCCTACACCCCAGCAAACCGATAACCACCTGCATACCAACAAAAAAGTAAAGAACACAGCATAACCCCATGAAAAAGTAATAGAAAGAAGCCACCCAAGCACCAGCTTAACTACCAACCAAAACACCTGGAAGAAAAATCTAGCCAGCCACAAGCAATAGGGCCAAACAAAGTCCCCTAGAGTGAATCCCAAAAGAATAAAATACAAAATATAAACAAAAGAAATTGAATGAAACCCAAGAAAAGGGAACCAAAAAATTACACCAGGCCCACCCCCACAAGACAAAAACCAGCAGGAGCGAGCAAAGAGGGAACCGAACCGCTCCCAGGCACAGAACCAACCACCAGCAAGGAAGAAGAACTCCATCGCCACCAGACGAAATGAGAGAAAACAAAATTAATACTTAACATAAGACATCCCTAATTGATTTAGTCTAAGGAGGCCTTTAATAAGAAATGGCAGCTGATTATAGGCAAGCTCATTAACACCATTAAAATTGCAACCAAGCTCGACCATAGAATTAGCACATGCATTCCCATAAAATAGAATATTAGAAAAAGAGTAATTAAGAAAATTTAAGATGCCTCTAATGTCCCTACGAGTATAAAATAAAGCCGAAGAGTAAGTGTAATATCCCTTAACTTGGATGGCCATGAAGTCAAAATCAAAGTCCACTTCCAGCACAATATCAACAAGAGAACGATCAGCACAAAGCTGTAAGATGTAAAGCACACCAAAAAACTTAGCAAAAATAACATCATCATGTTTAACAGGCCCAACAAAACCCGACAAGTAGGAGCCCTTGTGATCCCTCAAAACACCACCGCAGCCAACAGTATTACCCACTATAGTGCTAGCCACATTCAACTTGTCAAAGTTAGGAAGAGGTTAAATTCAAGCAATACATCTAGCCCCCTTATAGGGATTTTCAAACTCTAAATTAATACAAAAATTGGGACAAATAAAAAGAAAATTCTTGAAGTTCTTAAAAGAAAGTAACTGAGCCGAATAGAAAGCAACCACTTCTTTTCTTTGATTTTTGGAATAATTCTCTTGTGATTCATCGCAACACCGTTAAACCGATAATCATTTCTCTCGAGCCAGAGAAACCAAAGGATAAGAAGTGGAATAACATTCTTGACATGCCCTTTGGCCTTAACAAGCCAACAATCAAGTAAATAATATAAGGTAGTACTAGCGATATAACAGTTAAAATGGAAGATGTCATCAAAATGAGTCCAAACCTTTACAACAACACGACCTGAGATGAAGGCATGGTTCATATTTTCAACATGAAAACAACATTAAAATTTAGAAGGAAAAATAAAACCTCTTTCTTCAACTCATCATTCATAGGAATAAGCTTGTGAAGAAATCTCCAAACAAAGATAGAAATCATAGAAGGGATAGATTTATGCTAAATCATTTTAAAAAACTTAGAGGACTCCTTTTTTCTCTAAAGGAATGCCAAGCATCCTTAACTCTAAAAATACCATCTTTAGAAAAAGAATAAAGCAACACATTCTTAAAAGAAGTGTTTAAAGGAATCTTTAAAATAAGTTGAAAAATGCAATCAGGAAGAATAGTTGAAAGTTTCTCCAAGTCCCAACCATGATTAGAGAAAAAGTAGTTAACCTTCACCTTAGCAATAGAAAAGAATTTAATAAGGAATCAATCGATTGACCATTAATCCAACAATCTTCCCAAAATAAAATACTTCCATAACCAAGCCCCCAAACAAGAGAAGGCTCAACCTCCCATTTAACCGAGCAAAGACGTTGTCAAACTTTAGAGTGACCTTTAGCAAAACCGCATAAAGAAGAATGTCTCCCCCCACAATACTTGAACATCATAAAATTGGCCCAGAAACTGTCATTGTTTCTAAGATTAAACCAAAGTTTGCAAAAAAAAGCCAAAGCCAAATCAATCATAGACTTACAACCTAAAGCCCCTTCTTGAAAAGTCCCCCACAACACTTGCTCCAAGAAGACCAACGAATCTTAGAATTGATCCCATAACCTTTCTAAAAATAATTATTAAAGATTCTATCAATTTTTTGGCAAATAGTTTTAGTAGGAAAAGGTTTTGAAAACTATAAACCGGATTCGAGCAAAGCACACTTTTAATAAGAATAAGATGACCACTAAAGCTTAAAAAGTTTGAGTCCCAATAAGGCAATCTGTTCTGTACAACAGAAATTAAATCATTGAAGAGGAAAGACTTCCTTCTACCCTTATAGAAAGGGATGCTCGTATATTTTAAAGGCAAAGCACCTTGAGTAAAACCAATAAGATTCTTAATATCAGTAACACGATCAGAAGAGACATTCTTAGTGACTATAAAGCAGCTCTTAAGTTTATTGAAAGACAAACCACTAACATATTCAAATTGATCAAACAAATTCATAATCTTTTCAATCATATTTATGTTAGCATTAGAAAAAATAATGAAATCATCCGTAAAGCATAAATGAGAGATTTGAATGCCTCCCAAGGTTCTGAAATAGAGACTAGGACAATTTTTAAAAAGTTCATCAATACCCCTAGAAAGATAATCCGCAGTAACTATAAAAAGAGTAGGAGAGATGGGATCCCCTTGTCTCAGCCCATGAGAAGCCCTAAAGAAACCATGGCTCTTACCATTCACCAAAATGGTAGAAAAAGGGGCTTTCAATACAAGATTTAATATGGTTGATAAAAGAAATATCAAAACCAAATAAACTCAATATATTATAAATAAAATTCCAATTAATATTGTCATAAGCCTTAGAAATATCCAGTTTCATGATCATATTACCGTTGTGAGACTTAATATCCAAATCATGATAAAATTCCTGAGCCAACAAGATATTATAAATAATAGCCCGACCTTTGACAAAACCCATTTAAAAAGGAGATATAAGGCTAAGCAAGAGAAACGTTAAACGATTCATAAGAATCTTAGAGAGCAATTTATAGAAAATAGTGCACAAACTTATGGGTCTAAAATCATTCCAGGAATTCATAGCATTATTTTTGGGAATAAGCACAATAGAAGTAGACGAGAAAAACTTCGGAATAGTAGGACCATTGAAAAAATCAGTCACAGCAAAAACAATATCAATATAAATAATAGGCTAAGTTTTCTTAATAAATTTATTAGTGTAGCCATCCAGACCAGCAACAGAATCAACATTCATACCAAATAAAGTGTCTTTCACATCCTCAAGAAAAGGAGACTTAGTTAAGTTAAAATTATCCTCTTCAAAAACCAAATTATGAATAAAGGATGAATTAGGAATAATAGAGGTATTAAACAACTTATTAAGATGGCTATGAAAATAAGAGACATCAAGATTATCAATCTCCTCATTGTCCTCAGAAACAGACCCATCCTCATGAGCAATTTTATGAATGCAATTAATAGAACCCTTCTTCTTAACTAAAGCATGAAAATATTTAGTGTTATTATCACCTTCAACCAAGTGCTTGGCAGCCACCTTTTATTTCTAAAAGACCTCTTCTTGAGATTGAATCTTAGAAAGATCCACTTTGGCCTCATTCAAAAGGTTAAAATTAAAGTTAGAATGGTCCAACTAACAAAGATTTTCAATAGAATTCACTCGATCTTTAGCAGATAAAATATTAGAAAATAGATTTCTAAAAACATTATGATTACACCAATTCAAAAAAAGTTTAAGCCTTTTTAGTTTAAGCCAAAGTCTATGCATACCCAAATAGCATCATCAGGGAAAAGAGGAGCATACTAATTATTTTGAACCATATTAAGAAAAGAAGTATACAATAATCATATATTTTGAAATCTAAATTGGGAAGGAAAAGCCCTAGTACAATTCTTAATTTTAATAAGAAGAGGAGAATGATCAGACATGGTACGGCTAAGGAGTTCAACCTTAGTCAAATCAAAAGAGTTAAACCAAACATTATTGAAAAGAACTTTATCAAGTCTTTGCCACAAATGACAACGATACCAAGTAAAATTATTAGTAGAAAAACCAATATCAATAAGATTGCATTCCATAATCATGTCATTAAAGTCCTCTATGGATTGATAAATAGGGAGAGAGCCCCTATGCATTCAAACGAGTTGAAAATAGTGTTGAAATCATCACCCACAAGCCACGGAAGGTTGCAAATAATATGAAAGTGATTGATTTGATCCCATAACACTCTTCTAGTATAACGAGAGGAAGTCGCATGAATAAAAGAGGCATAATATTGAAAATTAGAACTTTTAATATTACAATGCAACACTTGAGAAAAATCCCCAATGACATCAATTCTAATATAGTCCTTCTAAAAAAGTGCAGTTAGAGAGAAAAAAGTGCCGTTAGAGAGAGAAAGTCCCATTTTTTCAAATTTCCTTCATTCCCGGTTTATTCTGGAATCGATACATCTGTTACGGGATGGCGGCGGATCATTGTCGGCCATCATTCTTGCCGTCAGAGGTAACCATTAGAGATAAAGGTTACTTTGATCAGTTTTAGGGGAATCATTTCTTAATGTTGGTGATTTGGGTCGAGGAGATGAAGTGTTGGCTAAAAGAAGATCTTTAGGATCATCTATTATTAATGAAGGCTTTGTTCTAATCGCTGAGAAGAAGACGTTCATGGAAGGAAAGGGTAAGTCTATTTCAATTGATGTTGATTGTAAAACTCCTAGTTTGGTGAAATCTACTGGTTTATCACCATTAAAAAACGACGATAAGGGAGCTTCCTCTTTGGGTATGAATCTTTTTTTAGTAGATTTGGCAATTCAAATGCAATCCTTGTTGGCAGTGTGATAAATGCGAATTCCAAGTTATATGCTAACACAAATTTTTGTAATTCTGTTGATGAAATTCCAAATGTTGTAGAGTGGACTCTGGTTCGATGGTTGGGTATTGCAGCTCATGTGTTTGATAATTTGCTTAAGGATGATGAGAAAAAGATGAATCCGTAGAGTAAGAAACCTCATATCAAACTGAATTTTAATTAAGGGGATAATATCTTATCAGATGATGGTATTACTATAAAATTAGATGAGGTAACTAAAGATCAAAATGCTAAAAGGCTTCATAATTCTTTGGTAGAAAAAGTCTTTGGTAAGGATATCCCCTCTCACGTAGTGGCTTGGGAGTTGAGGCTAATGGGCTAAATATGGCCAATTTCATTTCATTACCCTAGGGATGGGGTGGTTTTTTTGTTCGTTTAAAAGAGATGAAACTTTAGAAGAAATTATTTCAGGTGGCCCTTTGCTTGTTAATGGCCATATTTTTGGTATGGAAAGATGGTCTCCTGGGTTTTCTCCATCATCCTTGAAAGGTCTTTCCTCTCCAATTTGGATTAGACTATCTCAATTGCCTTTGCAATGTTGGGATGAGGTTAATGTGGCAAGGATAACTTCTATGGTAGGTTTTCCTATGATACTTGATGGTAATATGTTTCAATGGGGAAGGAGGGAATTTACTAGAGTTTGTGTCTGTATAAAGTTGGATAAACCTCTTCAATTAGGGGTTTGAGTGGAAAATATGGCAGGGAGATTTTTTTCAAAAGGTTGAGTATGAGAAGATCTCTTGATTTTGCTTTGATTGTGGCTTGATTGGGCATGTGAAGTTAGAATTTAAAAAGTCTGCTACATTGGACAATGATCTGGTTGGTGAGGGTATCAAGGATAAGGTAGAGAACCAAGGTAATATTGAGCTAAACATGAATGGCAACTCTACCTATGGACCTTGGATCCATGTTAATTATAAGAGGAACAAAATTGGATCTTGCTTAAAATATGACTGCTCAAAGATTGGTTAGCAATAAAAAGCTTAATAATGTTGAGACTAAGGAGGCAAAATTTTCTATTGGGAAGATGGATAAGGCATTGGAGGATAACAATAATGTGAAGACTATGAAAGAAACTCCTTGCAAGGTGGTGGGTAAAATTGATGTAGAAGATAAAAGTCTGAAAAAGGAAGAAGTGGAACCATCGGTTCCTGGGAGCAAGTTTACCAAAGCCTTTGAATTGGAAGCTGATTTAAGCTCAAGTGTTGGCTTACCTGACATACTTGAGAAGAAGAATATGTTTATAATACTTCAAATAATTGACGAGGTTGGAAATGAGGATAGTTCAAAAGGCAATGGTTGATAGAGAAGATGGTGAGCTGGTGGTTGCTGAAAAGGAGGCGGATGTACCAAAGGATTTCATGAAAGACAATGGTCAGAGTGAGACTAAGTTCAAACTACAAAAGGAATTCAGATCCTTGGGTAATACAACATTGAAGTTTAAAACAAGGAAGGGTGAAACGGGTAAGATGATTTGTGGTGGGTCTAATCCCACTTCAAAGAAATGATAAGTTCCCTAATCTTTTGGAATTGTAGGGGGGCTAAGAAAGTTGAAGCCTCCATATATTTGAAAGAGATTGTTAAGGACAATGATGCTATTTTTGTGGGTCTTGTGGAAACCAAAATTTCAACTATAGATTCCTTGGAATTTAAGAAGTTCATTGGTTATGTACTGAATTTTTGTTCTGTATCAAGCAGTAGGTTTTTCAGGCGGTATTTTGGTCTATTGGAGGGCTGACTTGGCTTCATTTAATGTTGTTGAATCTAACGAGCATGTTGTGTGGGGGAACTTCAAATCAAAAATAGTGGAAGCTGGATGATAGCCGCAGTTTATGGGAGTAGGGATAGCTATGAAAGGGGGCTCCTTTGGAGTAAGATGGAGAATCTTTCTAATAGTAAATTACCCATGATTATTGGGGGAGACTTTAATTGCATTTTATCTGAAAGTGAAAAGAAGGGAGGTAAAAGATTTGTTCTTTCCCGTGGACCTCAAGGCATGCTTTCCTTTATGAGGGATTGTGACTTTAATGACATTGGGTTTTTGGGTCCTAAATACAATTGGTGTAATAATAAAATTGGTGGAGGAAGGATCTTAGAAAGGTTAGATCGTTGTCTTCTTAATTGTGCTGCTCTAGACATCCTTCAAGCTACGGTGGTGAGTCATTTGGCAACAGTGGCTTCGGATCATTGTCCAATCACGATTAAAATCATTGCTTCAAGACTTACAAAGAGGAGGGATTTAATGTTTGAAGATATTTGGTTGTCTTACCTGCATCTCATTCCGTTGTTCAAGCCTCGTTGAACAAGCTTGCGTATGGTAGTTCTAGTGATATATTAAATATTAAATTCAAAAGAACTTTGAGATCCTTATTTTATTGGAGCAAGGCTAAGCATAAAACTATGGTTGATTTAAAAGAGAGATTAAAAAGGGAAATTCTAGATTTACAAGTAGAGGAGGTTATATCAGGAGGTTTATCTGAGCTGAAATTGTGTTATATAAAGTCCAAGATAGTAGAATTCAATCGTACTCTTGGGAATCTTAGTATGTGGTGGAATTAGACTGCCAAAGTACACTGGATGAAGGAAGGAGACTCTAACTCTAAGTTCTTTTATGCATATGCTACGGCTAGAATAAATGGCAACATGATCAATTGTATTAAAGATGGTAAAGGCTTGATTTGTGAAGATCAACAGAATATTGAAGAAATTTTTTTGAATTTCTTTAAATGCAAATGGAGACCAAGAAGATGTAGCATGGGAGGTTGGCCGTCTACATCCAAGATACTTGATGATGAGGATAGCAGATTACTCAACAAAGCGTTCTCTAAGGTGGAGTTGGAGGAGGTCATAACAAATTTGGGAGCTAATAAGTCACCAAGTATTGACGGTATCACTTACTCTTTTATCAAATCATATTGGTCTATTATTCAGTATGTTGTGTGGGTGGCTATCAGTGATTTTTTTTTTTATCTAGTTCTCTTTGTCCTGTTTAGAAAGAAACTAGTGTGGTGTTGATTCCTAAAATTGAAAATCCTTTGGGCCGATCAATGTCTGATCAAATCTTGCTTGCACAAGAACTATTTAGTAAGTTTAGTCATTTTAAAGCTAAGAAGAGTTTGGTGTCTATCAAAGTAGACATGGAACAGGCCTATGATAATATGAGCTGGTCTACATTGACTCAGGTGCTTGATTGGTTCGGTTTCCCAAAGAAATTTTCAAAACTTATTATGGAATGTGTTACTGATCCAAAATTTTCTATTACGGTCAATGGGAAAAATTCCAAGTGGATTGAGGCCAAATGTGGGTTTAGACAAGGCTGCCCATTATCCCCTTACCTATTTATCTTGTGCCCCCAATCATTGTCTGAAGAATTTGCTCGAAGAGGGAAAGGTATTGGTGTTAAATTTACTCCTACTACTCCTATGGTTTCTCATCTAATGTATGCGGATGACATTGTGATCTTCTCTGAGGCTAATAGTAAGAGCTTGAAGAAGGTTGATAAGATTTTGAAGAAATATTGTAATTAGACCGGATAGAAAATTAACTTACTCAAGTCGGATATGCTGTTTGGCAAATCTGTCAATAGGAGAAAAGGAAGATCACTTGCCAAAATTCTAAATATGAAAGTGGTGACTAAGATGGAATATTTGGGAGTTAAGATTTCTTTAAGAAGATTGGTTAAAGCTGATTTTAACAATCTCATTGTAAAAAATGTGGTAGAATGAATCTTTTGGGTTTCAAATTTATTTCCCTTGCAGGGAGAATTACCTTAATCAATGCTTAAGTTCTCTCCCTACCTATTTATCTCTCAATCATTCATTGATTTCCTTGGGGGTTTTGAATGAATTGGAGAAAATGTGTAGAAATTTTCTTTGGAATAAGAGGGATGGAAGTTTTGGAATTTATTATGTTTCTTGGGACATCATGTGCAAGCTGAAGAACAAAGGAGGCAGTGGTTTATAATCACTGTTGGAGAAAATGGGGCTTTTGAGGTCTAAATTTGCTCTTAACTTTATTAAAATCCAAGTTCTCTTCTTAATAGAATATTAAGGTCCAAGTATGGTAATGATTTATGGAATGGTGTAAGCAAAAGTTGTTATTGTGCAACCTAGAAGATTATTATGAATGGAGCAAAATTTTTGCATCCAATCATGAGATGGAGAATCTTTAATGGTGAGAATATGGATACCTTTAAAGATACTTGGATCCTTGATAAGAGTATTGACAAGTGGCCTACATTTGTAGCTGTTTTAACTCCTGAATTCCGTCATATATCGGCTTTTATCTCTGATGGAAAGTGGGACATGAACAAGTTGAAATTTTATTTTGGACTGCACCTGATTAAGACTATTATTTTGGTTCCTATTTATTCAAAAATAAATGAAGATCGGTTGAAGTTTTCAAGTAAATGTTTAGGGAAATATGTAGCAGCGATTGCCTATGGGAGAATGTATTAAGTTAGCTAGTTTATGCGCTAACTATGCTGCTACATATTGGTTGAAGATGATAGGGAAGATGAGACTTGGTGCTGAAAGAAGAAACTAAAGCTAAGGCCATAGATTGAAATATTTTGGTGGCGAATGTTATTCCAACTTTTGGTTTCCTGCTATATAGAGATTGGCTGAGTTTAGAGGATGTGTGAGAGTGGAAAATGTAGAACATGTGGCTGTCCAAAGCTATATGGTTCAAAAAGTATTAAACCTGCTTGCTGCTTGGAATTTTTTATTCCACTCTCTGATTCTCTGGGTGATTGCTATCGGTTAATGAGTAAGCTTGCTGATTTGAATCCGTTCCTTGGAAATTTATTCTGTTCAGTGGTATTCTTTTGTTGGAAAACCAGGAATAAGGTTGTTCATGGATGTTCGGAAGATAATTGTTCTTTCATTGCTACAAATTCTATTATCCAGGCTGTAATGTGATTTGATACTTATCTGATTCGGGATAACTAGGATGCTAATCAGATGTATAAGCTATTTCAATCTTCTTGGCATCCTCCTCCTCCAAGTTGGATCAAGGTGAATGTTGATGCTTCGGTGCCCTCTAACTACAAAGCCGGTATAGGGGGAGTTTTCAGGGATTGCAAAGGTTGATTTTTAGCCGCTTTTGGTTTTGGCTGTCTTCATTGGGATTTCTCTTAGGTGGAGTTTTTGTCCATTTTGGCTTAGATGGATTTCATTCAAGAGTGGATGCTTGATGCAAAAGGCTTAGTGATTGAAGGTGATAACTCCAATGTCATCAAAATCTTTCAAAATTCACTGAGGAAACCATTTATTGATGAAGAATTTCTAAAGCCTAAGGATTTAGATTTTCTTTCTAAATTTAAGCAATTTATTTTTTCTTTCTCTAAGAGAGAATGTATTAAGTTAGCTGGTTTATGCGCTAACTATGCTCTTATTTATTCCAATTATTGGGATGATGTCTCTAAGAATAATATTCCTACTTCCTTTCTAGCTTTGTTAAAGGAGGAATCTATTTGTATGTAGTGATGTGAATAAAATTCCTTGAATTAAAAAAAAAACATAATCCTTCTAAAAAACTCAAGTCTTATTGACAATATTCGATTTAGCAAATAGATTTTCCATTATTATGTATGAACACCTTACATCAAACAACATGCAAATGTGATATATTATGTGTTCTCCCCTTTTGAAGCTCATAGGGTTTTTTTTGTTCAATTTTGACTTAATGTTCACCCTATTCAGAACATAACATGCAGTGCTCACCACTTCAGCCCAAAAATATTTAGAAAGTGAATATTTTGCCAACATAGCTTGAGCAAAATTTATTAGTGTCTATTCTTTCTTTCGACTAACCCATTCTGTTGAGGGGTTCTAGGTGCAGAAAAATTATAATAAATCCCTTTTTCTTTACAAAAATTCTCAAAATTTTTATTTTCAAATTCATCGCCATGATCACTTTAGATTGTTAAAATTTCACACTCTAGTTTCCTTTGAATGCAAGATAAAAAATCTCTAAACTCCTCAAATGATTCACCCTTATGATATAAGTTAAAAGTTCTCATCACTATCTATCCGTATACCTTTCCTAGACTCATAGTTCCAATGATCCAATGTAATATCTCTAAAGGAAGTTCTAAATCTTATTCTAAGACTTCACCTATTTTCCTAATTGACATGTATTGCAAAGGTGGTCCTTAGTAAAATCAAATTTTGGTATACCTCTCATTAAGTTTTTTTGGATAATTCTTCTAAAATTTTTCATGCTAGAGTGATAAAGTCTCATATGCCATAGCCCTGACTCATCAGAAATAATTTTGAAACATAAAGCTTTAGGAGTTTTTATACAATTTAAATATAGCATATAGACATTATTTATCCTTAATCTATGTAAAACATCATTACCATTTAGGCTTAATATGCAGCTAATAGGAAATAATTTCATACTGTATCATTTATCACATAGCTGGCTAATACTCAAAAGATTGTGTTTTAAGCCTTCTACAAGTAACACATTTTCAATGAAAAAAATTTGCAAGTTTATAATCATACCTGATCAAATCACCTTCCTAGTGGTGTTATCTCCAATTATAACCCTGCCTCCAGTTCTGGCTTTCAATGATATAAATTACTTAGTATCTCCAGTCATATGCTTTGAGCAACCATTATCAAAGTATCATATACTCTCATGTGGCCTAGTATGAGAGTGTTCCTATAAAATCATCAAATATTAGACATCAAATGTTAGACCTGGGAACCCAAACTAGTTTGGGTTCACCTTTTGGCAAAATAAAACTAGATGCATGTATGATATGTCTAGGTTTATGCATCTAAGTTTTCCACACTAAATGAGTTTTCCAATCCAAAGTACAAGTGTGTGTTATATGTCCAAACATGTCACAAGAATGACATTTAACTCCTATAAAATGGATTTCTTAATCTTCCAAAATTACTCTCTCTTCCTGGGTTGTAAAAATTTTGGATACAAAATAGGATCAGTAAAATCTTAAAAGTGTTGGTCGTTTCCTATTTTCCTTGAGATCTTGTACTTTCAATTTTAAAAATATGTTCAATTCTTTTAATATTTTCTTATCAAAATCTAAATAATGCTCTCTACTCTCAGAATCATCCTTAAACTCTTTGAATTTATTTTCTAATTTTGCATAAGATGATTTTAAATTCTCATTCTCTTTATTCAAGTTATTAAATTTATCAAGTAAACTCATGTAGTTGTTGTCTATTAATGCATGATATTTCATAATGATTTCATGCTCTCTTTGCAATTCTTGAAATTCTAAATTTAGACTTGCATACATTTTCTTTAGCTTCCTATATGCATCATTAATCCTTTCAAAAACTTTAAATCATTCAGCGTAAGTTAAGTCACATATCGTTTCTTGATCTGACTGATCAAGATTATCAGTCATTAAGCACAAGTTGGTGACCTCCTCCTTCTTCTCAGTTTCTAATGAATCTTAAGTCGAGTCCACCCAAAAAGTTCTTTGGAATCTCTTCTTGCCCTTCTTCACATTTGGTTTGTCCTATACCTTCTCCTTATTAAGAGTGACATTTAGGTTTGGGCAGTTTGACTTATATCCTTTCAACTTTTGCAAGTGGAAACCCGCATGTAGTCTTCTAACTTAAGTGTACAAAAGAAAATTTTTAAACACTATGTATTTAGTTATGCTAACTCATGTTATTCTTCAGTCCAATCTACAAATGAAATTTCAACTCTAATACCATCAACTAATCTAGTTGATTTTGTATACCCTTCTTGAACTAAGATCAACAAATGATAATCTAGTGACTGTAAAAATATTGACATGCTTGTTTTCCAAAAATTAAAAGGGATGTTGTTGAATAAAGGAGGTCTAGTGATTGAGTAACCTTCTGGTGTGTTCCGGTTTCCAAAAGTACCCATGCTTGCTTTTCAAAAAAAAGTCTAAACTTATAATTTTAAAATAAAGCTATGATACCACTTGTTGAATCTAGAATATGTAATTAAACCTAAGCTTATGTCCCAAGGCTAACCAACAGGAGGGTACATTAGCAATTTTTTTTAAAAAAATCTTCTTGGATTTTTAGATAGAAAATTGATTAAAATTCTAATACAAGTTAATTAAGAATTTTAAAGGAATTTTTCAACCACAACAAATAACTTGTAGAAAATAAAATAGCAGAAATTAAAAATGACACAAGGATTTATAGTGTTTCGATCAAACATGACCTACATCCACTCCCTGAAGACTCCCTCTTTAGGTATTGCTCTATTATCAAAAGTGACTCTCCTTTTATTCCCACAACAAGGCGAAGAAGCCTTCAGAAAACTCTCTTCCACCAATCCCTGGTGCAGTAGAGAACCATCGTCTTTTCACACTCTCTAAGTATCATTAAAGAACCGTCGTCTGTTCACACTCTCCAAGTGTCAGCAGAGAACTGTTGGCTTTTCAAATTCTCCAAGTATAGGCAGAGAACCTTCATCCTTTCACAACCTCCAAGTTTAGGCAGAGAACCTTCATCCTTTTACACCATCCAAGCGTAGTTAGAGTTCCTCATCCTTTCACACCCTCCAAATATCGACAGAGTACAGATCTTATCTGAAGATCTTCTCATGAGAAGTTTAAAAAGACAAGAGGAAGAGTGATAATAAAAATTATAAAGAGATCCTTACCTTTGAGTAATCTTGTGAATCCTTCACACTTCACTTGTAATAAATCTCTCTCACACTCTCTCTTTCAATTTCTCTTAAAAAACTACGTAGATAAGATTTGATAAGATAAATCATGTCAGTTTTAGTGGGACTTTTATACAAAAGACATGAAAAACTATCCAAAAAATTGAAAATTTCATGTTTAAATGTACACGATCGTACAGTAAAATTGTATGTTCGTACGTATGAACAGTTTAAATAATGTTTCATATGAACATGTTGTGAAATGGTACAAAATAGCTTCATACGCGATCATTGTCCAGTACAAAATCACTTCGTCTGGGATGAACAGAAAAATTTAAAGTTCATTTGTACGAAACTTCAGGATGAAATGAATAAGGATAAACCCGAAACATTCGCCCTGGTATGAAATGGGGATCGTCCCGTACGATCAAACAAAATAGAGCCGTTCGTCCCTATACGATCATTATGATCATCCCATACAATCTTCATGAAAGAACAAACAGAGGCATTCATCCCTGTACAATCATTAAGATCATCCCGTATGATCTTTGTGCAAGAATAAAAAGAGGTGTTTGTCCCTGTATGATGTTGAGATCGTCCCATACGATTTGGATCTAGAAAAAAAATTTTGTGGATGAACGAACCCGGGACGTTCGTCCCTGTATGAAGGTGGAATTGTCCTATATGAACCATACTTTAATAAAATATTTTCCTTTATGTTCGTTTAATTGCTCGGTTGGGAAAATAACTGATTAGATCTTCCCGTATGAAATTATATCGTATAGTATGATCAATTTAAAAATTTGAATTTTAAAATTTTTCCTTGGTGTGTGTGTGCTCAGTTACTCAATTATAATCATTCTATCTAAGACTCAATAAAATAAAAAATATAGACTTTAATCACAATAAACTCTAAACTGATCTTGATTTGAAGTCTTCAACAATCCAGAGTATGATTTTTTTGAAATATTAGTACACACAAGAGAAAAATAATTCTTTCAAAATATGTTAGGAGAAATAATAATCAAATCAATAATATTTTAAATCATCAAAAACATACAAGTTGTAAGATTATCAAATATGCAAAACTAAGTAGCAACTATCTCAACATGCTCTCCTCTAAGTTTTTCAATGCTAAATGTTCATAGTCCTCACATACTATGATAAGAAAAATATCATTACAAAAAATAGGGCTATGGAAGCATAATTTTTGACATATATCGACAGTTAAATCAGAATTTACAAGGTCCTTAAGGGAACCTTCAGCTCACTAATGCTCTGATGAGGTACAAAATCAAAAGAAAACCTACTTGCCAAAAGTTCCCACTAATCAGAAAAACAAAATAACCTAGTAACACTATAGGACAGCCATAAGCCAGCACCAAAAAAAGAAAGATATAATCAATCACTTTACACATAATCTTCCTACAAAATTTGTTAACCACAAGATAAACTACATGCTTAACATGATGGGTACAAAACATAATAAGTTGCACAAAAACCATAAAAATAGTATAATAAAATATAGATATTTGTAGGAAAAAAAAGGTAATATTATAATAATCATAGTATAGTTGATCTAAGCTCTATCTATAGTTAAGATAAACATTAACCCAAACCACATCTTTGCAGATGTAGAAAAACCTACAGTACTTATCCAGAAAATAAGTGCTGAAATGTCTGGAAGCCATAAGCACAATATACAAGATATAACAGAAAACATGGTTGGAATCAAGATAAAAAAAACTATAGCTAAGTAAGCCAACAATCATCTCAACAAGAAGGACCCAACCAAAAGTATGCCAACCTAGGCTGAACAATCCCATAATATAATCCAACAAATGAAAGAACCACAAAAAACCCCACCAACCAACCACCTGATCAGGCTCAACCGACGCCAGAACAATAGAAGAAAAATAACACCATAATAAGGAAACTAACCAAACTTGCCAAACTCATCAAACATGGCTGATCACCAAGCCAACATAATAATGAAAAACAACCAACAACATGAGTAGAAAAAGCCATATCTAAAAACACCCAATACCACTGGAACCCAACTGAATGGAGGCTAATACAAATTGACCAACCACAGAACTGCGCCAGCAATCCAAATTCTATAAACACACTACCAACCAACCACCTGAAATAGAGCAAACAAACCCCAACAGGCTAAATAGGACAATGAAAGCCAAACCAAGAACAAAACAGCAAAAAAAAACCCTGAAACCAATAAACATTAAATATTTATAATGTAAGGCAAGCCACTTTTATCCAAGTTATTCAAACCTCTCATTGTGCTGGGTAAATTCAAAGCATCAAGTTACTAAAAAGCATTAGCGCGGCAACAAAATTTAGCCAAACAATCTGACAAGAATTATCTTCACGATAAATATGAGATATACAAAATAATTCAAAGTGTTAAGAATATGTTTAACATGTCTAATAAGAAAAAAGTTTTCAGGGCTAGCAACAAAAACTCCATTCAAGATAAGAATTAAGAAAATGGCATCCACTTCCACCCAAACATTCACAATACCCAATTTATGGCACATCTTTAAAGCCATCAACTCAGCAGTATTAATATTACACACATTTAAAGGACCCACCAAAGAAAAAAAGCAACATTATCGAGATAATTATGAATAATCCCACCAGCTCAAGCAGAAGTGGGATTGATAGAACTGTCAGTACTCAATTTACAAAACGGAAGTGATGGATTGATCCATCTCACAATCCTCTCAGGCCTCTCAATACTACCTGTACTATTGGAAATACCCAAATACAAAGCCATGACATTACAATTATAAAGGTTTATTTTCAGTTATGAGATTAACATAATATAATTGCAACATTTTGTCTTTAACTTTTGCAATAATACTCCTAATCCATTTTAATGTCTCTATGTTTAGCATCATTTCTAGCCATCCAAAGGAACCACATAATGATTATTGGCAATAAGTTAAAAATATGCCCTTTGGAATGGTTAATATAACACATTAAAGTAGTCATAACATTACCATTATAGTTAAACTCACCCTTATTAGCCCAATCAAAAAGTAGCTCCAAACTCTAATAGCAATAACACCACTAACAAACTTATGATAAATAGTTTCAATACTAGAACAACATGCAATAGCATTTCGAAGGCAAATCAAAACCTTTTTTCATCAACCTTTCATCAACATGTAATCAGTTATGAATGATTCTCCAAATAAGAATGTAGTAGGATAAAAAATATGAGATTTATCAAAGTAAATTTTAAGGGAATTCCACACATCATTCAAAACAAATTTACAGAAAGAAGATAATTTAAAAAAATCTCATCATTAGACTACATTTGTATAGGTATCTTTAAGGTTTTTTTTTTTTTGGTTAAAACCCACAGAGGGGCCTACGCGTTGATAACAGAAAATCGGTTACAAAGTCCTTAGAAAGATGCTTCAGCTCGCTACTGCTCGAAAGAGCTACAAGTAAAAAATAAAACAAAAGTCCTATGAGCCGGTGGATCCTTATACTACAATTACAAAAAGAACTTAAACTACCACACGGGCTGTGAACAGACAGCACCCAAAAAAGGAAGTGCGAGATAATACCATTTAGCACAAACTCCCTGCCAAAAAGACAACAAGAATATTAGAAGGAAAAAAGACAAATAATAGAAGAATACCTTGCAGTCATTGAAGCTCCAAAAATGATAAATCTTGAGATACCTGCAAAGAATTCTTCCAAAAAAGATGTGAGAGAGATAATAGTAACTGGTAAGATAAATTCTACTATAATCCTTGATTTAATAAAACTTAATAAAATCCAAAGAACACCTAAAATTGCCCGACAGAGGAAATAAAAACACACTAAAGATCCAAAAGGTAATAGTAGAGATCTGAGCATTGACAGTAATAGCACCAAACATAACCCAGAGAAAATTACTCCATCTCCAGTCAAAACACTTAAAATAGATATCATAATAGTGAACGTAAAACTAGCCTTTAGCAATCTCAGTAATAGTATAATTAGCAATGTCAAACCACCTCTTCCACAAAGATAAATAAACCCGATCAGACTGGTGATCCACAGCCACAACACGCAGATAAATACCAGAGAAATGAAAAGGAATAATAAATAACCACCAGTCCTCAATACTCATCATCCCTGTGATGAACCAAATGATATGGAAAAGCAGAAAATAGATCCACCTCCAACAATCAGCAGAAAACACAAAGGCCATAAAATTATACAACCACGAAATAGTGCAGTAATCCACAAATAACGAGTGCCAGCAAATAAAGCTATTATAGCAAATGAAAAACTTACTGGAAATAGAATGGACCATATTAAATAGAGAAGCATAGATAGCTTTAGCACAAAGAGATAGAACAACAGCTAAAGAAGAACAAATACTCTTCAATAGAACTAAGCTTAACAGCGGAAATGAAAAAGTAAACTGAGAAAGAACAGGAAAACAGTTCAGCCTAAAATAAAAGCAACATGAATTAAGAAAATCGGAGTTAAGTAGAAAATAGAAAATCAGTAAAAACCAACTAGCAATACAAATCGAGAAATCAACTATGACGCAGGTAAGGTAAACAAGATTTATCTAAATTAATCATGCCTTGTAACTGAGGAAGCAGACAAATGTCTAACTCCTCATAATTGTGAATACTGCAACCTCTTTTAGCTAACCAATCTGCACAAACATTAGCTTCTTGATAGATATGAGAGATGTAGTAATTGAAACTAGAAAGAGATTGTTTAATCTTCCTAATGAGATAGAAATTGTTTGGGTTGCCGGGGATAATGTTGTTGATAGTTTGAATAAGAAGAATGGCATCCACCTCAATCCAGATAAAATTAAAACCCAAATTGGTACAGATATTAAGCCCGTATAAAAGAGCATTAAGCTCAGCAGAAATCGCAGAATAAGTAGGAATGGGGGCAAAGTAAGCAGCAATAACATTGCCAAAACAATCTCTAATAATCCCACCAGCACCAGCACTGTTAGGACCAACAGAACCATTATAATTCAGCTTGATATAAGGAGGTTTTGGCTTGATCCACTTAACAATTTTATCAGCAGAGTTCACCTGAATATCAGAAAAGGTAATACCCAATTTATTAGCCAAATCCTTACAGTTACTAAAGTTATTAGAAGTAATAAGCTTATAAGAATGAAGCTGAAAGATTTTATGCTTCACATTAGATATGATGATGGAACCATCCATCTTATTCTCTTGGTCCTTAGCTTCATTACGCGCTTTCCAAATGTACCAGACAATAAGAAGGGGAATAAGATTAAAAATGTGACCTTTGGAGCCATTCACCCAACTTTTGATAACCGAATTGAAATTGTCATAAGAAGTGTGAAGAGATTTGTTAGTTATAATATCAAAGAAGTTCCAAACATTTTGCAAAATTAAACCACTAACAAAAAGATGATCAATGCTTTCAATGTTAGAACAACAAAAATATTTAGAGGTAAGCTAAATACCTTTCTTTTGAAGCATACAGCCAACCGGAATGTACCCTTTAATGCATCTCCATACTAAAATGGAGTAGGAAAGAGGAAAATTTTTATGCCATATAGCCGAAAATAAAGCAGATTTATCATGCTTGCTTCTAAAGGTGTCCCAAACATTTTTCAACAGAAATTTGCCAGAGCATGAAAGAGAGCATAAAGTAATATCTTTTTCATGCAATTGTAAAGGAACCTTTAGGATTTTATCAACAATAAAAGGAGGAACGAACTCCAAAAGTTTAGAAATATACAAACTATCGTTAGTGATAAAAGAGGAAACTTTTATGTTGCTTAAAGAACACGTATTAAGTAAAGAATCAATAGAGGAATAGCCTAACCAGTTATCTTGCCAGAAAAAAACATTACCTTGACCTAAACCCCATTGAATATACTGGTCAGCCTCCAATAAATCTTGCAAAGTCTCTTCCAAATCAAAGAGTCGGTATTTCTATGAAAACATAACGTAGGATGCATATTGTTACAGTATTTAATATTCATAAAATGAGCCCATAAAATAACATTAGTTCTAAAGGAGAACCATAATTTGTAAGAGAAAGCTTTAGCAGTATCATGTAAAAATTTACAACCAAGGCCTCCTTCATTAAGCACACCACAGTTTTTGTCCCAGGAAGACCAACGAATGCCATTTTTATTGAATTTAGAACCCCAAAAAAATTTGTTAAAAATCCTTTCTAATCTAGTACAAATAGAAATAGACTGAAGTAAAGTGTGAAATAGATAAATAGGCATAGAATTTAACACAGACTTGATAAGAACAAGTCTACCACCGTAAGATAAGAAATTGGAAGACCAATTGTTTAACTTCTTTTCCACTTTGGTAAAGATATCATCAAACAATTTTTTTTTCTTTTTGCCTTTGTAAATGGGGGTACCAAGATAAGTAATAAGAAAGTTTTTGGACATAAAGCCACACGTTCTTTGAATAACATGAATTCTGTTAAGATTAACGGACTTACTCAATATAAAGGAACTTTTATTCTTATTGATAGATAACTCACTTTGTTTATAAAAACTGAAAAGAAAGTTGAAAAACATAGTAACATTGTTAATAGATCCATTCGTGAAGAGAATGAAATCATCAGCAAAATTAAGATGGGAAATAGGAAAACCCCTAATAGTACGGAAATTCAAATTAGGATTTGTCATGTAAAGGTCATACAATCCTCTAGAGAGATATTCCATAGTGATAATGAAAGAGCATGATACATAGTATCACCTTGTCTAAGACCTTTGGAAGATTTGAAAAAACCATTGTTCTTACCATTAATGATGACCGAGAAATAACACTGCTCGATACTATTCTTGATAAGAGAAATAAAAGAATTATTGAAGCCAAATAAATATAAGACGTTGTAAAGGAAATTCCAGCTCAGATTATCATATGCTTTGGTAACGTCAAGCTTAAAAATAACATTGCCACCTTTAACCTTGACATTAACATCATGAGTCATCTCTTAGGCATAAAGGACATTATCAAAAATACTTCTACCTTAAACATAACCAGTTTGATTCAGAGAGATAATTTTAGGCAAAATACTAATCAGTCTATTGGCAATAATCTTAGAGTTCAGCTTATTAAGAAAAGTGCACAAACTGATACATTCCAAAGATTGGGCCCTTCTTTTTTTGGAATAAGAACAATGTAGGTGGAAGAAAAAAATTTGGGATAAGAATTACCCACAAAAAAGTCAGCAACGGCAAGAATCACATCATCTTTGATAATATTCCAATTATGCTGAAAGAATTTGGTAGTGAAATCGTCAGGGCCCGCCACAGCATCACCATTCAGATCCATAATGACCTTAGATATTTCATTATCAGTAGGGATTTGACAAAGCATGTTATTCTCAACCTCAGTAATCATGTTAGGGATAATTTTGGATTACTAATATGCAAACACGGGCAAGAAATGTTAAAAAAATGCATAAAATGATCAACACCAGACTTGCAAATTGACTCATCAAAAGTAAAAGCATTACGATCATCATCAATAATTTTGTGAATATGACTTCTAGTTTTCTTTTTGTTGGCTATAGGATGAAAAAATTTAGTATTTCTATCACCTTCTAAAATGAAATTCGCATTCGACTTTTGTTTCCAATAACTTTCTTCTTGAAGCTGCAATTGAAAGAGAGAGTTTTTGGCTTGATTAAGGGAAGATAAATTGTTAGGATTAGGACTTTGCTGATAGCTAATTTCAAAATCTGTAACTTTAGCCTCAGCATCTTTAATATTAGAAAAAAGGTTTTTAAAAATGTTTTTATTCCACCATTTCAGGCATTGCTTGAATCTAGAAAGTTTAGACCATAAGCAGAACATACCAATAATATTATTATCAGGATGAACAGGAGCATTCCAGTTGCAATTAAGCAAATTTGAAATATAATCATGCAAAAGCCACATATTTTGAAATCTAAAAGAAAAGGATGCTTGATGAAGTAATTTGTTAGTATTTAACAGAATAGGAGAGTGATCAGACAAAGTTCTACTAAGGTGCTCAATATTAGAACTCTGAAAGTTGGCAATCCAATCATCATTAAAAAGAAATCTATCTAACCTTTGCCACAAATTAGCTCGGTCCCACGTGAAAGGGCTACCAAAATAACCAATTTCATTTAAATTACAGTCACTGATCATAGAATTGAAATCATCCATAGCATTGATGTTAGGAGGATTACAACCAATTCTTTCAGAAGGATTAGAGATAATGTTAAAGTCACCTCCCACGCATCAGGGACCATTGATAATGGAATCAAATTATTTCAACTGATTCCAAAGAGAGATGCGATTTATTCTAGTGCAAGCAGCATAAACAAAAGAAGCATAGCAATTAACATTAAAGATAGAGATGTAACAATGACAAACTTGAGGTAAATCATCAATAATATTCAAAGCGATAGCATTCTTCCACAGAATCCAAATCTTGTTGGAGCAATTAGCAAAAAAATTAGGAAAACCCAAAGTAATAGTAGTAGCTTCAATTTTAGAGCGATTAATGAAAGGTTCAACTAAAACAAGTAATTGGACATTATGAATTCTACAAAGATTACAGACTTTAACTTTAGAGTCTTTACCACCAATACCTCTAACATTCCATAAAAGGGTGTTAATCATTACAATTTCTTGTGGAAGTTTGAGCTCTGGTGGATCTAGGTGTAGCCGGTAACACACTCTTATTTTGCTTCCCTTTTTTTCTATAAACCACTTTGAAATTTTCTTCATGAGAAGAATAAATGTTCTCTTTGTGAAGATTGGAAACGTCATACATAATGTGATTAGCGTCTAAAACATCATTACCACCAGAGGGAGGTATAAATTCACCATCTTCACATTCATCGGTGACATTTTGCTCAGAAATAGCAGGCAGATTGTTTAAAATAGTAGATTTCACCAGATTTTCATAATTATTGACATTATCAACTTCATTTAACATAGATGCGATAGAAACAAAAAAATTGGGCTCATTTGCAGGAGAAATTTCATTAACATCATAAGCAATGCTTATGTTATCATCTAAAACATTAGCACTATCATTCTGCAAGGATCCATCATATCATTAACCTTTTCAGAGTTACCAACTATCGATTCAACAATAATTTGTTCTAAGTTATGAGAAATAGGTTGCGGTTCCACCGGAACCTCAATATTCTCGGAATGCTCGACAATTCTTTCCCCAACAGGCACATACATTTTCTGAGTTTCGGTGGATCCAGGCATCCTATTTGACATATCTTTGTTTTTTTTTTAAATCAGGATGAAGTTTAAAACAATCGGATTGAGCATGGCCATGCATTTTGCAATGAGAACAGAAATCAGGAACATTTTCAAATTCTGCTTTTTGGAAATAACCGAAAGCTTTGGATTCGACCCAGATATCTAGGGGATGCTTCTTAGATATATCAACCTCAACAAGAATTCGAGCAACCAAGGGTCTAGTACGGGAGGCAGTAGCCTGATCTGTCTGTAGCGGTCTCCTAAAGATCAAACCCAATGCATGCAAAACCTTTTGATTAAAAAAATGAAGATGAAGATTTGGGAAAGAAATCCAAACCGGCACAATAGGAGACTCTTCTTTGATGTCGAAAAAAGGAGTCCATTTAAGGATACGCATTTGACAGTTGTAAATAAAATAGGATCGTCTAGCAAAAATGCGACTATAGTCGAGATCGTTAGATAACTGTATAGCAACGTGTTTGGAATCAAGCAAACCAACAGAATAGAAACCGGACAGCTTCAAAGATGAAAAAAACTGACAGATAGCATCGAGATTGGGGCGCCTTAAGCCAAATTTACCAACTAGGGTAAACTGGAAAGGAAAGGCTAACTTCAAAACTTCCTCATCCAAAAGTAACACGGCAAAACACCATTAAAAGTAGTTTGAGTGAGTGAAGGAAGATCATCACCTGCGGTAGATTTTCCAGAGAGTACCTTTTTAAAAGATCTAGATTTGGTCGGAGAAGACGAGCCATCACCGTCAAGGTTGAAAAAACCCTTATTCTTATGCGCCACTGGCTCAGAGATTTTCCCCCACGAAGTAGAGGAAACACCTCCCGCCATCAGAACTAAGCCCCAGAAGGGGCAGAGCAAACATCAAAGGAAACCAAAGCACTACGAAGCACGGAAAAACAAAGGAGAAGAGAGTGGCGAGGATTGAAAAAGAGAGGTGCTCGGGAAACCCTAAATCTCCATAGCAGCTAGGGAAATACAAGCGATATATATATATATATATATATATATATATATATATATATATATATATATATATATATATATATATATATATATATATATAATATGTATCTTCAAGATAATATCAGCTAACAACGTAGGAGAAATAACATCTAATAGTTTGTAAATTCCTATGTTTAAAGTCCTTTTGTATTTTAAAGATATAAAATTATGTTTAAAGTCCTCTTAATAGCTATAAAAAACATGCCTATAAAAAATATACCTATCTTAAAAACTAATATTTAAGATATGAAGTTATTTTTAAAAATAACTTCAAATTTAAACGTGTTTTAAAAAAACGTTATATAAGATAATTATAATCATAGTTTTAATAAGAATAATCTATTTTCGGACACAGAAGATAATATATAGTTATTAAATTTACCCACGTTATGAAAGATATTTAAAATTTTGAGGTTTATTTTCATCATTTATCAGTATTTATATTTAAAAAAAATTGTTTAATGGGTGACTTGTTTGTCACCTCAGCAGCAAGTCAACGAACGACTTTATTTATTTTTAAATATTTAATATACTCATTTAAATAATTAAAATATCTATTTTTTAAATTTACATGGCCTAGTGGTACCCAAGTTTTCTCCATTTCAGTCCGAAAGAAAATACAAAATCTAGTCATCGGATTTCCAACGTTCCATACGCACTCCGCGGTGAACAGTCAAACGAAAGAATAATTATTACGTCCTCTGACTTGAGTAGCTCTACGTTCGGCCGCCAATAACATATCGCCACGTGTTCTCATTCTTTACCGTGCGGCCCGACGACTTGACCCGGACTGGAACCTGGGTCGCTATGTTTGCGCATTGCTAGGTATTATTAGGTATTTGCTCGGTTTTGCTAGGTATTGCTCGTTATTGCTAGGTATTGTTTGGAAAGAATGAGAAATCCTGCTCTGTGAAGACCAATACCGAGCAATACCGAGTTTTTCTAGAAAAACACGGTATTGCTCGGTATTTCTCGGTATTGCTCGGTATTGCTCTGTATTGCTCGATATTTGTCTTCAAAGAATGGTATTTCTCGTTATTGTCCAGCAAAATCGACTAATAACTACCAATACCTAGCAATACCGGGTTGTCATGGATTTAAAATACGCACAAGCGACATACCCACTATTCGCCGGGTCGAGTCCGCGGTTTTGTGCCTGCTACGTGGCACGATCAGTGGTGACCGCATGTAGAGCTGCGTCCAGTCACCAGACCAAATAAAAGTTCCAAACGAAATGGCACTCTTGTTTTCCGAGTTGAAATCAAACAATGCGGCGACGGCATCCTCTGACTGAACTCTTCTCCCGCTTCAGTTTTGCTTTTCTATAAACTGGCTTCACCTCTAGCCTTTTCCTCCAAACTTACTATCACAGCTGCTGCTTCTGTTTCTTGCTCTTTGATTGCAATCAATCACCACTTCTATTTTTTACTATAAATTGGAAAAGAAATGAGTTCGTTGAAGTCTTCTACAATGTTCCTTATTGCCTTCTTCCAGTCAGCCATAAAGGAAAGTGCTCATGGCCAGAAGACAACGATGGCTTCATTTCGGTTGATTGATGGCAAGGCAATCGATCAAGGAATTGCTTATTTTCTGATGCTTGTCGCCCTCCTCGTCACTTTTCTGGTTCATTAAAAAAACATGCTATCAAATGTGGGACGAGAAACAACGGCCGTGCTGCTAGCTCCTGAGCCATGCCTGATGCAGAATAATTTTGTAATCAAGTGATTTTTATTAATGTGTTAAGAAAGTTTATTTATGATTATGTAGAACCGCAAGCTCCTCTCGTTCATTTAGAGGAATATCAGTAATTGCTTTTTTATTTTGAAAGATAACTCAATAAGAATATGATTAATATATTGCCATGCTACTTAACTGAGGAGAAGCGTTGGTCATTCATCTCTTGCGGTTTAACGTCATTGGTTTACACTGTTAAAGAAAAATGATGTTATCGAGCACTTATGAATGTTACGACCATAAATGCAAACAACTAAATTATCAAAAAAAGAAATTAAACAAGTCATAAATTGTTTATCCCCCACATATCGCTATAGCTTCACCATCCTCTTCTTCTTTAAAAGTCTAGTCATCCCCAGATATGGTGTGTTGGGTTTGAATCTTGTGTCTGTGATGTGTGTAAATTTATCTTAATTGACCTAAATGTCCAAAAATAAAAAAACATAAAAATAAAAACTAAGTTGTGGAGATTGGCTATGGTGATTGCTTCTAATTTTCTGGCATTTTTGAGGCACTACTTTGGCTTCTTAGTTTGTAACAATTATGCTTTATTATTATTTTTGTGACCTCAAACTATTTTTTGTAGATATATCTTTTGATTCCTGGTGCTTAAAGGTTTAATCAAGCATAGAAATTTTTTTTGGGATTTGCCTGCTTGCCTACTATGCCTCCCTATCAGTTAGTCTAAAATTTTTTGTCATTTTCTAGGAAAATTATAACATAAGACATTTTGGACTGCGACGGAATTAAAATTTAATCTTCATGGCACAAAAGAAACAAGGAAAATACATCTGAATGAGTTAGTTATTCAGAATTGAAGCTTATAAAAATGCCAAGAGTTATAAAGATAAAATAAAATAAAAATTCTGTAAAAAAAAAAAAAAAAAAAATCTTTCACATTTTTATGGTAAATGGTTATAGATTTGAGACTTATTTCGAAGGAGACATTGATCATTTGAGGAATATCAATAAATTAGCTCACCCTCAATAGAAGTAATTTGTATAGCCTCGTTGAAGACTAAAAACTTAATGCTGAGGGGAGGAAACCTTAAATATGCTGTGTTGTTGTGAGCAATTTTTTCTTTTCATTATTTTGTTTTGAACAATTTATCATTAGTATAATTTACTTATTGTACTAATTTATTTATGTTATTATTGTGTTTGCTTAACTTACATTTAAGAAAAAAATTTACTATTGCATAACTGTTGAAAATGTCCTCTACATTGTGCTTGTCCTTTGAATGCTCATTTAACCTAAATAAAAATCATAATTAAAAATTATTTAAAATTAAAATTAATATTAAACTCTAGGTGATAATTTGGATGAGTAAAGAATCTTAAATTTTAATTTGAAAGTCATAATAATTAACTAAATAAAACAATTTAAGTTATTATCTTTCTTTGAACTTGAATGCTACTAACAATTTAAAGATTGAATAAGCAAGTTTGGAGAAAGAGAGTGAGTAAATTAATTTATTAAAATCATTGTAAAGTTGAATATAGAATTAGTGAGCCTATTAACATTCTTACATTAATTCGATTTAGGGTTATTTGAAGGAATAAATCAATCAAATATTTAAAATTATTATTATTTTCTCAAATATAAAAAATATGAAAAACATGAAAATCAAAAGAAAGAATGAGAAGGAAAAGAATGATGAGTACTTCAAAAATTTATATTAGATATATCTCAATTCCTAAAAGTATTTTAAATACTTAAGTCAAATAGAAAAAATATAAGTAAACTATCCATATGATGGTTTACCAATGCACTTCTAATTTAACTACAAGAATGTCTAATTTCTAAATGATATATTATTCAAATCTAAAATCAATAATCAATATTGCACTTATATTTGTAGTGTATAACTTTGATTTAATTAAGCAGTAATAAGGATGATTGATTATTATAATTCCTAATGATTATTTAAATTAAAATTGCATAACTTTGATAATTCAAAATTACATTCAAATGGTGAAGTTATTTTCTTATATTCTAGTAATCTTAAATTATCTATTTTTATTTGGGCTGGTAAGCTAATTAATATATGGTTACACTATTGCTTGAGGACAAGCAATAATTTAATCTAGGGGAAATTTATTAAGTGTAAATTTTAAAGTGTTTTACTATCTTAAATATCAATAGAAATATTATTTTAAATTGCACAGGTGTTGAAATAGCACTATAGAGCTTCAAATACCAACAATGAACCATCCACAACACCCCAATACATGATCAAAACATTGCAGTCCTAGAGCCTAAAAAAAAGTCAATTATTTCAGTTCCCCAATTGAGCTATAGTGAGGTTGTAGTGCTTAACAATATTGTAGTCCCAGAAATCAACTTCATAGTGTTGGAGCACAGAACTACACAACGTCACATTGTTAGATTGCACATTAAAGCAACACAATGCTCAACATTTCAGCACCATAATGGAGCAGTTATTTAAATGAAGATATATGCCTATTTAGCTAAAACTCTTGTTGATTCACCCAATAGATACACTGGGCCAGCCTAACCTTAAAGTGGAGCAAGCTCAACATGCTAAGGCACTAATTCATTTCATATTGCCACAACGCCAACTTATCGAGCATCGTGGGGCCTGAGTCCATTTTTATAGTAGTATAAAGAGATTTTAAGTTCATTTAGTAAAGGATTCTATCATTCTAGAATAGGACTTTGATAGTCTTGTAATTCTTGAGTTCAAATGTGTTGTTCCCTCTTAGAGTTAAGTCAAAGGTTAGGGGAGAAAAAGATACATTATTTTGAGATTATTGGCCAATCTTATTGTGAGCAAGTGGACTTTTGGAGTAAGGAAGGCATGTGGATAGTGAACTTGTATTACTTGAGTGATATTTATTTTAGCTTTGTCTCTTATACTTTCTATTTTATGCTATAAATAAATTCTGTTTTTTCCATTTTAATTGCATAGCTCTCTAATTACTTAGTTTTGGGTTAATGGTATAAATACTTTGTATTACTAATATAAGATCTTTGGCTTTAATAAATTATTAGATATTTTCAATATATCCCATTCCTGATTTAATGCATTTAATGCCTATGTGTGTAATTTAAACTTAGTGTGATATATTTTCTCGACAGAGGAATATTAAAATAATTAGGAGAATTAAAATAAAACTCTTGCATTCTTAAACATAGGATATATAATTCTTTAGGTTCTATATAAATATAATAAGTGTAGGAAGGCTATAAACCTCCCCTTGCACATCCTTACATGCTTCTAGAGATACATATACTTTGTGATCCACATCAAGCATATAAAAGTCTACATAAAAAAAAACTTAAGTAATTCATAATTAGTAGTCTAAAATATTTAATCATATGGTATTTTTTTTCTTTTATGCTGCATATTTAAGTAGAGATAGAATCCAAAATCGTTATTTTTGATTGGTAAGATAAATATTATAGCTATAATAAATAGCATTAGAAAATTTGCATAGTAGTAGAACACTTTCTTATGGGATTAACACTCTGTCATATAACTTTTTTACTTGATCGATACATGAAATTGAGTAATTAGTGGGTAATTCATATCAAAGGAAACCCAAACATATTTTAACACAATGCATATCATTCATGCATCTATGCAATTATGATCGCACCCATGCATAACATGGTAGCTATCTTCAAGGGATCAATTTTTTTTGCATATTTCGTCATTATTATTTGAGGAGGTAATATAATAAATAAAGAAGTCCAAAAAAAATCTTGATGATGAATTTAATGCTAGAGTTAACATTGATAATATGCAATTGCTTTACAAGAACTAAAGTGCGTTAACATAATAGGCGAGTATGAGTGATGAAGTTAATGGGTTTTAGTGTAATTTGCCAATAATTATTAGGATGTTCTAATGGAGCTATATGGTTAGAGGATCATAGATCCATGGTAGTGCCCGAAGGACTAATGTCAAAGGATGATGGCCATGAATTATGAGGCACATTGGCAGAGGGGGTTATTTAGAATTTGTGTCTTTAAGACATCTAAATTTCTTTCCAATGGAAATAAGCTAACAACGATGATATGAACTAACCAATAATTTAAAAACCTTTTTTTATTTACAAACTTCAAAGAGATCCTACAACACTTTAACAAGATATCATAACTTTTATTTATTTTAAATGAAACCCTAACAGATTACCACTTTTTATAATTATTTTATTTATATATATATTATATCATAAGATACAAATGGGAGCATAAATAAACATCATCATTACATATTTTATATGTAACACAATAAAAAAATTGTGGAAAAAAGAAAAAAAAGTTGTTAACAAAATTTATAGTGGTTTGGCTATCAGCTTATGTCCACTCCCCAAGTCTTTTTCATGAAAATTCCATCGCACTCTCCATTTTCTATATGCAATGTAGAGAAGCATATCTCATTCAAGGGATATTACAAAAAACATTACTCCTTTCATTCTTGCATAACCCACTTACTAGATCAATAAACCTTTTACAATCAATTAATAATAAGATTTTGGGTTAAAACTTATACTTTCAGTTCAAAAGATCAATGATATAATTTTTGAAAAATAACTAATAGTGCAAAAAGCACATAATAACTATCTCATTCGATGGTGGAATTATCAAAGCAAGAAAAGAAGAAAGTAGAGGAACAATTTCTTCCCAACCTCTTAAATTACAATAACTTCACTTCTATTTTAGGGTTATAGAAAAAGTATATATATGATGTGGCTTGATAAAAAACCTTAAATTATTATTAATTAGAAAATTCTACCAGATTTTATAGTCTTATCTTATGATTGTATATTATGATTTGTACATCTGAGTGATTTTAGCCATAATTATATTTATTTGATTAAACTATCCTATCTAATCCTATATTATGATATATTTACATTTAAATTTAATTTGCTCATGGATATTTGGTTCTTAATTAAGTAAATTACTTATGTCATCATATAGTATAATTAGTTCAATGTTTAAATATACCTAATTAAAGAAAAGAGTGTATGGTGGTTCTAAAATTTCATTACAATAGATCATATAATCTAAATATAATGTATTATTATTTGATTAAAATTAGTGTTGTTTGACAAAGTTAATCTTCATTCGGAAAAATCAATTCCTAGAATTTTGGTTTTAAAATCGAACTCAACATTATGAATAATATATCACCTCGGGTGGCAAATATATTATTCCCTAATGGGTTCAGATTATGAAATTTTGAATTCATTTGTATTATCATAGTCAAACTATTAGAAGAATCACATATGACCCTGAATAATCAAAATGAAATTGATCGAGTGTTTCACTAAGTTAATCTTGATAAAGGGATCACTAATTTCATAATCAAAATTATGATAATAGGATAACTTATCTTCCCATAGAAAGAAGATATTGTTTACTAACAATCATTTGAATATGATGATAATAACTACAGGAAAAACGCTGAAAACCGGCGGTTTTTTTCGGCGGTTAGTCTAGATTTACCAGCGGTTTTGAATGTTACCGGCGGTTTGTAAACCGTCGGAAAAAATGGCATAGGAAACCATTTCCGACGGCGTGTTACCGGCGGTTTATTTTTGCGGCGGTTTTCCGGCGGCTAATACCGCCGCTAACCACCAGAATTTTAACTATCGGTTTGCCGGCGGTTAGGCCGCCGGTATTGTAACCGCCGGTAAGCCGCCGGTCACGTTACCGGCGGTTTAAAACTGGCGTTGTCTGGTTCGTAGACCGCCGGTAATTTACTGGCGGTGGACGGCGGTTATAGCCGTCGGTAACACCGACGGTTTAAACCGGCGGGTGTCCATCGTAGAACCGCCGGCGGCCGTCGGTAACCGCCGGTAATTACCGGCGGTTGAATATTATAACCGACGGCTTATCTTGTCCGTCCGGTATCGTCGTTTCCGGCGGCCAAACCGCTGGTTAGCTGCCTGAAACCTGTAGCACCTGAAAAAAAAAATTGACAGCATCCCCTCTATTTGAGGGAGGTTCACCCTAAAGTCTAAACCTGTAGAAAAAACAATATATGTTGGGAAACACGCCGCTATATTCATCACAACCAGAAAATACAAACAAAATAAAAAATTCATCATAACATTACAATCACAAATAGAAATCGGATTGTTTGGGGTCGGAATCGGTCGGCGGTCGGGCGTCGGAGTAGACTCGTCGGCGGCGGTCGGACTAGGGTCTGCGGCGGTCGGACTGGGGTCGGCGGTCGGAGTTCCTTCGTCGGGGGCTGATCGAACGAGCGGAGGACACGGTACAGTGAGCGACCGAGAGAGAGAAGGAAAGAGTGAAAATGAATTGAGCAGAGCGAGGCGGCTCGTATTAGGGCTTTTACCGGCGGTCTGGACCGCCGGAAAAAAATCACTTATCAACGGCGGTTTAGACCGCCGGTAAACCGCCGGTTCATATTGATGTCACGCGGTTTACCGGCGGTTTATAGACCGTCGGTATTACCGGCGGTGTATCGTAGCTAAGCCGCCGGTTTGGCCGTCGTTAGAGTCCGACGGCTAGACTGCCGGCGACGCCGCCGGTAATACCGACGGTCCATAAACCGCCGGTGCAAACCGCCGGTATTTGACATTTTTCTTGTAGTGAATGATCATCAAATTTGATTTTCCCAATGATAATTAATTGAAGTTTTGGAAATTATGATTTTTTTAGAAATTTTATTTGGGTTTCTAATTCTCCTACGAGTGCAATCCCTCATATTTAATTACATTATAGGAAACCAAAATTTCCTACGAATACTCTTGATTAAAATAGCGATAAATTTTTTTTTTAGAATTCAAAGTTTGATATTAAAGGAGCGAGGAAAAAAATTCAAACATGATTGGATCAAAGTAGAACACTTATTTCTTGAGGTCAAAGAAAGAAAAGTAGAAGGTGTTTGGGATTTTGAAATAATTCAAAAACACCTCAATCTATCATATGTGTTGGTCTTAATTTTGAATTGAAGAAGATTTAATTTGAATTGTCAATTTTATTAGAAGCCTAAGCCTGCCTTAGATCCAAAGTTTAAATTTAGTATTAAAAATTAGTGACCTAAACCTAGCTAATGTAGTGCAAACCTGAACTTACCCCGACCTGGATTGGGGAGCCAGCTAAACCACCTAGGCACTTCAAAAAAATGTATCAGGTCTTTTATGAAAGAGCAGTTAAGGATGTTTGACTAAGTTAAGTTTAAGGTGTTGGGGTCGACATCTAGAGCATATCCTAATTTGGCCCCTTAACTTATATTGAGTAATATAAAAATTGAAGTAAAATGCAATTAAAATTTTTAATTTATTTCTAATACAATGCATGTAAATTAACTTAATAAATGCTTGAAATTTGAATAAAGAAATTTAAAAAAAGGCTTAAAAATAGTTTTATTCTAGAGATTATATAGATTTTACTTAATAGATCTACACCCTCATAGGCAGGTGATTGTTGACCTCAAAAAGGGTATCCACTCAGTGGGGGACAGAGTACAAAGGGTATTCAACTACATCATCTCAAAGAACAAGATGATCGCATGCCTCCGCGCTCTTTGCAAGCAGGCCAATAGAAGGAAAGATCAGATCAAACATACGATTAACCATTAAGGATAGCAGCTCTTGCCAATGCTCTCTAATGGGTAATAATATGCAGGATATGATCAAAATAATAGGTTTCCTCCACCCAATATATCACCTCGAGTGGGGTTTATTTGATGGAGGAGTTCCATTTTGAATGGGTGTAAGCCCCTATGGTTAATTACATATCAGGCCAGAGCCAGAGAATACTCTCAATTAAGGATCCAACATTATTCTTTCCAAAATGGGATTAGCACAGAGGGGAGACTAGGAAATCTTACTCAATGGAAAAGAAAGGGTTCAAGTGGGCTTATTCAACATACAGGGCTTAAATCAACACCTGGAGAGACTAAGGCACTGTGAAGAGACTAAAGGAAGGAAAATAATGCACTCAAAGCATGCAGAGGGAAAGGATGGAGGTGGCATCATCCATGTAGCATGAATAAGTAAGATTTATAATCCCGAAAGAAAATTGAACTTACCCACCAATGAGGTATACTACAAGACACCAAATGTATTGGCCTTGAACCCTAAATCTAGAGTGTGTTTAGTTTTTAACACCTAACACTAACACCCATATTCTAGCTAATTTATCTGGGCTTATATCCTACTTGAGATGAGAATTCATCTAACCACCTAAACATATAAAATCCATGCTGTCCACTCTTTCTGAAAGATGGGTAGGTAGATCAATTTTTGGAAGTAAGGCCGACATCAAGAGAGTTTTGTAATTGGCCTTGGACTTATGTAAGGTGAATGTTCTTAGAACTAATGCATTTAAAATTTTTATTTAGTTAATTTCTAATATAAGGAATATTGGTTGAAAGGTCTCTAATTAAGTATGCATGAGATTTTAAAAAGGCTTATAGAAAATAATTTTTTAAAAATGACTGGGCTTTCCCAGTTCCATCAACTCATCCTCATAGGACATATTATCTAAACTCTACTCGCTAGTGGTGAAGTGACATATAGAAGGAGAGAGAAAATTACAATAATATACATGCAACTCCAAATAATTTTGGCTATTCCCTAAATCATTAGATTTTTATGTTCTTTAAGTCTTAAAATTTTAGAATTTAATTATTAATAGAAAAAAAATTTATTCCTAAAAAGCATTGCGAGACCAGGCCAAATACATGCAAGAAAGAAATAAAACAAAAGTAGGCAATTTCTACTGCTCACACAAGGTAAACACATCAATAAAAATCAATCCAAAGTAAAGTAAGGAAAGAAAGTCCATGAAAAGTGGTGTATAGGTATATTCCAAGATCTGCAGAAAAGTAATGGTGGCTAGACCCAACCGACAATAACCTGGATTCTAATCTTATTGAATAACATAAGTCTTAAAAGTAAGGCATTTCATTTTCAAATCATCATCTTCAAGTAGACCATATTTAGATGAATCACCTTCCTTCAGATCGTCCTCCTTTGGATCATCTTCCTTTGGTTCGTCCTCCTTCGATTCACCCTTTAGAAGAGTACCCAAATGACTATGAAATTCCCTATGAAGGGCCTTTCTTTTTCTCTTTGGGTACTTAGTCCTTGAAATACCTCACTTTTTAAGACTTTCACAACTCAATATTAAATTATAAATTTTTATTATGAAAAATAAATGCTAGACTCAAACTGAACCTGCAAGGTCATCCTAATAAAAAATCAAAAGTAGTTATATATAACATCCCAAACAATTAATATGGAAAGAAAAATGCTTATTGCCAATCACACTTGGCCATGCTCTTTTGATTTAGGGAGAGGGTTTTAGCAATTTCTGAAGTATATGTAGGAAATGCTAATAGTTTTAAAGCTTAATGATTTTTGCCCCTTCTATATTAGCACTGCATGAGCATAGTCACCTGTGGAAGACAACATTAATAATAAATGTGCCCCTAACCCATGGGTGATCTATCACATAACTCACATCACAAGCTAGTTATAAAAAGCATAACAATAAAATAAAGATCATGACAATCACAGCACATCAAAGAAAAATAAATCAATTAATTACATGTGACATATACAAGAACATCAAAATACAGAAAAAAAAATTAATGACCCTAATCCTACAGATAGAAGTGGTGCCCTACCAAGTCTATGTGTGTGTAGTAGGCTTGTGTAGCCTTAGATAGTCCTATGTTGGGTAGTTAGTTCAAGTTGCCTCGAGTTTGATTTGTTAAATGTATGAAAAGGGAATTTGATTGAATTTTAAATATTACTAAATTGGGATCTATTTTAGTTAATTTAATTTTTGAATCCATTTTAATACTTAAGGTAGTAATCTTTAAAGTTTAATTTGTCTTAACTGATTTCAGATGGTTTGGGGTTAGCCTACCCTTTATGTTAAGGTGATCCAAAAAATCACTATTAGAAATATCCTAGGTTCGGGGGTTCTAGAATTTTAATTAAATATTAGGTCTTAAGTGGAGTAATTAGACTATGAGTTTGCAAGATTTAGAGTTTAATTGCAAAAGTTATGAATTTTAGAAGTTTTGGGCTCTAGTTAAAGAACTATGGTAGACCGGAGGGTTGACCTTTTTTATTGAAGTTAGTTTCAAGAAACCTAATATTGTTAATAAATGTTATATTTAAATTAGAGTTGATTGTATTTTACTTTTCCTAATTTGGAATTTTTTAGAATTAGTTATGAATTTTTAAATTTGTGGAAATTAATGAATTATCAAAATTATTTAATAAAGGAGCATTTTAGGAGTTTTGATCCAAACCAATTCTAAACTACTTGGAATAACCTCTAAAGGTTAGAAATGACCTAATGAGGTGTTTCCAAGTGTTTAAAGAAAATTTGAAATTTTTGATAATTTTTAATTGATTAATTTTGAATCATGGTTAAATTAAGGTTACAATTGAGGTCCAATTAGGAACCCTTTAATTTTTTTAGATTAAAGATTAAATTATAAAGAGTTTGAGGTATTATGGTTAATTTTTTGAGTTAAAATAGATTTATTAGAATTTTTTGAATTTATCGGGGCTTAATTATGGGGTAAATTAAGGTTAGTTAATTAAGGGGTTTTAAGGCTGCTAAAAATACTTAGGAAATTCTAGGAGGTTAAGGATGTCACTAAGTTCAAATATTTCGAATTTCATATCAATCAAGGATCTACCTTAGCTACTAAAATATTTTTAAGTTTGCTAGATGGGTCCTTAATTATTAACCTTAGGGTGTCGCCACGTTGAGCATATTTTAAATTCAATGTTTAAGACTAACTCTTGGGATAACATAAAGTGAAAATGCAACAAACATAAATACACGAATTCCTATGATAGGAGGGCTTAAATAAGGTGCTCGTACATCCTACACATGTAAAAAATAATAAAAAATAGTAATATATCATGCTTAACTATGCAATTAGTGAGTGATTGAGAACCAATCACCGACTAATATACCCCCCAAGAAAGCTATTCATAAGCAAAATCCATATTTAAAAATGTAATAAATAGATCTCTCAAAATTAGGTGGGTTAATGTTTATACTTTAAAAAAAAAAAAGATTTAATACACACACACACAAAACTAAAATAATTCAAAAAAATTCATTGTTAAGTATGTTATATTACTATAAGGTAGGTTAGAAAATGGACCCCCAATAGGGGCGGCGAACATACTAGTGACCCGCACATATTGGTGTTGACCGAATGTGATAAGCAATATAGAGTAAAGTGCATAAGCAGAAGATCAACAAATGTTGAAAAAATAGGGGGGATCCCCTCCTTACCATACTTTATAGGAAATGAAGAGTTTAGAGTGAAAAGAAAGGGGAAGGGGATGCCACACATCCTCTTGACCATATCAAAATAGTGAATGTGGACAGATTCAATGTTCCCCTGACCATTTAAAAAAAGTGAAAGAAAGAGTGAAAGATGTAAAGTAAACCAACTATCTGCATAACCATATCAAAATAAGAAGATAGAAGGTGAAAGGGGTGGTGAGGAATGCCTCCCAGGGAGCTATCGGGCTCTCTCAACCGGGTAAGGTTTAAGATCTGCCTAACAAGATAGGCGAAGCAAATGAGGAACAGCTCAATACTCACTTATTCCTCTTGAAATAGTGAGTAAAGAGTTAGGGTCTGATGTCTGCATAATCACAATAGGACAATCAAGTAAAAATGGTGGTGAGGATTGCCTCCTTGGGACTCTATTGGAATCTCTCAACTAGGTAGGGTTCAACATCTATCTGACTAGGATGTCCTAGCAAATAAGAAATGGCTCAACACTCACTTTATCCTTTCAAAAAAGTGAGTAAAGAATGAGGGTCTTATGTCTGCATGATCACAACATCACAATCAGGGAAAAAATGGTGGTTAGGAATGCCTCCCAGGTACTCTATCAGGCTCTCATAACTGGGTAATTAAGTAAGACAACTACTTTCTTGACCATCTCAGGTGAAAGTTACCTCAACACCAACATGATATAGATTTGTGTAGGGATGTGAGGGAGAAAGTAAAGTGGAAGTATTCCAAGGAAAATGTTGTCTAAGAATTCTCAAGCCAACTTTTAGTTACCACTTGGTAGAGGACATATCATCATGGACACAAGTATCCAAATGTCGGTGGTATTCCTTTGGCAACTTTATCATCAAACTTATAGAAAAAGGGGAATTTGAGCTTTTAGAGAGTAAAACAGATTCCACCTGTGATAAGGGGAACCAATTTTTCTCTATTGAGAGCTTCCCTCTATTTTGTATCATATATATATATATATATATATATATATATATATATATATATATATATATATATATATATATATATATATATATATATATAATATTTTCTTTTATATGTTAAGAATCATAGAATAGGTATACCCCATATTGTCAAAAGAGAACATAAGTTAGAGGAAATGTTTGAGTATCAAGATATCATTTAATGATTGGAACATAAAGAGAGGGAGATAGGGTTGAATTTGATAACCCAGGCCATGTTTTCCACATGAATAAAATTGATAGAGAGATAATGTACATGATCTTACAAAGAAGTAGAATATTGTCTTTGATAACCTAGGCCATATTCACCACATGAACGAAACTGATGAGTATAACAAAATTGATGGATGAATGAAATTTATATATGGATAACGGATCAACATTATCACTCCCCACTAACATGGGTTGGTATGAACCCAGTTTCACATCTTATAAAGAAGTTTGAGTGAATGGTTTTGATATCCCATACCACACTTGAGGGAGATAAGTGAAACTGGATAGCACAACTATTATATCATGATTGATAGAAGAAAGAAATTCACATATGAATAGTGGATCAACATCACCACACCTAAATAATATAGGTGTGCATGGACCCAATGTCACCTCTTAAAAATCGATTTAAATTATTGGTTTTGATATCTTAGACCATAAGCAAAATTGGAGTAACACAAGTCGTTGTAAGGGGAGGATATAAAATGAAGGATTTATGTGCTAAAAACAATATGATTGGTGTGCACGGACATAATCACCCTTCGTCTAACTCGCCCATGACCTTATGAGCCTCTATGTTGTTAAGGCAATGAAACCATATTTAGTTAAAAGAGTATCGATAAAGGATACCATTTACATAGGTGAATGATAGAGCTCCCTTTCTAATCTGAGTGGGGAGAGTGCAATCATCTAGAAGCCTACCATGTTTCAAATACTCAATAAAGGAATCTCTCAAATATGACTCTTCTTTGATATAAAACATTTTGAGGGTATGATCGAGAGAAGACAAGTCTGTGGGGTACAGGGCTTGATGATACTAGACAATGATAAACACGAGAAGTCATTTGGGTCAGCTAGTTTCTTTGCTAACTTAGCCAATGCATCTGCCTTTCCATTTGTATATCGATGGATTTTAGCCAAAGTTACCTCATAGATTAAGCCCAAGAGATCCATTAAATTATTGTAATAAGGTAGAGCTCAGGCTTAAGTACTTTGAAGACTCCTACTACTTGATTGATAATTAGTAGGGAGTATCCAAAGATCTTTACCCACATAATCTTCATCTGAATAGCCAACTCTAACCTCAAAATTAGAGCTTCATACTCAACTTCATTATTAGTATGAGGTTTTGAAAGACTGTAGGAGTATCTCTAAGTATGACCTTTAGGAGATACAAAAATAAGGCCTTAACATGCCCTAACTATGGGAGTTTCATTTAGATGTAAAGCCTTAATAGATGATGCATCATCAAAGTAGATCTATAAATTAAGGGACTCCTACTCATCCATACTCATGATTAGTTCATCAGGTAGATCATCATTGAGTGGAGAATTTATAGGAATCGAGTGAGTAGCAAGAAAGTATGTTAGAGCCTATCCTTTTATGGCCCACTAAGGGATAAAAGTAATGTTAAATTGTAGTAGGATCATAGACAAACTTGCTAAATGACCTAAGATGGTTGGAAGGGTCTTAAAATACTATAATAGGTTAACTCTAGAGATCAAGTTAACTTTGTGCAAAAAGTATAGTGTTTAAAATTTTGTACTGTGAAGATCAAAGCCAAAAAATGCTTTTCCATCACCGAGTATTTTAGCTCTACAGGTATTAATCATCTGGTGAGGTAGTATAAGGAATTTTCCTTAACTTCCTTATTTTCTTGAGCTAAGAGTGCACCTAAGGATTCATCTAGGGCCATAGTGTAGAGAATCAATGGCCTACTTGGGATGGGTTCAACTAAAATAGGGGGTTCTTCATGTAGTGCTTTATACTCTCAAAGGCCTCTTGATAATACTCATTCCAATGAAAATGAATATCCTTATTTTTAAGGGCTATGAAGGGATGACATCTACTAGAAAGATTGGTGATAAATCTCTTCAAGAAAGTGAGCTTACCCGAAAAAGATCTCAACTAGTTAACAATTTTAGGGGATTTCAAATCCACTATGGATTTGATCATGGAAGGATCAATCTCAATGTCATAATAGCAAACTATGAACCCTAAGAACTTTCATATACTAACTCCAAATACGCATTTCAAAGGATTCATTTTCAAATCAAACTTATGCAAGTGTTCAAAAATGATTCGTAGATCTCGAAGATGATCTCAATGAACTTTACTTTTGACCACCAAACCATCCACATATCAATCAACTTACTTGTGTATTATCTCATCAAATATAATAATCATATCATGTTGATAAGTCGCTCTGGTATTCTTGAGATCAATGGGCATCACCATGTAATAAAATACATTTATAGGTATATGAAATACAGTAAACTTCTCATCTTCAAGAGCCTTCTTGATTTGATTATAAGCATATGAATTATCAATGAAGAAAAAAAATACTATGGGATGAAGCAATATCCACCATAAGCTCAGGAATAGGAAGAGAGAAATCATCCTTTGTGCATCCCATGTTCAAATCATGGAAGTCAATATAAACATGAATATGTCTGCTCTTCTTCCACATTAAAAATATATTGGCAAGACAAGTGAGATATTTCTCTTTGTGAATAAATCTCGCTTCTATGAGCTTCTTAATTTCAATGATTACATGTTGTTCAATCTCCAACCTCATCCCTTGAGGTGATTATTTAATAGGGACTGCATCGGGCTTAATGGAAAACTTATGAACTACTACCTCTGGATTTAGACCAGGCATTTCAATGTAATTCTAGTCAAAGTAATCATTAAACTCCAAGAGTAGATTGATATAATCTTGAGCCTTTGAATCAGACTGTAAAGTACTATAGAAAATAGGCCTAAAATTTGATTCAGTACCTAATTTCACCTCACACATTTCATCCATGGTGCAAGTAGTGCCATCTTCAAACTCTCGTGGAGCATCAAGGATCCTATCATCAATATCATCTAGGTATTATTCATCGGCAAGAATAATAATTAGATAAAAATAAGAGACAACACAATCATTTGTATGAGTAAACTGACTCTGCCCCATATAACACACCTTATATTGTTCAAGGGAGATCAGTTAACCAAATATGGGCTTGCTGTAGAGCTCATTCATCAGACCAAGTTGATGGAATGACACCCCACTTTACATAGCGCTCTACAACATTGGAAAAGTAATGAGGGTCACTTATAACCTCTGTATCCATAGCAATCTCTGTGGGATCCAAACTCCTAGAACATAGTGGGGCACCTATACTATGGTATAAAGAGACACACTCCTTAGACTGTGTTGGCTTGAATGTCTTATATAATGGGAGTATACAGTGCTCACTAGTATGTAGTGAATTACCAATACTAGTGGAAGGAGTGTTAGAAGGTCTTTGATGAGAATCATCAACATTTATTTTACACATCTGATGGGGAATAGGCTGTCTGCTAGTAGTCTCACATCAGAAGTAGCCTTCCTTATTTCAGCTACTATTAATAACTAATACACCCTTAGGTATCAAGTACCTACAAAAGGTAGGAAGTGAATCATAACCAATAGAATCTGGGCTCATGAAGGAACTGAATGATGAACGACATCAATCATCTCATCATTTGAATAGTTAGACTCGATAGTCAATAAAAAAATGTAAAGGTGTAAAGGAGGAGGAATTCGAGTGTCATAGTTTTATGATGAGTGAGTCAACTCTCTACCTCTGCTAGGGGGAACATCGTGCCTAACTGCATACTATAAAGGAAATCTATTAGAGTTTATAGTGGAAACTCGTGCATCAATACTAACCTATAATAAACCTTATACTAGTGGTCATGTAGGAACCTGTGTAGGTAACTACGTAGGACCTTGTGCAGGCAACTGCGTAGGACCCTTTATAATACTAGTAAGTATCACTAGTGACTCAACAAGGGAGGTCTATGAGTCTTTTGAGGTATATAATGCATAATATTATCATAAATAAAACTTATACATGAAGAAGGACTTAGTATCTCTAGGAATGCAATACTCAACATCATTCCTCATATACTTTATACACTAGTGTAAGGTAGAAGGCACCATTCCATGCTCATAGAGCCAAGGCCTTCTTAAGAGAGTCTTGTATGAAGTATCAACATCAATCACATAAAATTTTTTCTCAGTTAGGAAATTTCTAAACTTCAAAGGCAGTGCAATAGACTCTAGAACATGCTGGCCTTGATTATTGAATCCATTCAACATAATCTTATCGAAAGTAAGCTTTAAGTGACCTTTAAAGTTTCATAGGTAAGGATATTAACTAAAGCCCCCTAGTCAATGAGGATCTTGTTCAACTTATAATAATTTATTTTAGTAGTGACATATAGAGGATGATTGTGCTAAAAAGTTCCAAAAAGAATATATTGATTTGAAATGGTAATGCATGGCATCTCTCTTAAAAGTCATGCATCCTTAAAAGACTAAAAAGTAAAGAAAGCTTCATATGACTATGGCTTAAGCAGTGCTTTTACCAGGATCTCTCCCAAGTCAAGAGACATCATTAAAGCATCTTAGATGTTAAGAAGAAATTTTTTTTTCCTTAAGTGAGCCAACACATTAGTCAACATCTAGCTGAGGGCCTTTCTCTTTCTCCTTAAATTGCTCTTGGGAGGAAGGGATAGGATCATCCTACTGGATAATCATATTTTTATCTTTTTCTTTTGCATTCTTATCTATCCAAGGTGGAAGGACCTTTTCTAAATAAAAGTGAACTTCATGTATTGAGTCATTCTCGATAGTAGATTCATTTGGCTCAATGGTGGTGGCTTATGTTGTCTTTAAGGAGAGTGCGCGAGTGGGTTCTCAGATTTATCTCCTAAGTCCATATAACAACCACTCTTTAGAATAGTAAAGACTGGTTCTTTATCACGCTTAGACTCATCTTCATATATAGGATCATTCATATTGCATGTAGTTTGTAATATATAAAAAGAGCGAGTGCTAGAAAAAGTTGAAGTTGAAGTAAAAGAAATAAGAGATCAGAAGTAGCTAGAATCACCTTCTTATATTATTTTATTATTAATTGAAAGAAGAAAGAAGTCCTTCAATGTAAGTGTTGGAAGGGGCCCCGTCTTTCCTTCTTAGGTTACAACAAATTTTTTTTTTGCATACATCTTTTTATTACATAGAAAAGAATAATAAGAAATATGCTCAACAGGAACTATAGTAGAAGAAGAAGGAGAAAAAGTTGCTAGCATAGTAACTGGGGTAACAACTATCGACTTGGCCTGGGAAACCTCCACTCAACTGCCTCTGAACTCTGAACTTCTTTCTTTTGAAACTCGTTCACTATGAATTAGGTTGTTAAGCCAAAGTTTATGTCCCACGGCTAACCAAGAGGGGGGGGGGGGTGAATTGGTATTTTAAAAATTAATCCCTCTTTTGAGTATTTTAAACCAAAATTAATTTTTGTAAAAATAGATTTTTAACCACAGTTCTAAAACAGTAAATCACAAAAATAAAAAAGGTGGCGGAGAAAATAAAGACACCAGATTTATAGTGGTTCGGTCAAAACCAGACCTACTTCCACTCCCCAGAGGCACCCTCCGAGTATTGCACTAATACCACTAGTGACTCTTCTTTTGCACCCACAGCAAGGCGGAGAAGCCTTTACAAAACTCTTTTCACCACTACTCGGTGCGGTAGAGAACTGTCATCCTTTTATACTATCCCTAGTGTTAGCAGAGAACCGTCTGTCCTTTCACACTCCTCCGATGTCAGTAGAGAACCGTTCGTCCTTTCACACTCTCCTAGTATTGGCAGAGAACCCTTCATCCTTTCACACTCTCCTAGTGTGGGCAGAAATCCCTTTGTCCTTTCACACTCCCCTATTATGGGCAGAGAACCCTTCGTCCTTTCACACTCTCCTAGTGTGGCAGAGAACCCTTCATCATTTCACACTCTACTAGTATGGGCAGAGAACCCTTTGGCTGGTCACACTCTCCAAGTGTCAGCAGAGAACCGGATCTTCTTGAAAGATCTTCTCACAAGAATTCTAAAAGGAAGAAAGAAAAGAGTGAAGTAATCCAAAATCACAAGTAGAGAATCTTACCTTTAAAAATAAGGTGAAACCTTCACGCTCCAATAGTAAGAATTCTTCTTTGAATGATCTCTCACACTCTCTTCTTGACTCTTCTTTCAATAGGCATGAAGATCAATGAGCAAAAAGATTGGGTGGCAGTAAAAATTGGACCTTATATAGAAGAGATAAGAAAAATCTTCCAAAAACTGTAAATAATCAAGTCAACGCGAAATGGATCATCCCGTATGATTGTGGATCGTCCTGGACGATTTTACTTAAAGTGTCGAAAATGATCCTAATGAATATTTATATGAACTATGTTCGTACACGATCATCGTCCCGTATGAACTAGGCTCGTCCGGACGAACAGTTATTTCATAGTTCGGTTCCCAAATTACCAGAGGATGTAACCAACTTACTTAAGTCGGTTCCCATCATCCTGGGACGAACAGGACTTAGTCAGGATAAAATTTTTACATAGGGTAACTCGTCCTGGCATGATTATGAATTTCGTCGGAATGAAATTTTTACAGAGAAGACTCCTGAAGCTGGCAGAGAACCACAATCTAGTGCTAAAAACCTTACCTCTACCGACCCTTCCACGGACAAGAAACTCTAGACTAAGAAGAAGCAGAGCGATCCTTGAAGTACCCTTGTGAATCCCCTCACAAGCTCCCCCTCACAAGATCCTCTCTCTCTCTCTCTCTCTCTCTCTCTCTCTCTCTCTCTCTCTCTCTCTCTTTCTCTCCTCAAGCCCTTCTCAGGTCAAGACAGCAGCAAAAGATTGTTCAAAATGTTGAACAAGAGCTCTTAAATAGAAGAGCTTCAAAGGAGCTCATTAATTGCAAGTTGCCGACTATATCATCTAGGCCGATATGGACATCGGCCTGGCCGATCAGTATAAATCTCAGAAGATCGGCCAGAGCATCGCCCTGAATGAAAACTGGATGATTTAAAATTGGCTTGATCATCTAGAACATAGCCCTGAATACGAGCTGGCCGATATTTATCATCCTGAAGCAACTAAGGTTTTTGAATAGATCATCCTGGCCGATCTTGCGATCGTCCAAGACGATATGATCATATCAATCATCCTTAATTACTCCCTTGATTTTATGATCAATTAAGGCATAATTTGTGAATATCATCTAGGCCGATCAATGATCGTCCTGACCGATTATTAAAAAATACATAATACCTTAATTGTTTATGGCGGTAACTTCTTTCTATTTTGAGTGTATCATCCTGGCCGATACACATATTATCCAGGACGATCTGTTAATGACGTCTGCCTTAATTAAGAATCCTTTTTTAGACTTTCTATTTTAAGCTTGATCATCCAGGACGATGTAATTATCGTCCTGGCCGATATGAGTAAAAATAGAAATTCTAAGTCTCTTAAGTGTGTGTGTAGGGTTACTTAGCATCTGCCTCTTAAACATTACAAATAGGCTCAAGAAGAGAAAAAACAAAGTACAGACTGACTCAATCCTAAACCTACGCAACCTTGAACTGGCTTCATTTGTTCGTCCGATCTTCGATTCCTAAAAACGTTAGATGTAATAGATAGTCTAAGAGAATCAATAGTGTTTGTCAATCATCAAAACATAAGTCATAAAAATAGATTTGCAATAATCTCCCCCTTTTTTATGATGGCAAAATACTACAAAGACAGTTAACAGTAAAATTTTGGGATCAATAAGTGTAAAAACATCATAAACTTCTCCCCCCTTTGACATATCAAAAAGGAGGAGGGAACAAAAAAGACCAATAGCGAAAATTCCTTCTTTTTTTTTTTTTTTTTTTTTTTAACCAATGCATGAAAATGATGTAGTATTCCAAGTGATTGATTTAAAAACTTGTGGGTTAATGAGTTAACAATCTCAACAATCCAAAGAATGGTAGAATATCCGGTCATGGTTACCCTTAGCTCAGACGTTTTCTTAGAGTAGAATCATCTTTTGAAGTCAATGACCTAACTCAAAGAATTAATTGGATATGAAAAAAAAAATCCATCCATCAGTTGGTTTAAGATAAAAGTATCTTTATAAAATAAAGAATCAAAGTAAATTTGTCACAATCGTAACACAATCAAAACCAAGCCTTTGAGAATCAAAACTTCTAAGTTCTAAAAGATTTAAAAAGAGAGAATAACTTGCTTTTGAGTGGGCTCATTTTATGCCTCTTGTCAATTGAGTGGCGCTTTGTGCATCTTTATATAGATTTTTAATTTTGGCGTCTTTGCGCTTCTTTTGTTGGCATCATTGGCCAAAATTTTTTTTATATTTTTGCAAGCTATATTCTCTTTTATAACCTCTTAAAAAAAATCCTTAGTTGTGAGTATATCTTCTTAGATATTAGAGAATAGGAGCTCTCTCTCTAACATAAGGAAGAATTATCACAAGCAGAATCAATAATCAAATACAAGAGGAACAAGGGGTCTTGATGTGACAAAAAAAACTTTAAACATTATAAATATAAGATAGATTTGCTTAAGCAAGCTTAAGAAAAAATTCTTAATTTCATACACAATCTTTAATTTGAAATATATTTTTTAATAGAAAAGAAAACTATGCCACTAAAATCAGTTAGAGAAAGAGATACAATCACAAAATATTTTTACCATCTAAGAGATTAAGAGATGAAAAACACATTGACTACAAATTTTCAAAAACAAGGGCATGGAATATGTTATCATTTTAGCGATGATTTTGAAAAACTAAGTAAGAGGGAAAGAAAAAAAAAATAAAACACACCAAAAACTAAGAGAAAAAAAAATTAAAAGAAAAAAAAGTAACTAAAAGATCAAGTTTCATGCATTTATGTCAATCACACCCAATCTGGTCCTTAAAGAACTGAAAATGTCGAAGGCCAATTGTTTAGTGAAGATGTCAACAAATTGATTTTCAGTTGTCACATGGTTTAACTCAATGTCTCCCTTTAACCGATTTAGAAAAGCTAAACACTATATCCAAAACTCTAAAATCTAAAAGCTTGAAAAGATTCAACATATGGAAAATCAATCATAAAAGGCAACGTGAAAACAAAATAATCTAAAATAACAAAAAGCTAGCACACAACAACAACAACAAAAACTTAAAACAACACTAATCAAAAAATGCATTTCAAGAATTTATTGAAGCAACAAGTTTAAGCATTTATGAGCTGCGAGCCTCCATATGTCCAATTATCCTATGCTCCCATGAGGTCTTTGGTGAGAGCACACCTGCAAAACTCAATAACAGTCAGATTTAGAAACCCAAACTAGTTTGGGCCCCTTCTTAGAATAAGTAGAATGTAATGCAGGTATGGTATGCTGTGAATCATGTACCTTAGGTCTCCACACCCAATGTGTACTACAGTGAACAGTGCAAGTGTGTGAGATGTGTCCTAGCATGCCACATGAAAAACATCTAACTCCAGGAAAAGGATTTCTTAAATGGTTTGAGTTATAATGCTTCTTCCTCGGTCTTGGCTTTAAATCAAAAGTGGGTGTCTTCCAATTTCCTTTAAGTGAATCCAATTCGTTTTTTAGTCTCAAGTTTGTATTTTCCTAAACATTATTATCAATCCTCAACTTTTCTTCTATCTCTTGAGATTTCTTAAACTTAGACTCAAGTGAGGTGTGTGAAGCTTTCAATGCTCATCAATTAATTCCAAATTCTTTTTATTTAAATCATCAAATTTATCAATTAAATTCATGTGATTTGAATCAATCGTAGAATGATCTTTAAGAATAATTGCATATTCTTTTTGTAAATTGGAAACTTCTAACTTTAAACTAACATGAGTCTTTTTAAGTTTTTTGTATGATGTATGAATTTTCTTACAGATTTCAAACAATTCATCATAGGTGGGTTTACATACCTCCTCCTCATCACTTTGCTCAAGATGATCTTCCCCCATTAAGCACAGGTTTGTAGTCTCTTCCTCTAGTTCAGTCTCAGAGGAATCAGTACTAGATTCTACCCAGAACGCCTTTTGAACTCTCTTATTGTCCTTCATAAACTTAGGTTTCTCCTCGCCCTTTTCCTTTTCTTTGCTCAAGTGATCTTGAAGTGTAGGACAATCGGCTTTAGCATGTCCAGGCTTCCTGCATTCATTACAAATAATATCAGAAGATCTTTTAGAATGTTTATGATCCTTACCTTTTCTCCAATGATGCTTTTGTTTCTTCCTTAGAAAGCTTTTGAATTGCCTTGTGATGAAGGCAACTTCATCGCTTTTAGACCCGGAAGATTCAGAATCTGATTTGTGCGCCTTTAGTGCAACTGTTTTCTCCTTCTTCTTCTCACCTGCATTAAGATTTCTTTGATTCACCCCTTGCTCATAAGTAATGAGTGAGCCAAGTAAGTTATCAATAGAATAAGTATTTAAATCCTTAAATTCAGTGATTGCAGTGATTTTAGCATCATATAACGAAGGCAAGCATCTCAAAATCTTGTTTACTTTTTCATAGTTTGAAAGTTCTTTTTCTAATGCATGCAGTGAAGTAACTATCTGAGTAAACCTAGTGTACATGTCAGAAATTGATTCATGAGATTTCATACGAAAAAGTTCATAATCATGCAAGAGAATATTCAAACGGGATTGTTTAACATCATTAGTGTCTTCAAAGTTGATACACAATTTGTCCCAAATTTCTTTATCAGTTTTGCACATGGAGACACGCATGTAATCCTCAGATTTTAAAGCACAGAAAAAATAGTTCAAATATTTTGTATTTAATTGAGCTAAACCTCGTTCATTGAAAGTCCATTCAGTAAAAGCAACTTTAGTTTTAACACCATTAATTTCACGAGAAGGTCGAGAATAACCTTCTTTGATAAGCATCCACATGCGATAATCAGTAGATTGTAGAAATGTTGACATGCAGGTTTTCCATAAATAAAAAGGTAGGTTATCAAACAGGGGAGGTTGGGTAATAGAATACCCTTCCATAGTGTTATGATTCCCAAGGTTAGCCATGGATCAAAATCAAAAAGTTTTCAAACTTAAAATTTTTGAATCCCGCTCTGATACCACTTGAAAGTTCATTAGGGATGTTACGTCCTATAGAACTGGCCCAAGCTAACCAAGAGGGAGGGTGAATTGGTATTTTAAAAAATATTTTTAACAAAAGAAACAAGATCACAAACCAAAACCAAATCACACCACAAGACAAAAATAATACGAAAATTAAAGTGTGGAAGCAAGAAAACAATAACACATAAATTTATAGTGGTTTGGTCAACTTGACCTACGTTCACTCCTTGGAGGCACCCTCCAAGTATTGCACTACAAAACGTGTCTCTCCTTTAGCCCCCACAGCTAGGCGGAGAAGCCCTCACAAAGAAGTTCTTTTTGCCATCCCGGCAAGGCAGAGAACCTATCTCTTTTTGCTTCCTCTTGAAGCTGGCAGAGAATCACAATCTAGTGCTAAAAACCTTACCTCTACCGACCCTTCCATGAACAAGAAACTCTAGAAGAAGAAGAAGCAGAGCGATCCTTGAAGCACCCTTGTGAATCCCCTCACAAGCTCCCCCTCACAAGATCCTCTCTCTCTCTCTCTCTCTCTCTCTCTCTCTCTCTCTCTTTCTCTCCTCAAGGCCTTCTCAGGTCAAGGCAGCAGTCAAAGATTGTTCAAAATGTTGAACAAGAGCTCTTAAATAAAAGATCTTCAAAGAAGCTCATTAATTGCAAGTTGCCGACTATATCGTCCAGGCCAATATGGACATCGGCCTGGCCGATCAGTACAAATCTTAGAAGATTGGCCAGAGCATCGCCCTGAATGCAAACTGTACGATTTAAAATTAGCTTGATCATCCAGGCCGATCTCACGATCATCTCGGCCGATCAGTTCAAATCAGAGGAAAATCGTCCGGAGCATCGCCCTGAATACGAGCTGGCTGATATTTATCGTCCTAAAGCAACTAACATTTTTGAATAGATCGTATCAATCATCCTTAATTACTCCCTTAATTTCTTGATCAATTAAGGCATAATTTGTGAATATCGTCCAGGCCGATCAATGATCGTCCTGGCCGATTATTAAAAAATACAGTATACCTTAATTGTCTATGGCGGCAACTTCTTTCTGTTTTGAGCGTATCATCCTGGCCGATACATGTATCATCCTGGCTGATACATGTATCGACTAGGATGATCTATTAATGATGACTGCCTTAATTAAGAATCCTAATTTAGACTTTCTATTTTAAGCCTGATCGTCCAAGACGATGTATTTATTATTCTGGCTGATATGAGTAAAAACAAAAATTCTAAGTCTCTCAAGTGTGTGTGTAGGGTTACTTAGCATCAGTCTCTTGAACATTACAAATAGACACAAGAAGAGAAAAAATAAAGTACAGATTGACTCAACCCTAAACCTACGCAACCTTGAACTGGCTTCGATTGTTCGTCCGATCTTCAATTCCTGAAAAAGTTAGAAGTAACAGGCAGTTCTCAAGAGAATCAATAGTGTTTGTCAATCATCAAAACATAAGTCATGAAAATAGATTTGCAACACTTAAGTATGTGTGTGTGTGTGTGTTTTTATTCACTTAATTATAATTACAACCTCTCAATTTAAAAAATAATTTAAAGCTTCAATTTACAAAGGATTGTATGCTGAATTTTATTTGAAGATTTCATAGTTTGGAGTTCAATTTTCCTGAAATGTTAGTACACACAAGAGCAAAAATAAATATTCCAAAAACTGTTAGGAGATAACTACACATAAAATAATAATATTTGGAATTATCAAACTATACAAGTTGCAAGAATGTAAAACATGCAAATTCCAACTCTCTTAGTAATCTCCCCCTTTTTGATGATGGTAAAATAATTATTATTTGAAGGATTTCAAATTTTAAGAATCTCCTAAACTCCTCCAGAATTGATGAATACATGAAAATAAGGAGGCATTGATTAGGGATGTTAAGTCCTATAGAACTGGCCCAAGCTAACCAACAGGGAGGGTGAATTGGTATTTTAAAAAATATTTTCAATAAAAGAAACAAGATCACAAACCAAAACCAAATCACACCACAAGACAAAAATAATACGAAAATTAAAGTGTGGAAGCAAGAAAACAATAACACATAAATTTATAGTGGTTTGGTCAACTTGACCTACGTTCACTCCTTGGAGGCACCCTCCAAGTATTGCACTATAAAACGTGTCTCTCCTTTAGCCCCCACGGCTAGGCGGAGAAGCCCTCACAAAGAAGTCCTTTTTGCCACCCCGGCAAGGCAGAGAACCTATCTCTTTTTGCTTCCTCTTGAAGCTGGTAGAGAATCACAATCTAGTGCTAAAAACCTTACCTCTACCGACCCTTCCATGAACAAGAAACTCTAGAAGAAGAAGAAGCAGAGCGATCCTTGAAGCACCCTTGTGAATCCCCTCACAAGCTCCCCCTCACAAGATCTCTCTCTCTCTCTCTCTCTCTCTCTCTCTCTCTCTCTCTCTCTCTTCTCACTCTCTTTCTCTCCTCAAGGCCTTCTCAGGTCAAGGCAGCAGTCAAAGATTGTTCAAAATGTTGAACAAGAGCTCTTAAATAAAAGATCTTCAAAGAAGCTCATTAATTGCAAGTTGCCGACTATATCGTCCAGGCCGATATGGACATCGGCCTGGCCGATCAGTACAAATCTTAGAAGATCGGCCAGAGCATCGCCCTGAATGCAAACTGTACGATTTAAAATTAGCTTGATCGTCCAGGCCGATCTCACGATCATCTCGGCCGATCAGTTCAAATCAGAGGAAAATCGTCCGGAGCATCGCCCTGAATACGAGCTGGCTGATATTTATCGTCCTAAAGCAACTAACATTTTTGAATAGATCGTATCAATCATCCTTAATTACTCCCTTAATTTCCTGATCAATTAAGGCATAATTTGTGAATATCGTCCAGGCCGATCAATGATCGTCCTGGCCGATTATTAAAAAATACAGTATACCTTAATTGTCTATGGCGGTAACTTCTTTCTGTTTTGAGCGTATCATCCTGGCCGATACATGTATCATCCTGGCTGATACATGTATCGACTAGGATGATCTATTAATGATGGCTTCCTTAATTAAGAATCCTTATTTAGACTTTCTATTTTAAGCCTGATCGTCCAAGACGATGTATTTATTGTTCTGGCTGATATGAGTAAAAACAGAAATTCTAAGTCTCTCAAGTGTGTGTGTGTAGGGTTACTTAGCATCAGTCTCTTGAACATTACAAATAGACACAAGAAGAGAAAAAATAAAGTATAGATTGACTCAACCCTAAACCTACGCAACCTTGAACTGGCTTCGTTTGTTCGTCCGATCTTCAATTCCTGAAAAAGTTAGAAGTAACAGGCAGTCCAAGAGAATCAATAGTGTTTGTCAATCATCAAAACATAAGTCATGAAAATAGATTTGCAACACTTAAGTATGTGTGTGTGTGTGTGTTTTTATTCACTTAATTATAATTACACCCTCTCAATTTAAAAAATATTTAAAGCTTCAATTTACAAAGGATTGTATGCTGAATTTTATTTGAAGATTTCATAGTTTGGAGTTCAATTTTCCTGAAATGTTAGTACACACAAGAGCAAAAATAAATCTTCCAAAAAGTGTTAGGAGATAACTACACATAAAATAATAATATTTGGAATTATCAAACTATACAAGTTGCAAGAATGTAAAACATGCAAATTCCAACTCTCTTAGTAATCTCCCCCTTTTTGATGATGGTAAAATAATTATTATTTGAAGGATTTCAAATTTTAAGAATCTCCTAAACTCCTCCTGAATTGATGAATACATGAAAATAAAGAGGCATTGATTAGGGATGTTAAGTCCTATAGAACTGGCCCAAGCTAACCAAGAGGGAGGGTGAATTGGTATTTTAAAAAATATTTTCAATAAAAGAAACAAGATCACAAACCAAAACCAAATCACACCACAAGACAAAAATAATACGAAAATTAAAGTGTGGAAGCAAGAAAACAATAACACATAAATTTATAGTGGTTTGGTCAACTTGACCTACGTTCACTCCTTGGAGGCACCCTCCAAGTATTGCACTATAAAACATGTCTCTCCTTTAGCCCCCACGGCTAGGCGGAGAAGCCCTCACAAAGAAGTCCTTTTTGCCACCCCGGCAAGGCAGAGAACCTATCTCTTTTTGCTTCCTCTTGAAGCTGGTAGAGAATCACAATCTAGTGCTAAAAACCTTACCTCTACCAACGCTTCCATGAACAAGAAACTCTAGAAGAAGAAGAAGCAGAGCGATCCTTGAAGCACCCTTGTGAATCCCCTCACAAGCTCCCCCTCACAAGATCCTCTCTCTCTCTCTCTCTCTCTCTCTCTCTCTCTCTCTCTCTCTCTCTCTCTCTCTCTCTCTCTTTCTCTCTCTCTTTCTCTCCTCAAGGCCTTCTCAGGTCAAGACAGCAGTCAAACATTGTTCAAAATATTGAACAAGAGCTCTTAAATAAAAGATCTTCAAAGAAGCTCATTAATTGCAAGTTGCCGACTATATCGTCCAGGCCGATATGGACATCGGCCTGGCCGATCAGTACAAATCTTAGAAGATCGGCCAGAGCATCGCCCTGAATGCAAACTGTACGATTTAATATTAGCTTGATCGTCCAGTCCGATCTCACGATCATCTCGGCCGATCAGTTCAAATCAGAGGAAAATCGTCCGGAGCATCGCCTTGAATACGAGCTGGCTGATATTTATCGTCCTAAAGCAACTAACGTTTTTGAATAAATTGTATCAATCATCCTTAATTACTCCCTTGATTTCCTGATCAATTAAGGCATAATTTGTGAATATCGTCCAGGCCAATCAATGATCGTCCTGGCCGATTATTAAAAAATACAGTATACCTTAATTGTCTATGGCGGCAACTTCTTTCTGTTTTGAGCGTATCATCCTGGCCGATACATGTATCATCCTGGCTGATACATGTATCGTCTAGGACGATCTATTAATGATGGCAGCCTTAATTAAGAATCCTTATTTAGACTTTCTATTTTAAGCCTGATCGTCCAAGACGATGTATTTATTGTTCTGGCCGATATGAGTAAAAACAGAAATTCTAAGTCTCTCAAGTGTGTGTGTAGGGTTACTTAGCATCAGTCTCTTGAACATTACAAATAGACACAAGAAGAGAAAAAATAAAGTACAGATTGACTCAACCCTAAACCTACGCAACCTTGAACTGGCTTCATTTGTTCGTCCGATCTTCAATTCCTGAAAAAGTTAGAAGTAACAGGCAGTCCAACAGAATCAATAGTGTTTGTCAATTATCAAAACATAAGTCATGAAAATAGATTTGCAACACTTAAGTATGTGTGTGTGTGTGTGTTTTTATTCACTTAATTATAATTACACCCTCTCAATTTAAAAAATAATTTAAAGCTTCAATTTACAAAGGATTGTATGCTGAATTTTATTTGAAGATTTCATAGTTTGGAGTTCAATTTTCCTGAAATGTTAGTACACACAAGAGCAAAAATAAATCTTCCAAAAAGTGTTAGGAGATAACTACACATAAAATAATAATATTTAGAATTATCAAACTATACAAGTTGCAAGAATGTAAAACATGCAAATTCCAACTCTCTTAGTAATCTCCCCCTTTTTGATGATGGTAAAATAATTATTATTTGAAGGATTTCAAATTTTAAGAATCTCCTAAACTCCTCCTGAATTGATGAATACATGAAAATAAGGAGGCATTGATTCAAAATTTTTGTTTTTCAAAGATTTTATAAAAAATCAAAATAATATCACACAAAATAAAAACAAAAAAACACACAACGACAACATACTATAAAACAAATAAAAAATACATAAATACACTTGACACAAATACATAAGACACAACAAACAATTTCTCCCATTTTTTGACAACATCAAAAAGTGAAGAAGAAAAATACTTGAAATGTAAGTAGAAATATGAAAATTATTTGACAATTTAACCTTGAAAGTGATTGAAATAATGTATGCAAATAAAATTAAAAAATTAGACAAATCATAAAAATTCATATAATTTAAGAAGTGATATAACATAGATAATAAAAAGAATTTATCAAATACATGAGTCAATTTAGACACTAAGATAGAGAAAATCATTGCACTATTGATGAATAAAAAATTGTATATTTTAAATTTCAATATCAATTATAAATGAACATAAGATCAATTTGAATTAAGAGATTAAAAGAGTTTGGAAATAAATAATTACCACATGTGGCGCTTTGCGCATCTTTTTCACATTTGTGGCCCATTTTTATGCAACATTTTTACTTCAGGCTTATTTTGTGCCTCTTTTTTTTTACATTGCGAATCTTTACGCATTCCTTTTGATTTTTTGTACTTTTATACAATTTATAAGTGTAATTTTATTCTTTCCAAAAATAATAATCTAAAATTTCAAATATTTCTAAGTGGATAAATAATAATTAATAAGTGAAATATTAAATAAGAAATCATCGCAATTGCAATAATAATATTAACAATAAGGTAGTCTAAACGAGAGATATGAAATTAAAAATTCTAATAATATCAAGTTATAACCAAAACTTAAACTTAAAATAATTAGATTTTCTAATGAATTTAATTTTAACTTATAACTCAGGTTATTGCACAATTAAGATTAAAAAATCTAATGATTTTCATAAAGACTAATAAATATTTCAAAAATAAATTCAAATCAAAACACAAGAACTAATATTGATATCACTTTGAAGATATTACATTGATACATCAGGATATCAATACAAAATAAAACATCTGAAATAAAAGAAAAATACATCAAACTACTAAAAACAAACGATTACTAACACATAAAGTAAAAAAACAATAATAACACAAACACATAACATCAAGTGCATCTATCACTCAGATGGTCCTCGATCTGGAGGAGGAGGAGGAGGAGGAGGAGCACCACCAAAGAGGTTAAAGTATGTGCTCATCATAAGTATATTGGTACTAATATCATTCATTTTCTCCCTCATATAACCCATGTCATGTTGATATTGAGCAGCTTGCTGCTGTAAATGAGTCTCAATTTGATCAAAGCGTTGATCAAAATGAGTCTCTAACTGATTAAATCTTTGAACCAAATCCTGATAATTTGGTTCATTAGCGGGAGCAAGTTCACCTTCTGGCTCTTCCTCTGTATCACTTATGACTTGTGCTTTACCTGATTTCACCTTGAAGATCGCTCTAAATGATCCATCATTGTAGTAGAGCGGTTCTTCATATTCTTGATCTGGATAAACCAAGTTATATTTCTTCTCCAAAATATAGGTAACTATGTGTCCTAAGGTAATATTCCTTTTTCTTTTCTATTATGCATAGCCAATTTCAGAAAGCCCATAAAGATAGTCAAGGATAAGTTCAACTTCATATATAGGCTCATTTGACATGATTAAAAAAGTCACCATAGAGCAAAGGGGAGTAATATTGACTCTATCACCAGCTTTTGGAATGATTGAAGTTCTAAGAACGTGTAGGATGATGCGTGCATTCCAGACAAGATCGGATACCTTAGCCACATGCTCATTTAAACTATTTCCTCTAATCACCGTATTGATTTCATACCATTTATATTAATCATTGGTGATTAAGGTATGGGTTCTATCTCCCTCAGACCTTAAATTTAGAAATGCTCCTAAGTCATGCTTGGTGATTTTAACTTTTTGTTTGAAGACATAGGAGCGAATCACAGAGTGGTCAGAGTTGAAGGACATATTTGTTAGAAAGTAGTGAAAGGTTTCTTTGTTATAGAGGTGGACGAGGGTAAGGATAAATTGAAACTGAGTTGAAGCAAATAAATGCATTACTTGATAGGTAATATCTTCTAGGATTAGGATCCGGGAAGGGGTGATTTTGACTGAAGCAAATCTAGGAAAAGAATCCTCATTTGCTTTGGATAAAAAAAAATTTCGGATGAATTCTTATGTGGTTTCTTGGCTAAGACCTTTTGACACTTGCTTGAACTGGCCATTTGAAAATGATCTATAGTAAGAAAGGATTTAAAAGTGATGTTTAGAGAGTGACAATTGAGTTGAAAAGATCGCCTATTTATTAAAAAATGATTCATTCGTACCAGACAAAAATAATTCATCCCGTACAAAGTTTTCTTCATTCCGTACGAAAATATTTCGTACAGACGATTCAATACGACCAGAATGTTACAACTTTTTGTAATCAACACGACTTACGAAGCATCCTTTCGTACAGATTTTTGACCAGTCTGATCGTACAGATGAACACGTGTACATCCCGGGATGACCAAAACTTATATCATTTTAATGGCAGTTGAAACCTTCCCCTACATAGAACCGACATGTGTTCGTCCAGAAGAACCAAAGGTTCGTACATATGAAGTTCATATTAAAAACTACCTTATCCATTCAACCGCTTCATTCATTCATCCCGTCGATTAAAAACAAATCGTCACGTACGATCATAACGATCGTTCAGACGAAGTGACAATTAAACACTGAAAAACTGCATGCAATTGGTTTAAAATCTTACACTTTGATACATTACACAAATCGTTCCGTACAAAAATTTTGCTTCCCAAATGATTATCACTTAAAAATATTTTTGATTTTGTACACAAACAAAACTAAAATTCAAAAACTCATCAAAAAAACAGCAAGTACAACAATAAAACGTAGACTTAAAAAAATCATATAAAAATAAGATCAAAAACTCATAACGAACACAAAAATATTAACTAGAAAACAAACATCAATATTGCAGAAAATATTTTTATTTAAGTATTTAAATCAATCACACCAAGCCTTGTTCTTAATGCACTGAAAGTATCAAAGGCTAAAGGTTTTATAAAAATGTCTATAAGTTGATTTTCAGTTGTAACATGAATGAGTTCAATTTCTTTCTTGGAAACATGATCCCTTATGAAATGATGCTTTATGTCAATGTGTTTGGTTCTTGAATGTTAAATAAGATTTTTAGAAATACAAATAGCACTAGTATTATCATAATAAATTGGTATAGTGCCTATAGTTAATCCTAAATTAATTAACCGTTGTTTTAACCAAAGTACATGTGCCACACAACTTTCTAATGCAATGTATTCAGCTTCTGCAGTATATAGGGCTACTGAATTTTATTTTCTATTGAACCATATAACTAATGAATTTCCAATGAGCTGACATGTTCCAGAAGTGCTTTTTCTATCCACCCTACAACCTGCAAAGTCAGAATCTGAATAACAAATAATCAAATGATAATCTAAACTTAGGATACGAAATTCCTAAGTTCTGAGTTTCTAACAGATATCTTAAAATCCTTTTCATTGCTATCAAATGTGATTCTTTGGGATCTGATTGAAATCTAGCACACATGCAAACACTAAACATGATATCTGGTCGGCTAACGGTCAAGTAAAGTAAAGAACAAATTATTCCTCTAAATTTCTTTTGATCAACAGAATTTCACTTAGGATCCTTATCCAACTAAACTGAGGAACTCATTGGTGTACTAACAGGTTTAGCATTGTCCATTTCATACTTTTTGAGGATGTCCTTAACATACTTTGATTGACTAAGAAATGTACCTTCCTTAATTTACTTAAAGAAAGTAACTCAAATCTCCCATTTGACTCATCTCGAATTCACTACTCATTATTTTAGAAAAATCATCACAAAGATTTTTATTTGAAGATCCAAAAATGATATCATCTACATAAATTTGAACAATGAGTATATCCTTTCCACATCTCTTCAAAAAGAGAGTTGTATCCACACTTCCTTTTTCAAATGATCTTTCAAGTATGAAGGTGTTCAACCTCTCATACCAAGCCCTAGGTGTCTATTTCAATACATATAATACCTTTTTCAACTTGAAAATATAATTTGGGTATTTGGAATTTTCAAATCCTGGAGGTTGTTCTACAAAAACATCCTCTTGTATTACTCCATTTAAAAAGGCACTTTTTACATCCATTTGATACAATTTAAATCCTCTAAAATAGGCAAAGGCTATCAAAATCCTAATTACTTCAAGTTTAGCTATAGGGGGAAAAGTTTACTCAAAATCAATTCCTTCAATCTGATTATACCCCTTAGCTACTAACCTATCCTTATTTCTAATGACTACTCTTGAGTCATTCATTTTCTTTTTGAATACCCACTTAATTCCAACTACACTTTGATCCTTTGGCATTGTAGTTAATTCCCAAACTATATTTCTTACAAATTGATTCAACTCTTTTTGCATGACCAAAATCCAAAATTCATCATAAAGTGTTTGATCAATATTAATGGGTTTTATAGTTGAAATAAAGGCTGAATGATTGACTTCTTTGTTTAAACCACGCCTAATCCTTACACCCTCACTTGGTTCACCTATAATCAATTCTCTTGGGTGGTTTTTAGAAAACCTCAAATCTCTAGACAAAGGGTTTTCTATTTCCAAATTTTCTTCCAAATTCATCTTATCAATCTTTTGGGAGTTAATCTTAATTTTATCTTCTTCAACATTTGGGTCTTACATATTTCCTGATTCATCAAATACAACATGTGTGGTCTCCTCAATTACCAAAGTTCTTTTATTGAATACCCTATAAGATTTTTCAACATTTAAGTATCCAACAAAAATTCCTTCATCTGATTTTGGATCAAGTTTTCCTAAGATAGATTTTTCATTGTTATGAATGAACACCTTGCAACCAAAAATATGCAAATGAGATAAATTATGTGTTCTTCCTTTTAGCAACTCATAGGGTGTTTTATTTAATTTTATTTCACATTCACCCTGATTAAAACATAATATATAGTGCTAACTGCCTCAGCCCAGAAATATTTTGGAACTGAGTATTCTGCCAACATTTCTCGGGCGGCTTCTATTAATGTTCTATTTTTTCTTCGACTACCCCATTATGATGAGGGGTTCTAGGTGCAAAAAAGTTGTGATCAATTCCTTTTTCCTTACAAAATTCATCAAATTTTTCATTCTCAAATTCTCCTCCATGATCACTATGTATAGAAATAATTTTACATCCTAGTATTCTTTGAATCCAAGTTGCAAATTTTCTAAATTTCTCAAATGATTCACTCTTACAAAATAGAAATCTAACCCATGTGAATCATGAGTAATCATCCACAATCACAAATCTGTATAGCTTCCCTCCTAGACTCACAGTTCCAACTGGTCCAAAAAGATCCATATGCAAAATCTCCAATGGTTTACTAGTTATATATTCTTATTGGATTGAAAAGAGGACTTGCTTTCCTAGTTGATAAGCATCACAAAGGTGGTCCTTAGTAAAGTCTAGTTTAGGTATACCTCTCACTAAGTTCTTTTGGATAATCCACCTAAGGTTTTTTATGAAAGAATGACAAAGCCTCCTTTGACATAGCCATGACTCATCAGATACAGTTTTCAAACAAAAAGCAGTAGGAGAATTAATGCAATTTAAATCTAGCATATAAATATTGATTATCGCAGTAGCTCTTCCAATTTTAAACTATGGCTAGCATGCATTTTCTTCATTTTCCTATATGATTCATGCATGTGTTTATAAACTTCAAAAAGTTCATCATAAGTTAAGTCACATACCTCTTCTTGATCTGACTGATCATGATTATCGGGCATTAAGCATAGATTAGTGACTTCCTTTTTCTTTTCTGTTTCTGATGAGTCCGAAGCTGAGTTCACCCAAAAAGCTCATTGGAACTTCTTCTTGCCCTTCTTCACAACTAGTTTCTCCTCTACCTTTTCCTTGCTAGGATTGGCTTTGAGTTTTGGACAATCCATTTTTATATGTCCAGGTTTCCTGCACTCATAGCAAATAATTTCATTTGAAATCTTAGCATTTCTATTGAATTTACCTCTATTCCACTGCTGTCGTCTCTTCTGCTTCCTCTCCAGAAAGCTTTTGAATTGTCTAGTCATCAATGCTATGTCGTCTATCCTCAGATTGTGAGTGTTCACTCACAGACTCTTCCATATTTAGTGCTATGTTTTTCTCCCTTCGTGGTTCACTTGCATCAACCTTTCTTTATGACAAGCTCTAATCTGGCTGGCATTGGAGGAGTTTTTCGTGACTACAAAGGACAATTTATTAGTGCCTTTGGAAAGAATGGAAATCATTGGGATATTGGTCATCTTGAGCTAGAAGTAGTCCTCACGATTAAGGATTATTTGAGGAGCTGAATGTTGGAATGTAAAGGGCTAATCATAGAGAGTGATAATATCAATATTATCAAATTCATTCAAAATTTTTTAAAGAAGAATAAGGAGACTGTGGATAATTGGCCGCACAAGAATTTATGTTTTTTGAATGATTTTAATAAATTTGTATTCCTCCATGCTTATAGAAGTTGTAATAAAGTAGTAAATTGTTGTGCTAATATGGCATTGGAGAGTAGTTTCTTTTTTGATAGCTTTTCTTTTGATAACATTCCTACCTTGTTGTTAGGCTTAATTAAGGAGGAATGTGATCCTTTCATTACTTGTACTTAGTTTCCCTTTTTTGGTTTTAATGCAATGTGATGCATTTCCTTCAAAAAAAATCAACCTTTCTTTGTCTAACTCCTTGCTCGTAAGCAATAAGCGAACCAAGAAGATTGTCAATAAAGTAAATGTTTAAATCCTTAGACTCTATAATTGCAGTAATTTTAGCATCATATACAGTAGGTAAGCAATGAAAAATCTTATTAACCATTTCAGCATTTGTTAAATCCATTCCCAATGCATGTAAAGAGGTGACTATTTGTGTGAATTTTGTGTACATATCAGAAATAGATTCATTTGATTTCAAGCGAAATAGTTCATAATCATGCAATAAGATATTAAGTCTATATTGCTTAACCTCATTAGTCCCCTCATATGTTATACAAAGTCTATCCCATATGTCCTTTTCACTTTTGTAAGTGGAAACCCGCATGTAGTCTTATGATTTTAAAGCACAAAAGAAACTATTCAAGCATTTGGCGTTAAGTTGTGCTAAGTCACGTTCTTCTACTTTCCAATCTGCAAAAAGTGTTTCAACTCTAACTCCGTCAACTATCTAGGTGGTTTTGTATATTCTTCCTGGAATTAGATCCACATACGATAATCAAGTGACTGTAAGAAAGTAGACGTGCGAGTTTTCAAAAATTAAAAGGTATATTGTGAAATAGTGGAGGTCTAGTTATAGAGTAACCCTCAGGAGTGTTTCGGTTTCCAATGTAGCCATTTACGTTAATCAAAAAGTAGTCTAAACTTATGATTTTGAATCAAAGCTCTGATACCACTTGTTGAATCTCATTCACTATGAATTAGGTTATTAAGCCTAAGTTTATGTCCCACGGCTAACCAAGAGGGGGGGGGGGGGGTGAATTGGTATTTTAAAAATTAATCCCTCTTTTGAGTATTTTAAATCGAAATTAAATTTTAATAAATTTTTGTAGAAATAGTTTTTCAACCACAATTTTAAAACAGAAAATCACAAAAATAAAAAGGTAGCGGAAAAATAAAGACACCAGATTTATAGCGGTTCGGTCAAAACCTGACCTACATCCACTCCCCGGAGGCACCCTCCGAGTATTGCAATAATACCAATAGTGACTCTCCTTTTGCACCCACAGCAAGGCGGAGAAGCCTTTACAAAACTCTTTTCACCACTACCCGATGCGGCAGAGAACCGTCGTCTTTTTACACTATCCCCAGTGCTGGCAAAGAACCATCTATCCTTTTAAACTCCTCCGATGTCAGCAGAGAATCGTTCATCCTTTCACACTCTTCTAGTGTGGGCAGAGAATTCTTCGTCCTTTCACACTCTCCTATTATGGGCAGAGAACCCTTCTTCCTTTCACACTCTCCTAGTGTAGGAAGATAACCCTTCGTCCTTTCACATTCTCCAAGTATGGGCAGAGAACCCTTTGGGACGAACAGGACTTCATCTGTACAAAATTTTTATAAAGGGCAACTCATCCTGGCATGATTATGAATTTCGTCTGAACGAAATTTTTATAGAGAAGACTTCGACAAGGGACGATTTGGATTTCATCTGGATGAAATTTTTACATAGCCCAAGTCGTCCTGGCACGATTATAGATTTTGTCTGAATGAAATTTTTACAGAGAAGTCTTCATCCAGGGATGATTTGGATTTCATTTGGAAGAAATTTTTATAGAGCCTAACTCGTTCTAGGACAAAAATAATTTTGTCCTAGACGATCAGGACTTAGAAAAATTTCCTCCAACTCTTGTTTGCATTGCTCTAACGAGGAGATAACTGACCTGATCATTATGTACGAACTATGTTCGTCCTGTACGATCAGTACAAATTTTGTAAGATCTCCTTAAGTGTGTGTGTGTGTGTGTGTGTTTATTCACTCAATTATAATTACTCCCTCTCAATTTAAAGAATAAATTAAAGCTTCAATTTACAAAGGATTGTATGTTGTATTTGATTTGAAGTCTTCATAGTTTGGAGTTTGATTTTCCTAAAATTTTCGTACACACAAGAGCAAAAATAAATTTTCCAAAAAGTGTTAGGAGATAACTACACATAAAACAATAATATTTAGAATCATCAAAACTATACAAGTTGAAAGAATGTAAAACATACAAATTCCAACTCTCTTAACACTTTCTTGATCAACTATTTTGTCTTCTGAGAGAGTGTTAACTACCACTCTTCCACAAAACCTCTAGGTGATCTATTGTTACTGCCTTGAGTGTCACTATAGCTTTCACTGTGGATAGAAATAGAAAACATCTATACTGTCCGAGTGGTCTTGCCCTAGGGATGCACTAAGTCACTGTCCTACAAGTGTATCTTCCCATTGGTCATGAACCTCTCAACTCTATCCTTGAACACGTAGCAGTCATATATAACTTGCCTGATATGTCTGTGAAAGGGATAATTGAGTGGGTGATTTGTCTGTCACTCATCCTCTACTCTACTATTATTTGGGAATGTTAAGATGTTCTTCTTACTAAGGAGTTAGAAAATTTTCTTTACACTTTTCCTTTTGAATGGGTATTCTTTACTATGCTTCTCCTTTATGTACTACTAACTCTCTAGAGTTTTACGGGAGGGTCTAGACTATACTGCTAACTAACCAGGTGTGTACGACTATTGTGGTGGTGCTTGACAAACTGTGTACTTTGTGCCCTTATTTGGTGTCCCATACATATTGTTACCTCCCCTTTATTATGAAGAGGTTCCCCTGAAGTCTCCTACTTCTGAGGTCTATGCAAAGGTTGACTCTTAACCTTAAGAGAGACTGCATCAGGTATGTTATCCTACAAATTAATAACCTTTATCAATATCTTAAAAAATGTCATGAATAAAATGACAAAATTAATAAAGATAATGCTGAAATGACTAACTAATGGAACAACATATCTTTACAGCTTAAGTAACATGTTTGCAATCATACCTATTGTAGCTACTTTAGTATCCAATGCCACCAAATAGTGATTTCTTTCCTTTTTTTATAAAGGGTTTCTTACATAAGTCGCCAATTACTTCGACAACCTATTTTAGACCTAATTTTTTCTACTCGTAATGGCCAGCTCATTTAGTTGTGCCTAGTTAGCATAAGTCTCCTTTTAAATGGGCATCTTTGCGTAGTTTTAAAGTTTATTTTAAACATGCTTAAACACTTAATATAAATAATAATTGTTCTTAGTTTAAAAATTTTCCCAATAAAAATCACAACATACAAAATTGTTAATCCAACCATTTCCTGAATTGCATGTAATACTCCTATGCATGTGTATAAAAGTCACTTAAGTTATCATCAATTCTAAATAGGTTTAGAGCCAAAACAAAAAAGAACTGTTGCGGGCTAAAAGATTCGTGGCGGAAGAGTGAGTAAATTTTTCGTCTTAGCGATGCACGAATATTCAACACGCAAACAGAAAGAGAGATGTAAAGCACCAATTCTTTTTTACGTTGAAAGCACGAAGAGGTAAAAACCACGGAGCCTCGCCCAGGTGAAAATATTTCACTAAACTTGAGTGGATTACAATGGTTGACCCATCCCTCGATTAAGAGGCGGTCGAATTACAGTAATTTGGAGAGCTAGTCAAAGATATGGAGACGATCGTGCGGATGTTCGATGGCAATCGTTGTCCAGGCAAAGGTCTGGCAGCGGGCGGCAGCCGAGCGGTGGTTCGATGAAGGTTGGGTTGAAGTCTGGCGGCGGGCGGTGGCCGGCGAAGGTTTGGCGGCGGGCGGCGAAGGTTCGGCGGCGGCGGTGGTCGATCGATGGTCCGGCGGCGGCCGGGCGAAGGTCCGATGAAGGTCAGCCTGAAGTCTGGTGGCAGGCGATGGCCGGACAAAGGTCCAATGATAGGCTGTAGCTGGACCGTGGTCTGACAAAGGTCGGGCTGAAGTCCGGTAGAGGGCGACGGTTGGGCAAAGGTCCGGCAGCAGGCGGCGACAGTGCGGTGGTCCGATGAAAGTCAAGCTAAAGTCCGGTAGTGGGTGGTAGTCCGGCGATGGGCGACAACCGGGCGGTAGTCTGGTTGCAGAAGGCGGCTAGGCGGTGGTCCAATGAAGGTTGGGCTGAAGTCCGGCTGGGAGCGGCGGCTGGGCGAAAGTATAGCGGCGGATGGTGATCGGACGATGGTCTGGCGGCAGGCGACGGACTAGCGGTGGTCCGACAAAGGTGGGACTGAAGTCCGGCGGCGTGGGGCGGCCAGGAGAAGGTTCGGCGGGGGGCAGTGGCCGGGCGGTAGTCTGGCGACAAGCGGCGGCTGGGCGGTGGACCGACGAAAGTCAGGCTGAAGTCCTACTACGATTGGCAGCCGAGCGAAGGTCCGGCGGCAGGCGGTGGCTGGGCGGTGGTGCAAGAGCTCTTGAAGCTTCAGAGCTCTCTCAAATCTCATACCAAAGGTCCCCCTCATGTAGAGAGTGGGAGTCTAGTTATAGATTTTCATGAGTGGCACACCCCATAAATCTAGAGAAGATCTGGGGCAGGTTCAGAGTGCTCCATCGGATGGCTCGTATTGATTCCCTCGATCGTAAAGAGTTTTTCAACTGTTTAAGTACCTTAACAGTGTCGGAATTCATAGATCTTGGGCTCGTTGGATTTGTCTCGTCGAGACGCTGGATTTGACTATAAGCATGCCATATTTGGATATCATTTCATTATCCAAATAATGCTTTAACCCTTCCAAATGTGGTCTGATTTGGCCCCCGATTCGGACCCATTTTGGCTTGGGTTGGACCAATTTTGGTGCTATTTGGTTCGTCCCTTTGAGATGTTCAATTTGATAATAAGTTTGCTGAATTTGGAATCTAGATGATCCTAAATCTGATTTTGAAAATTTCCAATTTGAATATGCCTCGAGATTCGTGCTCGATCAAGGCAATTTTTAATGCATATCAGTTTCCCCCCTATTTTTGGATGTTGAATCTTATAATCCAAAAATATATTCATGATTCTAGCATTCTGCAAAATTAGAGCATTAACCGGAGCACAAATGTCAATAAAGGTTACTCCAAAAAATTTTTAAATAGCTCAAAATTTATCTTTTGAGTTTCAAAATTAGCAAAATTGTGTTCGGAACACCAAAAATTTATTCGTTTGACTCAAAAAATTTTAGCTTCAGAAGTGTTAAGATTGAGTTCGAAATATTAAAAAATAATCATGTAGACTACAAAATTGTTCAAATCAAACTTTCTGGGAAAAACATATAATTAGTCATTTAATGAATTCGTTTTAAATGAATCTACAATATAGTTAATATAATATAATTATATATATCATAATTTCGTATGTCATGATTATCTTATATATCTAATAGTTATATGTATAATAGTTATGTATATATATATTGATTATTGCATGTAGAAAGGATTACTATTCCCTTAAATAGTTGTATTAACTATTGCCATAGAAGGCGGCTACAGCAGCCGCGAAATTGACATATTATATTATTATGAATTAATTTATTTAATTGAGTCCTTTAATAATAATAAAACACTATTTTTGGCTTCAAAATTTCTTTGAAAAAAATCCGAAAAAAATCTCAGAAAAATTTTGAGTTTTTTCTAAAAGGAAATAATTAGTTTCTGTACATTTATTTTATTTTTAAAAGAATTGCTCTTAATTTATTTCATATTTGATTTTTTCAATAATATAAAATTATTTAATTTTTTGGCATTAAAATATTCTAAAAATTAATTAAAATTTTAGAAATTTGGCCCTCAAACCTCCTTTGATAAAACTATAAATACCCCTCTCAGGGGCTAGGGAGAAGGCACCACCTCTCTTTAGTCGGTTCCAAAACTTCTCCTACAAAGTTAGGAGAAGTAGGACTGGCAAAAATAATTTTTTTTGGCGGCGACGACCAAGACTTGGTACTTTTACACAGGCTCCAGTTCACTCCCAGCGGGGGAAAAATTGTCCGGCAAGAGTTTAAATACCGGAGGCGGCGATCAAGGCCCGGTACTCTTACGCACACTCTAGTTCACTCCCATTGGGGGAAAAACTATTCGACAAGAGTTTAATACTAGAGGCGACGATCAAGGCTCGGTACTCTTACGCAGGCTCTAGTTCACTCCCATTGGGGGAAAAACTGTTCAGCATGAGTTTAAATACTGGAGGCTGCGATCAAGGACCCGGTACTCTTACGCAGGCTCCAGTTCACTCCCATTGGAGGAAAAACTGTCTGGCAAGAGTTTAAATATCGACGGCGGAGGCGATCAAGACCCGGTACTCTTACGCAGGCTCCAGTTCACTCCCATTGGGTGAATAACTATCAGGTAAGTGTTTAAATACCGGCGGTGGCGATCAAGGCCTGGTACTCTTATGCAGGCTCCAGTTCTCTCCCATTGGGGGAAAAACCTTCCGGCAAGAGTCTAATTACTAGTGGCAGAGGCGATTAAGACTCGGTACTCTTATGCAGGCTCTAGTTCACTCCCATTGGGGGAAAAACTGTCCGGCAAGAGTCTAAATACCGGCGGTAGAGGCAATCAAGATTGGTACTCTTACACAGGCTCCAGTTCATTCCCATTGGGGGAAAAATTATCCGGCAAGAGTTTAAATATCAGAGGTGGCGATCAAGACCCGATTAGTGTAGTTTTTCCTGTTGGGAGGTGAATGTCATCCGCCAGAGCTGAGGGTGCCTTGAATGGTACACAAAAAGGTGGTCACGGTGCATTTAATAATAGGTGTGCTTCAAAGAAGAGCCAAGAGGATCTTCAAAGTATATTCTTTTTCCCTTCTTCTCATTTTCTTATCCTGTTTATATTAATCCTTAAGTATTATCCATTCATTTATGTATGCTCCTCCAGGCGACAGGTCGCTCGATGTGTTAGATGTTATTCCTTCTACCCATAAAGTGATTGAGCCGACGCGAGCTCCTCAAACTATGGAGGTCGATGAGGGTAGGAGATCGACGCTGATTGATGATGTCTCGTCATTATTTACTTTGGATGGCTTGATTATTGTTCGTAAAAAATTTCATTTGCCTAATGACTTAGTGATGGCTGCTCCTAAAGAGTCAGATCGAGCATGATATCCTCCAAGTGGGTTTATCAGCATATAAGAGATGACGTTGCGTGCTGGTTTAAGGTTCCCTCTAGCCCCTAAGTTGCTCGAGATTTTTAGGGCATATGGTGTCCCCTTGGCCCAATTCTTATGCAAGGCAGTTACGATCATTGTGGGCTTGACGGTATTTTATAGGGAGCGTAGTGCTAGATTGTCTATTGGCCACTTATCCAAGATGTGCAGACTCACAAGTGATCCCCAAGTGCATATTTAATGTAGAGATAAAAAGTGGCTAGATTTTTCAACATGGGATCCTTCTAAGAATTGGTCCAAGCTCATTCTTTTTTATAAAGAATGATTGGGGGCCTTCCTCAAAAATGGGGGAGATTAAAAGAGCTGCTAGAATTCTCGCACCTAGGATAGGAAGAGATACTGAAAACTCTTAACTTTTCTAACACGAAGAGTCTTAAGGAGTTACGTCATATTAGTCATTATGTGATGGAGGGAAAACATTTTAAAGTTGATCTTTCTATTCAAGCTGGAAGATCTCATGCCATTCCGTCGAAGAAGTCTAAGAAGGTTCATAAGTCCTAATGATTTAAGGTCCTCATCCAATAATCCTTCAAGAGGACAAGGAGAGAATAAATCTTCTCTTATAAAGAAGAGAAGGGTGAATGACGTAGTGGGCTTGCCATGCAAAGATGAAGTATGCAAGGAGGTCATTCGCACTTCGATGATCGATGTTACTACCCATGATTCAGATAGGGAGATTCGACCCCTTAAGATACTAATCCCTGAAGGGGTATTAAAACATGTATGTATTAGACGGCAAAGCGCAAAAGAAATGGCTAGTTATATTGACCTTCTTCTCATGTGCCCTCTCTCCCTTTTTTTATTATTTTTTTAATTTTTTATTTTCATAATCATGTGTCCACTGCAAATGATATAAAAGATGGATGTGGAGTCCCAATTTAATACAGTGCTGGATGACTGGAATGCTGAGTTTGTGAAGATTAAATATCTGCAGGGGGAGTATAAACAAAAGCTAGGTATAAATATGAAGGAGATGTCAGCGTTGGAAAACTAACTAGTAGAATGTTGTACTGAGCTATTAATGATATTCACCACACTTTCCCTACAAAATCAAGAGATTGAACGCTCCCGCACTGAGTTTATTGAGGCTCGTATAGAGACTAATCAAAAGAATGATGTTATAAAGGCTCTTACAGAAGAGAAGAGCACTCTTGAGACAGCCAATAAAGAGTTACAAGATCGTCTTTTGGAGAATGTAGAAGCCATAATAGATGTTGATGCTCGTATAGAGGCCATATCACTAGAGGCTACTGAAAAGTTCAATAAGTCTTCAGCTTATCATTGATGGATCCAGAAGCACATCCAAGAAACTTATAATAAGCTATTTGATGCTGAAGCAAGGGATCTGGAGCGTCAGTGCCTTGAGGAAGGCTTTGTTCGAGGCTTTTTGAAAGGTACTTGATTGGTGCAATGCAAGACAAGGATTACAATTGAAGGGCTATCTCCAAGCCAAATCTCCGATGACCCGTCTCCAGACCTAGATGATGATGATGTTGAAAGCGAGCTGAGAAAGGTCCTCTCTAGTGATGAAGAAGATGTTTAAATCATATAGTGTGTTTTTTTATATGATTATCTCTTTTTATTTGTCTAAGTATGTATGTTTAGTTGCTTGAGATATCTATATTTTGATATTTAAATAAGTGATACATTTTTGGATCATAATAATATATTATTCAAAATTTTATTATTTTCATTTCTAATAAAGCTTCTCATATAAGTAGCCATGTATCTTTGAAGGCTAGAGAGAGCTTATTAAACACTTAGTTATATATTCGGAGGCCACTTGATGAAGTTAGTCAATTAGGAAGAGGTTCAGAAATATTCACCTAGGATATTTGACATATCTGAGGTTGTTTGTCAAAGCATTGCTTGATGATGTTAACCTGTATGGAAGAGGTCGGATCGAATCCTCCTAGGATTGATCATCCAATGATTGAGATATAACGAAAGTTGTGTATTTCTTGAATTAATGGTGAGGTTTTAATTTTGTTGGATCGTAATAACCTTGCTTAAAAATAGAGACATTAATGATAATGGTCAAATAAAAATTTAACATCTTAAAAAAGAAGATACAACGTAGCTTAAAAGACATAACAGTTACATAATACTTAATATATAAACTATATAGTAGATAGCTTCAATAATGGCTACTGATAATATTTTTGAAGATTCTCAGTATTCCAGGTTCAAGGTAGCATCTTTCCATCAGCATCCTTCAGCTTGAAAGTCCCAGGCTTGATCATAGCTGCTACTATAAAAGGGCCTTCCCAAAGGGGGAGAGTTTGTTACGTTGTGTGTTGCAAATCTATTTTTCATGACTTATGTTTTGATGATTGACAAACACTGTTTCTCTTGGACTACTTGTTGCCTCTTACTTTTCAGGAATCAAAGATCGGACGATCAAGAAGAAGCCAAGTTCAGGATTGTGTAGGTTTAGGGTTGAGTCAGTCTGTATGTTTGTTTTTTACCTTTTGAGTCTACTTGTAATAAGTCAATGAGACTGATGCTATGTAACCCTTCACACACACACTTGAGAGACTTAGAATTTCTGTTTTTACTCATATCAGCTAGGACGATTTTTGAATCGGCCTGGGCGATCAGCTTAAAATAGAAAGTCTAATTAAGGATTCTTAATTAAGGCAGCCGACATTACCAGATCGTCCTGGACGATACGTGTATCGGCCAGGACGATAAGCTCTAAATAGAAAGAAGTAGTCGCCATAGTCAATTATTGTATACTGTATTTTTAAATTATCGGCCAGGACGATCCTAGGATTGGCCTGGACGATATTCACAAATTATGCCATAATTGTTCAGGAAATCAAGGGAGTAATTAAGGATGATTGATACGATCATATTGTCCTGGACGATCGCAGGATCGGCCAGGACGATCCAGTTAAAAACCTTAAGTTACTTTAGGACGATCAATATCAGCCAGCCCGTATCCAGGGCTATTGTAAGGATGATTTTTCTCTGATTTGAACTGATAGGCCCGGACGATCATGAGATCGGCCTGGACGATCAAGTCAATTTTCAATCATCCTGTTTTTCATCCAGGGCGATGCTCTGGCCGATCTTCATTGATTTGTACTGATCGGCCAGGCCGATGTCCATATCGGCCTGGACGAAATTGTCGGCAACTTACAATTAATGAGCTCTTTTGAAGCTCTTCTATTTAAGAGCTCTTGTTCAACGTTTTGAAAAACCTTTGGCTGCTGCCTTGACCTGAGAAGACCTTCAGGAGAGAAAGAGAGAGAGGAGAGAGAGAGGATCTTGTGAGGGGGAGCTTGTGAAGGGATTCACAAGGGTTGCTTCAAGGATCGCTCTGCGTTGTCTTCGTCTAGAGTTTCTCGTCTGTGGAAGGGTCAGTAGAGGTAAGGAGTTTTGCTTTTGGTTTTGGTTCTCTGCCAGCTTCAGGAGGAAGCAAAAGGAGATAGGTTCTCTGCCTTGCCGCGGTGGCAAAAAGGAGGTTCTTGTGAGGGTTTCTCCGCCTAGCCGTGGGGGCTAAAGGAGAGTCACGTTTTGTAGTGCAATACTTGGAGGGTGCCTCCAAGGAGTGGACGTAGGTCGAGTCGACCGAACCACTATAAATTTCTGTGTTCCTTTTCTTACTTCCGCACTTTTAAATTCCGCATTTATTTTTTGTGGTGTGATTTGGTTTATGCAATTTCCTTTCTTTGTGAAAAAATTTTTTTAAAATACCAATTCACCCCCCCTCTTGGTAAGCTTGGGACTAAGTTCATAGGGCTTAACATCTCCATCGAACTTTCAAGTGGTATCAGAGCCTGATTCAAAAATTAAAGTTTGAAAACTTTTTGAATTTGATCCATGTCTAACTTTGGGAATCGCAACACTACGGAAGGGTATTCTATTACCCGACCTCCTCTGTTCGATAACCTACCTTTTGATTTTTGGAAAACTTGCATGTCAACTTTTTTACAATCTACTGATTATCGCATGTGGATGCTTATTCAAGAAGGTTATTCTCCACCTTCTCGTGAAATTAATGATTTTTAAACTAAAGTTGCTTTTACCGAATGGACTTTTGATGAACGAGATTTAGCTCAATTAAATGCGAAATGTTTGAATTGTTTTTTCTGTGCTTTAGAATCTGAGGATTACATGCGTGTTTCAACTTGCAAAACTGGTAAAGAAATTTGGGATAAATTGTGCATCACTTATGAAGGCACTAACGAAGTTAAACAATCCCGTTTAAACATTCTCTTGCATGACTACGAACTTTTTCGTATGAAACCTCATGAATCGATTTCTGACATGTACACTAGGTTTACTCAGATTGCTACTTCATTGCATGCACTAGGAAAAGAACTTTTAAACTATGAAAAAGTTAACAAGATTTTGAGATGCTTGCCTTCGTCTTATGATGCAAAAATTACTATCATCACTGAATCTAAAGATTTGAACACCTATTCTATTGATAACTTGCTTGGCTCACTCTTTGCTTACGAGCAAGGGGTGAATCAAAGAAATCTTGATGCAGGTGAGAAGAAAAAGGAGAAAGCAATTGCATTGAAGGCGCACAAATTGGATTCTGAATCTTCCGGGTCTAAAAGCGATGAAGTTGCCTTCATCACAAGGTAATTCAAAAGCTTTCTAAGGAAGAAACAAAAGCATCATCAAAGTTGGAGAAAAGGTAAGGATCACAAACATGTAAAAGGATCTTCTGATGTTGTTTGTTTTGAATGCAGAAAGCCTGGACATGTGAGAACTGATTTCCCTAAGCTTAGAGATCAATCAAGCAAAGAAAAAGGTGATGAGAAAGCTAAGTCTAGGAAGGACAAGAAGAAAAACCAAAGGAGCTTTTGGGCAGAATCTGGTACTGATTCCTCTGAGACTGAACCAGAGGAAGAAACTACAAACCTGTGTTTCATGGGAAAAGATCAAAGTGACCAAGAAGAGGTATGTGAACTTTTCTACGATCAACTTCTTGAAGTTTCAGAAAAAATCCATGCATCATATAGGAAATTAAAGAAAACTCATGCTAGCTTGAAATTAGAATTCTTAAATCTACAAAAAAGAGCATGAAATTTTGATTAAAGATCATCAAACAATTGATTCAAATCACATGACTTTACTTGATGAATTTGATGAGTTAAATAAAAATCATGGTGAGTTAGTTGAAAAGCATGATGCATTGAAAATATCATACACATCTCTTGAATCTGATTTTAAGAAGTCAAAGGAGATAGAGAAAAATTTGAGGATTGAAAATGAAGTTTTAAAAAGCACAAACTTGAAGGTTCAAAATGATTTAGAAGCATGTAAGAAAACTAGGATGACTTCTACTTTTAATCAATTGCCAAAACCTAGAGAGAGGCATTATAACTCAAATCATTTAAGAAATCCCTTTCTTGGAGTTAGATGTTTTTCTTGTGGCATGTTAGGCCACATCTCACACACTTGCACAATTCACCATAGTACAGATTGGGTGTGGAGACCTAAGGTGCATGATCTATAGCATACCACACATGCATTGCATTCTTCTCTTCATAAGAAGGAACCCAAACCTGCTTGGGTTCCTAAAACTAACATTTGATAATTTTGCAGGAAGTCTCTCACAAAAGACCTCGTGAGAGTATGTGGTACCTGGACAGTGGATGCTCTCGACATATGACTGGTGATGCTAGCCAGTTTGTTGTACTAGAGTCCAGGACTAGAGGCAAGGTTACTCTTGGAGACAACACCACCAGGAAGGTGGTAGGAGCAGGTATAATCGGTAATTCCAAGAACCTTATGATTGAAAATGTTTTTCTTGTAGATGGATTGAAGCACAACTTGCTCAGCATCAGTCAATTCTATGACAAAGGCTTCATCGTGCAATTCTTCACGGATTCATGCATTGTAAGTTTAAGTAACAACACTATTTTGCAGGGAAAGAGGGTCAACAATGTCTACATGCTTGATTTAAATAACATTGAATGTGCTGCTTCTTTTTGTTTAAAAACTGTTATTGATGATTCTTGGTTGTGGCAGAGGAGGCTTTGTCATGCAAGTATGAAAACCTTTAGGAAAGTGACCCAAAAGGACCTAGTTAGAGGTGTCCCCAAACTTAAGTTTACAAAAGACCACCTTTATGATGCCTGTCAACTAGGAAAGCAAATCCACTCCTCTTTTCACCCCATAAAGGACATTAGCACCTCTAGACCTTTAGAAGTTCTTCACATGGATTTGTTTGGACCCATTAGCATAGCTAGTTTGGGAGGGAAAGTCTATGGTTTTGTGATTGTTGATGACTACTCGAGATTCACTTGGACTAGATTTCTTTCTCATAAAAATGAGTCTTTTGAGGAGTTTAAAACTTTTTCTACTTGGATTCAGAAGAAGCTAGGTTGTGAGATTTTGACCATCCATAGTGATCATGGGGGAGAGTTTGAAAATGAAAGATTTGGATATTTTTGTGAGGAGAAGGGGATTAGCCACAATTTTTTAGCCCCTAGGACCCCTTAGCAAAATGGGGTAGCTGAAAGGAAGAATCGGACTTTGGTGGAAGCCGCTAGAGCCATGCTTGCTGAGTATTCACTTCCAAAATACTTTTGGGCTGAAGCAGTTAACACAGCTTGTTATGTGTTGAATAGGGTGAATGTTAGAGTCAAATTAGAAAAGACACCCTATGAGATCCTTAAGGGTAGGACACCCAATCTTTCCCACCTTCATGTCTTTGGTTGTAAGGTTATCATTCACAACAATGGGAAGTCTCACTTGGGAAAATTTGATCCTAAATCTAATGAAGGAGTATTCATGGGATATTCTAGTGTTGGGAAGTCTTTTAGGGTGTTTAACAAGAGAACTTTGATGGTGGAAGAGACAACCCATGTAGTTTTTGATGAGTCTGATCCTAAGAAACATGGAGTAGAAGATGATGATGTTGGAGAGATTACAAGTGGAGTAGAAAATTTGGGGAAGGGGAGTGAGCACCTAAGTAATGGAGGAGTAGAAGGAGTCACCCAAGGAATAGAAAATTTTGATGAAAGGGGAGAAAATTCACACACTTTGCCTAGAGATTGGAGATACTCTACTAGTCACCCCAAGGATTTGATCTTAGGAGACCCTTCTAGTGGAGTTAAGACTAGACATGGACTTAGGAAGGAGGTGAACCACTCTGCCTTTATCTCTATGACTGAACCCACCACCATTAACCAAGCCCTTTCTGATGAGTTTTGGATTTTAGCAATGCAAGAAGAGTTGAATCAATTTGTTAGGAATGATGTTTGGGAACTTTTGGAAAGACCTAAGGGACAAAGTGTAGTTGGGACAAAGTGGGCATTTAAGAACAAAGTGAATGATTCAGGAGTGGTGGTGAGGAATAAAGCAAGATTGGTGGCTAAGGGGTACAATCAAATAGAAGGGATAGACTTTGAAGAGACTTTTGCCCCTGTAGCTAGATTGGAAGCCATTAGAGTGCTATTAGCCTTTGCCTGTTATAAAGGATTTAAGCTTTTTCAAATAGATGTCAAGAGTGTCTTTTTAAATGGGGAGATAAAAGAAGATGTGTTTGTAGAACAACCTCTAGGTTTTGAGAGTTCTCAATTTCCAAATCATGTGTTTAAATTAAAAAAGGCTTTGTATGGTTTAAAGCAGGCACCTAGAGCTTGGTATGAGAGGCTTAGCACATTCTTACTAGAGAGGGAGTTTGTCAAGGGGAGCGTAGACACCACCCTTTTTCTTAGAAAAGTTGGAGATGACTTACTCATTGTTCAGATTTATGTTGATGATATACTCTTTGGATCTTCTAATAAAAATTTGTGTGATGATTTTTCTAGAACAATGAGTAGAGAGTTTGAGATGAGTTTAATGGGAGAATTGTCTTACTTTTTGGGGTTTAGCATAAAACAATCGGAAGATAGAACTTTTCTAAATCAAATAAAATACATAAAGGACATTTTGAAGAAATATGAGATGGACAAAGCCAAGCCAATTAACACCCCCATGACTTCTAGTGCTCCTTTGGATAAGGACCCAAGTGGTAAGTATGTTGATCAGAAGAAGTATAGAGGCATGATTGGATCCTTACTTTAATTGACTGCAAGCCGACCTGACATTATGTTTAGTGTTTGCCTTTGTGCTAGGTTTCAAGCTGACCCTAAGGAATCCCACATGACTGCTGTTAAGAGAATTTTTAGATACCTTTTGGGGACACAAGGATTAGGGATTTGGTACCCTAGACATAGCACTTCTTTTGAGATTATTGGTTTTTCTGACTCTGATTTTGCAGGATGCAAGGTGGATAGAAAGAGCACCTCTGGAACTTGTCAATTCATTGGACAATCTTTGGTCTCTTGGTCTAGTAGGAAGCAAAATTCTGTTGCACTTTAAACTGCTGAAGCTGAATACATTGCTCTTGGAAGTTGTGTGGCCCAAGTTCTTTGGTTAAAACAACAGGTATTGGATCTAGGATTACATGTAAGCACCATCTCAATCTTTTGTGACAACACTAGTGCCATATGCATCTCTAAAAATCCTATCCAATATTCAAGAACTAAACACATTGACATTAGGCATCACTTTATTAGAGATCATGTGACTAAGGGAGACATTGAGTTACACCATGTGACAACTGAAAACCAACTGGCAGACATCTTTACTAAACCACTGGCCTTCGACACTTTCAGTTCTTTAAGAACCAGATTGGGTGTGATTGACATAAATGCATGAAACCTTTTTAGCTAAGTTTTCTTTTACTTTTTTGCTTTCTTTTTTACTTTTTCGTGTGCTTTATTTTCAGATCATCACTAATATGGTATTATATTTCTTGTTCTTGTTTTTAACAATTTGTAGTTAATATATTTTCATCTACTTAATCACTTAGATAGTATGAATATTTTGTGATTGTGTCTCTTTCCCTAACTTAGTATTAGTGGCATAGTTTTCTTTTCTAATCAAAAGTCTATCTCAAATCAAAAGATTGTTTATGAAATGAAAATATTTTCTTAAGCTTGCCTAAGCAAATCTATCTTGTATTTACAATGAATAAAAGTTTTTTTGTCACATCAAGATCCCTCGTTACTCTTGTCTTCGATTATTAATCCTGCTTGTGGTAATTCTTCCCTATGTTAGAGAGAGAGCTCCTATTCTCTAATATCTGAGAAGATATATTCACAACTAAGTTTTTTTTAAAGGATTATAAAAGGGAATCTAGCTTGCAAAAATAAAAAAAAATTGGCCAATGATGCCAAGAAAAGAAGCGCAAAGACGCTAAAAATTGAAAAATCTATAAAAAGATGCGCAAAGCGCCACAACATTGACAAGAGGCATAAAATGAGCCCATTTAAAAGCAAGCTACTCTCTCTTTTTATATCTTTTAGAACTTAGAAGTTTTGGTTCTCAAAAGGCTTGATCTCGATTATCGTTCGATTGTGACAAATCTACCTCATTATTTTATGAAGATATTTTTCTTACGACAAGTGGTGGGTAGATTCTTTTTCTCATATCCAATTAATTATTTGAGTTAGGTCATTAATTTCAAAAGATGATTCTACCCTAAGAAAATGTTTTTGGGCTAAGGGTAAACCATGAACGGATATTCTACTATTCTATGGGTTAAATGAGTTTGGTAACTCATTAACTCACAAGTTTTTAAATCAATCACATGGAATATTATATCATTGACGTGCCTTGATTAAAAAAAAAAAGGGAAGAGAAGGAATCTCTTTTACTGTACTTTCTTGTACCTTCCTTTTTGATATGTCAAAAGGGGGAGAAGTTTATGAGGTTCTTTTTTGATCAATCCTGAATTTTTGCTATTAACTATTTTTCGTAGTGTTTTGCCATCATCAAAAAGGGGGAGATTGTTACAAATCTATTTTTCATGACTTATGTTTTGATGATTGACAAACACTGTTTCTCTTGGACTGCTTGTTGCCTCTAACTTTTCAGGAATCGAAGATCGGACGATCAAGAAGAAGCCAAGTTCAGGATAGCGTAGGTTTAGGGTTGAGTCAGTCTGTATGTTTGTTTTTCACCTTTTGAGTCTACTTGTAATAAGTCAAAGAGACTGATGCTATGTAACCCTTCACACACACACTTGAGAGACTTAGAATTTCTATTTTTACTCATATCAGCCAGGACGATTTTTGAATCGGCCTGGACGATCAGCTTAAAACAGAAAGTCTAATTAAGGATTCTTAATTAAGGCAGCCGACATTACCAGATCGTCCTGGACGATACGTGTATCGGCCAGGACGATAAGCTCAAAACAGAAAGAAGTAACCGTCATAGTCAATTATGGTATACTATATTTTTAAATTATCGGCCAGGACGATCCTAGGATCGGCCTGGACGATATTCACAAATTATGCCATAATTATTCAGGAAATCAAGGGAGTAATTAAGGATGATTGATACGATCATATCATCCTGGACGATCGCAGGATCGGCCAGGACGATCCAGTCAAAAACTTTAAGTTACTTCAGGACGATCAATATCGGCCAGCCCGTATCTAGGGCTATTGTCAGGATAATTTTTCTCTGATTTGAACTGATCGGCCCGGACGATCATGAGATCAGCCTGGACGATCAAGCCAATTTTTAATCGTCCTATTTTCCATCCAGGGCGATGCTCTGGCCGATCTTCATTGATTTGTACTGATCGGCCAGGCCGATGTCCATATCGGCCTGGACGATATTGTCGGAAACTTGCAATTAATGAGCTCTTTTGAAGCTCTTCTATTTAAGAGCTCTTGTTCAACATTTTGAAAAACCTTTGGCTGCTGCCTTGACCTGAGAAGACCTTGAGGAGAGAAAGAGAGAGACGAGAGAGAGAGAGAGGATCTTGTGAGGGGGAGCTTGTGAGGGGATTCACAAGGGTTGCTTCAAGGATCGCTCTGCGTCGTCTTCGTCTAGAGTTTCTCTTCCGTGGAAGGGTCGGTAGAGGTAAGGAGTTTTGCTTTTGGTTTTGGTTCTCTGCCAGCTTCAGGAGGAAGCAGAAGGAGATAGGTTCTCTGCCTTGCCGGGGTGGCAAAAAGGAGGTTCTTGTGAGGGTTTCTCCGCCTAGCCGTGGGGGCTAAAGGAGAGTCACGTTTTGTAGTGCAATACTTGGAGGGTGCCTCCAAGGAGTGGACGTAGGTCGAGTCGATCGAACCACTATAAATTTCTGTGTTCCTTTTCTTACTTCCGCACTTTTAAATTCCGCATTTATTTTTTGTGGTGTGATTTGGTTTATGCAATTTCCTTTCTTTGTGAAAAGAATTTTTTAAAATACCAATTCACCCCCCTCTTGGTTAGCTTGGGACTAAGTTCATAGGGCTTAACATCCCCATCGAACTTTCATTGTGGTCCTTCGCCGGCTGACTCAAAGCTGCGTAGAACTAAGTCTCCAATAGAGATGCATTGAGGTTTAACCTTTCGGTTATAGTGGTGAACCATTCTTTGGTGGTAAGCAGCAATTATGAGTAAGGCCACATCTCTAATTTCTGGCAGGAAATCCTGGTTATTTCGGAGTTTCTCATCATTATTGTCAAAATCAAAAGTTTGCACTCTAGGGCTTGGAACTCCAATATCGATGGGGATGACAGCTTCGGTGCCGAAGCAGAGATTACATGGTGTTTCTCCTATAGGAGTCCTAGTGGTGGTACGATAAGCCTAGAGGACATTGGGTAGTTCATCAGCCCATTGCCCCCCAACCTTCCCAAGGCACGTCTTTGGTCCTTTCAGTATAGTTCGATTCGTAACCTCAATCTGCCCATTTATTTGAGGATGGGCCATAGCTGTGTGTACCAATTGAATATGGAGATCCTTACATAATGTTGTGAAAGTTTTTCCAGTAAACTGAGTTCTATTATCAGTAATGAACTTTGCCTGAATGCCAAAATGACAAATTATATTTTTCTAAATAAATTGTTTGGCATTTTCTTCAGAGATTTTTGCTAGGGGTTTATCGTCTACCCAATTAGTAAAATAGTCCACGGCCAAGATGATAAACTTTTATTTTCTGATAGCCATGGGAAAGGACCCCATTATATCAATCCCCCATTGGGAGAATGGCCACGAGCTTTGAAGCGAATAGATCTCTACGGTAGGTGAATGGGAAAGGTTGGCATGCAGCTGGCAATTGTTGCATTTTTTGTCAAACTCCGATGCATCTCGCTTTATTGTGGGTCAACCGAATCCCTGCCTCATAATCTTAAGAGAAAGCGCTTTTCCTTCTAAGTGCTCTCCGTATATACCTGAATGAACTTCCCGTAGTGTATAATCAACCTCTGACGGTGGGAGACACTTAAGATATGGCCCAGTAAAGGCTCGCTTATATAATTCCCCATTAATAATAGTGAAGTTAACTGCTTTCCTTCGGAGTTGCATTTCAATTGTCAAGTCTTCAGGCAGCACAGCATTTTGCAAGAATGATAAGATAGGATCCATCCAAGAGGGTTCTCTAGACTCACCAATGGACTGTATAATCCAGGGACCTTCAATGCTTGGGAAGTGTATTTCCTCGATATATCTTCTTTTAAAAAGGTCCCCTGTCGTTGACGTAGCGAGCTATGAGAGAGCATCTGTACGGGAGTTCTTCTCCCGGAGTATATAGATAATTTGAAACTCTTTTATGTGGGTAAAATGCGACTTCTCTATGCCGAAATATTATGCTAAATACAGATTGTGGGCATGAAATTCTCCTTCTACTTGAGAGGTGACGAGTTGTGAATCAGTATGAATCATCAAATTATGAACCTCATAGTCTATGGCCAACCGTATTCCGGCAATAAGAGCTTCATATTCAACAATATTATTTGTAGCAGGAAACTTCAGTCGAAGCCCATATTCGAAATTGAATTGTTGTGGAGAGATCAATAAGATTCCAGCTCTAGCACTAGAGTTCCCAGAGGCTCCATCGACATAAAGTGTCCAGCAAGGTGAAATAGGAGGAATGGTTGCTGGTTTGTCAGAGGTAGGGTTGGTACATTCAACCACAAAGTCTGCAAGTACTTGTGACTTGATGTCGGGTCTAGGGAGAAAATGGATATCAAACTCTCAAAGTTCCACTGACCACTTGATTAATCTTCTAGATGCCTCAGGCTTTTGGAGAATATTTTTTAATGGGAGATTTGTATAGACTCCAATCTTATGAGCTTGAAAATAGGGGCTTAGTTTTCTGGCTGAGAAGACTAACGCTAAAGCTGTCTTATCTGCTAACGGGTAACATATTTCTATTTCAGAAATAATCTTTCTAACATAATAGATATGACGTTGAACACCATTCTCCTCTCATATCAAGATCAAGCTTATAGCATGCAAAGAGACGACCATATATACGTACAACATTTCTCCTGGTACTGGCTTTGAAAGTAGTGGAGGTGAGGATAGATAAATTCAGAGTTTTTCAAAAGCCTCCTGGTATTCATCTATCCATTAGAACCCTGAGTTACGGGATCCTCTTAGTATCTTAAAGAAAGGAAGGTATTTATCGCCTGAGCGAGCTAGAAAGCGTGAAAGGGCTGCAATTCTTCCATTTAGACGTTGAACTTCTCTGATGCTCCTTGGGGGCATCATATCTCTTAGTGCCCTTATCTTTTTAGGATTTTCCTCGATCCCACGATGTGTAACCATGAAACCCAAGAATTTTCCCGAGGCAACTCCGAATGCACACCTGGCAGGATTAAGACGCATGTTATAGGATTGAAGGAGAGAGTAACATTGTTCTAAGTCAGAGATATGCTGTGATTTTTTAAGACTTTTTACCATCATATCATCCACATATACCTCCATAGTTTGTCCTATTAGGTCTTTAAAAATCTTATTCAAAAGGCATTGAAACGTGGCTCCAGCATTCTTGAGCCTGAATGGCATGACCCGATAGCAGTTTAGTCCTTTATTCGTTTAGAAAGCTGTTGCTTCCTTATCTATGAGATCCATCTTTATCTGGTTGTAGCTAGAGTATGCATCCATGAAGCTCAAGATTTCATGCCTAGGTCTGGCATCAAATAGTTAGTCAATACGAGGGAGAGGAAAACTATCCTTCGGGCAAGCTTTATTGAGATCTGTGTAGTCCACACACATCCTCCAAGCTCCATTAGCTTTCTTAACCATGATGACATTTGCCAGCCATGTGGGATAGTGTACCTCCCGTATAAATCCAGCCTCCAAAAGTTTATCAACTTCCTCTTCTATGGCTTGTTGACGATCTGACGCAAAATTTCATTTTTTCTGGATAATTGGCTTACATGCTGGATTTATTTTGAGGGAATACACAATTATCTCTGAGTCAACTCCTGGCATATCTACAGGACTCCATGCAAAAATTCTCAATTTTTACATAGAAAATCTATGTATTCTCTCTTTTCCTCTTTCGAGAGCATGGATCTGACCTGCACTATTTTGGATGGGCACTCATCTGATATGGAGATACATACAAGATCTTCGATGGGGGAAGCCCTCCGAGGGACATCCTCATTTTGAAAGTCAAAATTCTCAATACTTAGAGGAATTAACGAGCGTGGTTGTGCCTGTCTCAGATAACACGATTACGCTATTTGTTGATTTCCACGCACCATGCCAATCCCGTGTAACGCTAAAAACTTCATCTTGAGATGTGGGATGGAGGGAATAGCTCTAAAAATTGATTGTAGTGGTCTCCCGAAGATAGCATTGTAAGCTGATTTCGACTCCACAATAATGAATTAGATCGAATGAGTAGCTTGTCGAGGGAATTCCCTAAGGGTTACAGGGAGGTTAATCGTCCCTTCTACCCGTACAGGTCGGTTATCAAACCCATATAATGGCCCTACAGCTGGCTGGAGCTTTTCCTTAACCAGGCCCATACTAAGAAAGGTGGAGTATAATAGAATATATACTGAGCTCCCATTATCAACTAAGATCTGTTTAACGTTGAAGCATGGATCGCCAATCCCTGCGTTAATTATAAGTGAATCTTGATGGGGGGTCTGAATGCCCTCTAGATCGGTGTCATCAAAGATAATACAGTGGTCAACATGATTCTTCTTTAGTGTTGGCTCCTCATTCACTGCAAATAAGACTTGGTTGGATAATAATGGGCCCCCAGCGATGGTATTGATCTCTCCAGCCATTTGGCGATTATTCTTCGACTTTCTTTGTGTCGGTTGCCCCCTAGTAGGAGGAGTGTCCTTACAACCTGGCGGGTTTGTTACAAACTGACCAAGGTAGCCTTGTCGGATCAGTCTCCCAATTTCCTCTTTAAGTTGTTTGTATTCTTCAGTTGTGTGTCCACGACTTCGATGAAAGTGACAGTATTGCTCCTGATTTTCTGAGTTTGGCTTTATAGGATTTGGCCATTTAACACTCTCTTCATCTCGAATAGCCATTAAGACATCTGCTCGAGATGTATTAAGAGGCGTATACTCTTTCTCTGCTCGAGGCTCCCGTCGAGAGTGTGAAGGTCGAGGGGCAGGTTTTTACCCCCTACTTCTTTCGTTGTGATGATGAGTCACCCATCCCCGACACATTTTTACGCTTTCCAGTGGTTTGCTCAAATTGCTTCTTATGAGCATTGATGGCTTCATCAGCTGAGATTTAGGCCTCTACCCGATGGATTAGGTCAGCATTATAAGTTCCTGAAATTGGATTCTAGATGATCCCAAATCTGATTTTGAAAATTTCCAATTTGAATACGCCTTGAGATTAATGCTCGATAAAGGCAATTGTTGATGACGTATCAAGAGCAGATGAAGAGGCATTATTAGAACAAGTCCCATTCTCCTTATTATTAATATGAACCATCGAATTAAGGACAGGATTTCTAATAGGGATAATTCTCCTTTTTCCCAATCGTTTACGCTATCATTTTCCATTTCTTTAGTGTCCATATTAAGTAAAGAAGTAGGGTTCTCTTCATTTTGAAGCATGGACTCAATAGAAATAAAAATATTAGGAAGCTTTTCACCTTCCTCAATAGGTTTATCATTAGATAAAACTTTCTTAGGTGAACGAGTAGGAGTATTGTCCAAAACCATCAAATTATCCAAATCAAAATTTTTTCATTTCCAACCATCTCAACAGGGGAAAGATTTTCTTCATGATTCAAAGGAATCTTGATATCAACCTTCTCGTTTGAGTCATCCTTAGTGATTACCTCTCCTATGTAGTTGTTGGAAACTTTTATAAGATCCATATGTAATTTGAAACAATCAAAAACCGCATGGCCATGAATTTTGTAATGAATGTAGAAATTAGGGACTTTTTTAAATTCCACCTTTTGTAAGTAACCAAATGCTTTAGAGCCAACCCAAGCTTCCTTGGCATGCTTCTTAGTTATATCAACTTCAACTAAAACCCTAGCCACAGACGGACGGGTTCTGGAAGCCATAGCTTGGTCGATTTTTAAGGGGCGGCTAAAAATCGAATCAAGAGCATATAAAACTTTAGCATTAAAAAAATGAAGTCTTAGATTAGGAAAAGAGATCCAAGTTGGAACAATAGGAGATTCTTCCTTAAAATCAAAAAAGGCATCCACTTCAAAATTTGCATTTAAAAGTTAAGAATGAAATAGGATCTACGGGAAAACACTTGACTATAATCAAGGTCATTAGATAACTGAATCACAACATGTTTGGAATTCAAAAGACCAACCGAATAAAAACCCGAGAGCTTTAGGTTACCGAAAAAAGCATGGATCGAATCAAGATTGGGCTGTCGGAGGCCATATTTTTTGACTAGAGTGAAACGAAAAGGCGATTCTAGTTTCAAAACTTCATCATCAGAAAGCATAATAGCTGGAACACCATTGAAAGTAGATTGAGTTAAAGATGGAAGGGTATCACCTGTTGAGGAACCAAAGAGAACATCTTTAAAGGAACACGATTGAGGAGGAGAGGGAACCTCCGGACCAACAACAACATCAAGCCTTTATCCCACTACGTGGGGTCGGCTACATGAATCCTTTTTCTCCATTGCGTCCTATTAAAAGTCAAATTATTGTTTAAATCTAATAAAGAAAGTTCATTCCTAATATTTTCTAACCAAGACTTTTTAGGTCTACCCCTACCTTTCTTAACATAAGTCAAATCTAATACCTCTACTCTCCTAACCGGGTCATCGGAAGGCCGCCATTTTATGTGACCAAACCATCTAAGGGAACCTCCGGACCCAAGATAAAAAATCCCTTGTTTGTGTCTTGAACCTGGGAGGCGACATTCCCCCAAGGCGTCAAGGAGGAGCCCCTCGCCATAGCTTTGAAGACCTAACAGGGCTAACCCGCAGAAGAGAACACCAACAGCTAGAAGGCCAGAAAAAATTACACGATTTTTCCATCGGAGAGGATGCAAAGGAAAAAGAGAAGCGGGATGTAGAAGAGAACCCTAAAATTGCCAGAGACGGCGCTAGGTCAAAACAAGAGGGAAAATTGGAATGGTTAATCCAACACATTAAAGTAGTCATTGTTGACCTTAATGTGTTACCCAAAAGATAAAAAAGACAGGGGAGAAAGCTTAAATCTCTTACTCGTTATACAATATAGTTCGTCGAATCACTGAAATACCGCCTACCTCGTACATCCTCGAAATCCTGCTTGAATCTCGGATATCCTGCTGAGCACCTCGGACAGTCGAACCCACAAAGCCCACTGAAATCGGTGCCGCTTCTGTCCAAACCCCGTAAATCCTACGAAAATCCTACGACCTGCCTCGCACAATGATCCCATTTGCGTCTATAAAATATGACCGACGCCTCCTCTCTTTCAAGCTCTTCTTCTGCTCCCGATATCTCCCACTTCCTTCGGCAGACCTCTCCAAGCTTTCGATCCAAAACGTCCACCTTCCCTGAGCCCGTCGACCTCTTCTCCTCTCCCGACCCCCTTTGCTGCTTCCAATCCAGAGAGAGAGAGAGAGAGAGAGAGAGAGAGAGAGAGAGAGAGAGAGAGAGAGAGAGAGAGAGAGAGAGAGAAAGAGAGAGAGAGAGAAGGGAAAGATCTACGTACCCGAACTCCATCTCCTCCACCTGTTGCTATCTCCGATACATATAGCCAAAGTCCCTCCTCCGATCTCCGTCCAAGCCACCCGAGCCCCTTGTGTTGTCCGACTTCGCTCTTGTCCGACTTCCCTTGTCATCTGATCGGAAGTTATAGCATTTTAATCAGAAGCAATAACTGGGAGCTCACCGGCTGTAAAGGCAGATTTCTCCCTTTAGCTCGCTCCTTCGGCCAAATCATGTGAAATGGCCTAACAACCGAGAGTGAGAGGGAGAGAAATTTTACAATCATAACTTTTTTTTATTAAACTTAATGAATTATGATTAATTACAACTAATTTTATTAATTATAATTAATTTTAATTAGAATATATTATAATTAATTATAATTCATAATAATTAATTATTATTAATTAATATTTATTAATTATAATTTATTAAAATTAACTAATATTTATTAGTTATAATTTAAGTAATTATAACTAATTATTTTAATTAATTTTAAATAAGCTATAATTAAATATTTTAATTAATTATAATAATTAATAAAAAAAATTGATTAATTAATTAATTATAATTACTTACTGTCAATTATAATTAATTTTAAAAGAAAAAAATGCTTCTCTCCCTCGATCCTCGTGCCGACATCTACGCACCCCGCGCAGGTATAAAATTTCTAAACCCTAAAACTCCAAGAACCTGATTTCATCGCATATGTCGAGACAAAACGACCACCTATACACGCTTTTTTTAGCGTGGTATGTGGGAGTGCATCACGACGCTTGCGACGAAGCGGGTAATCACCTAAATCCCTTCTTTGAAGTTCGTATCGCCATGGATTTCCACGCCTATACACACTTTTCTTAGCGTGGTGGGATGGGAACCCGGTGCGATGCGTAAGACGAAGCGAGATACCCATAAGTACCCGCTTGCGAGGAAATAACTGTTCTTTTCTTGCAAAATATTTTAAAAATACCCATAAACGCTTTTCTTAGCTTGGTGGGGGATCAAAATTACACAGCTGCGATGTCTTCGAAAAAGGGCATCTACCATACATGCTTTTCTTAGCGTGGTGGGAAAGGCCTAATTTTCCGTAGTTTTCCCCTAAACGGGGGAGACGCCGAAAGGCTGCCAAAAATTTGGGTGAGCACAATGCTACACTTGGACCTCATTTAAACTCAAAAGAACAATGGTAGACTTGGACTTGTGGACTTTAATGCAATAAAGCTCAAATCTAAAACAAATCGAAGCTTAATTAAAATCATGAAGACTTGAATGAAAACTTGGATTCAATCTTAAATAAAAGATACAAGTTGATCACTTGGAATTAAAATCAGAACTTGAACCAAATTGACAACACTTGGACTTGAACTCAAATTATGAAGAACTTGTATTTGAACTCAACCAGAGGATTTGTGGACATGCATTTGAACTTGAATTCTACAAGATAGCAGGGGACTTGAACTGAACATTAATGAACTAAATTTAAACTTGAACAAACTTAAAGGACCACTTGAACTCAAACCAGAAGACAACAAAGGACTTGTAATAAGTAAACCTTCAAATGAAAACTTATAGATTGACATATCAAATCCATGTAAACACAAATCACTCATAAGTGATGGTGAAGCTCAATGTAAGAAGGCGGCCTGCAACAAGTGTACCAATTACAAGAACACATTTAGTAACATCTTCATAGTCAGCATAATTATGCAAATGAGTAGGTGAATAACATAGGAGGTTGCTCACAAGTGTATGCCATGCCACACATGACAAGTACTATGACTCCCTTCTAACCAACAACAACCAGCTCACAAGTAAATATAGTAGTCTCTTATGGATGCTGAAGGTCAACATATGGATGAAGAGTCAAGGCTACAAGCTACCTTCAAGGACAATAAAAAAAAAACTTGTAATGCTCGTTATAGTTTACACTCCAACAATACAAGCTAGGCTTCTAATGTTCATTTAGTCAGTTTGAGGCATGTACATGAGAAGAGCTCGATAGAACCAACGAAGAGGAAACTCTTACGGAATATGTTAATTCATTTGAAAAGCTCCTAACAAAGGCAGTAACGTTTCCTACAAGCATAGAAAAAGAATATTACACCGAGTTTAAAGAATTCCCCACAACAAGAGTAAAGAATATACTAAAGCCCGCTTGTGGGCAATAATAGTTAATGCAAGCTATTTAAAAAATGACTTCTTGCAAAATGTTGTGAGCATGGAAGACTATGTGTGGACAGAAACATAAGAGACCCGTTGTCTACTAATAGTAGAAGACATGTAAAAGACCCGCTACATGTTCAAGATGTCATCCACATGCAAAACACCAAATGATCATAGCGAATACAAGTATCTGCATGTTATTATTGGAGCCCCATCGAATACACAACATGCCATATGCAAGTAAAATAATGGATGATATACATCATATGCAAGTATCCACGGGCCACTATAGAAGACTTGTAGTACACCCAGTCTATGGTCCATGAGCAAGATATAAAGTGAATAAATCAAGTGCAAGTGCTTATGAGTTGCAGTAGGAAACTCATTGTGCATACATTAAGCTATCTACGAGCATCTATAAGTAGAAATATAAAGCAGGAGTCTCGTTAGGGCACTACAATCCATCTGCATAAAGGAACGAGTAGTGTACAACAGTCTACCTGTACGAAGCAGCAAACAAAGTCTATTCAGAAGCTGTTACGCCACGCCACCGGATCTGCAATATTCGTACAAGCAGACAGAAGGCGTCTGTGTCAAAATACCCCTGTACGAGCACTGTAATTTGTATACACATAGGTACACCAAAAGGGGTAAATACAATCTAAACCCGCAAGGGCCCCGGCGAGCGTGTTATTGGTACATACGTGACGTCTAGGGATGCTATGCGGGTTATCAAATTTTAAACCCGATTTTCCTTAGCAAGTAAAAAGGAGTCGACAGGGTTTAATTATAAAATGCCCCCAAACCCGCATGGGCCCCAGCGAGCGTGTTATTGGTACACACGTGATATCTAGGGATGCTGTGCGGGTTGACAAGTGAATTCAGGTTTGAAACTGATCCTTCTATATAGATCAATAGGAGTCGACAGGGTACGAACCAATAAAAAAATATACGGCCGTGAAGACCGTCATATTTGTTTTAATACATTCATATTAGGCCTTCAAGGCCTATAACAATGAGAATTCACTATCAAGGGCATAAAGCCTACGAAACCCGATCCTCTGTCGATAGCCCGACAGAGCTGACAAGGTTTAATCAACAAAAGAGAAATGAACCCAAACACCCCGATGATGGCCGTATTGAATGAAAATCTCAACCGGAGGGGTCCATTCTAAATTTTTTCAAATGTCTCACAAACGTCCACACAAAATCCAAAGCTCCACAAATCTCAAAATCAAAAATCCAATAAAATCCCAAAATCATCAAAATTCCAAAAATATTAAAAAATTTGAAATCTAACTATCAAACATTTAAAGCAAAATCCATCCACCCTCCGCAACAGTCTGCCAGGGTGGACAAATTCAAATAAATTCTAGCTCACAAAGAGTCAAATGCCTAGCCAAAAGTATCACTAGAACCACTCTAAAAAAATTTATTGTCAGTAAGGATGTGGTACGTGTTCTCTAACCGGCAGTTTCGCCACCAAATGGCACTGTAGGTTAGCGGTTATGACCCGGGGCCCTCTGAACCGAGTGGTTTTGCCGCCAAATGGCACCATAGATAGCGGTTATGGCCAGAGCCAATACGCTCCTTAATGGCATTAAATCCTTGAGATATGAATCAATAGGATATGATCTATAGGGCACAAAGTCCTCTATTAGCTAAGGTGAATTCAAGTTTGTCCCCTTAGGCAAATACCTAACCCAGGTCTACAAGGTACCCTTGAATGAAGTAACCCATGGCTACCGAGAAGGATCCTTCTGTCAGGTTGGGTCGACTACCTCCTCTGACTAAGAAGACCAGGGACCACGATGGCCCGGGACGATAGAATCATGGGATCTTAATCTGGTCTATCATCCATTCCCCCACCATCCGCTTTAAGTGCAGGATGGTGAAATTTCTATTTTGAATATCAAAATTTTCAAATTCCCAACTATTCCAAACTTTTTCAAACATTTCCAAATACCCAAATTTAAACCCAATTTCCAAATCTAAATCTATGATGCTACTATATGTCAGATACAATGTATATTCTACGTATCTGATTGACGACTAGCCTTAATCGTAAGTTCTCTCTCGTTATCGGGAGGGGTAATTAAATATGGGGCTTGCGCCTATAGGAAACCAGAACTCAAATCATAAAGTCCGCACAAAATGAGGGCAAAATCTCTAGGTAGTGTCTTATCCATAAACCCATCTGCCTTCCAAAATTTACCTCATAACTTATTCAGTTAAAACTCCCTCGCCAAATATAAAGAAAAGCAGGCGGAGGCCGGGGCCGAATTTTTGGAGCCCACAGATTTTTGGCGACTGCGCTGGGGATTAGTTTCTCTTTCCATCTTTGGTTAGTCGTCTAAATGCTATAGTAGTAGTAAAAAAAATGATGATATTAAGATCTGTACGGTGAACATTAGGATGTGACATTTGGTCCTTATGTCCAAAGATTCATCACTAAAAGGTCCCAATAGAGCTAAAAGCTACCATCTTTTATTATGGTAGTGCAAAGAAAGAATAAATATGTATACGGTAAATATCAGGATGTTGGTCCTTATGTCCAAAGATTAATCACTGAAAGGTCCCAATAAAGAGAAAAGCAACCATCTATTTTGATGGTAGGGCGAATAAATAATCGAAATATATACGGTGAGCATCGGGGTGTGACACTTAGATGCATATCCAAGAATCCACTAACGAAAGGTCCCGACATAAGTAAAAATAAATATAGAGACCCACATCTCTAGAATTTTTTTTTTATATAATGGTGTGACATCTAGTGTGTACCCCTAGAAATCCACCATTAAAGAAATTCATCAAAAATAGGTCCCAAAGGGCCCTCAACAATGTTATGGATGGTCAACACCTTGAAAAATCCTTCAAGAAATCCTACAACTTTTTAAATATATCCTCTCAGATTGAAGAAAATCATCGCCCGACCTGCATCAGTGATGTTCTTCTCAAAGAGAAAGCAGAGGAAATGAAATAGATTCTCTGTTAATTCAGGGACTACTTTGCCTGGACATACACTGAGATATCTAGCTTATCCCTTGATGTGTGGCGTACCTGTCAAGCAAGCTCTAATGAGAATGAGATTGGAGATTGAAGAATAGGTGATTGCTAAAAAAAAGTAGTTTATAGAGGTGGGCTTCATCCAAGAAGAAAAATATGCCAATTGGATCATAAATATTATCCCGGTGAAGAAAAAGAACAGTCAGATTCATGTATGTACCAATTTTTTTTGGGACCTCAATAAGGCGTGCCCAAAAGATAATTTTTTGCTCTAGCTATCAGAACTTCTAGTTGATAACACTTTCAACTATGACTTGTTCTCCTTCACTGACGGATCATCATGATACAATGAAATTAAGATGACGACAGAAAATGAAAAGCATACATCATTCAAAACATCTATAGGCATCTTCTACTACACAGTCATGCATTTTGACCTAAGGAACACTAGGGCCTATAAATGGGTAATAACACATGTATTTGATAAGATAATACATCAAAAGGCCAAGTGTTATGTTCCTGGTACTGAAGAGATCAATCATCCCACACTCAAGAATCGGCGGCAAATTTGTATTCAATTGGAAAGGCCTCTTCGTCTTTGAGAAGGTGTACCAAGGAGGAGCATATTAGTTGATCGATCTAAATAGTCAGAGGCCTATGTCGCCTATCAATGACCGACATTTAATGAAGTATCATGCATTAAAATTCCATGTCTAATGTACTTTATATGGGCAAAATATTATAGGCATATTTATCAAAGCATGCATATATTTATATTTTGAAATTCTCTTGTATATCAAGAACGCATTTCAAAACCTTTCATCAGACTGGGGGCATTTTAAATATTTATTTGGGTCAACATCGCGCTGTGTACCGAGATTCCCAAATAAATATTTAAAATTTTAAAGACAAAAAGCCTATCCAAAATGTCCCTGCGAGACAGAAGGCATTTTAAATATTCATTTGGATCGATATTGTGCTACACGTCGAGATCCCCAAATGAATATTTAAAATGGTAAAATCTCAAATTTATTCAATTCTAAAATGTCCCTGCGAGACAGGGGGCTTTTTAAATATTTATTCGGGTCGACATCGCGCTGCATGCCGATAACCCCAAATAAATATTTAAAATTATCAATCCAGATATTCTTTTGTGCTAAAGAATACAACATATTTGCTTTTCAAAGTATATGTAGGTGATATTATAAAAGACTAAGATAACACCTTCTCCAATATACAAAGATTCAAAAGTCAAGAAAGAGACTTTTGTGGCTATACACTCCTACAAAGTTAAGCAAGAAAAGCTTGAAGTCTTTTGACAGCCTAATGCTTAAGGTTTGAATGGGTGTAAAAGGTCGGATCCAACACGCCCAAATATGGTCGGATCGCTGGCAGCTCTATCTACTCAACAAGCCATAAGAAAGGTTGTAGTAGCGGAACCCCCACTTCATCAACCCATCAGTAGGGACAGTAGGAAGCACGAAGACAATTTGACTCGACCAGTTCAAGTGATCGTAGTTCACAAAACTTCTCCCAAATGACTAGAGAATCAAAGTTCCAATGGAAGGATGAGTCTCGAACGACTACCAAATATTCGTAGGCTCCAAAATCTGAAACCACAAAGGATGACTCCAAATATACCAACTTCAGCAAAATCAGCATTAGGGAGCGCAATTCCCATAGCTCAAGTCTGAAGTCTGAATGAGTATAAAAGGTCGGATCCAACAAGCCCAAATATGGCCGGATCGCTGGAAGCTCCATCTACTCAACAAGCCATAAGAAAGGCCACAGAAAAGGAATCCCCATCTCAGCAACCAGAGGACAAAGAGCTATCAAATTCTAGCTCTTCTGGTCTGATGAACTCAAGTGATTATGATTAAAGTCTTCTCATGTAGTTAAAGATCAAGATACTACCTACGTTCGGTACTATCAACTGAATCCAGGACCTGCAATACCTTCAACAAATCCGTAAAGCACAAAGCGAGGATCGAAATAATTTTTCTTCAACAAGTCCGTCAAAGCACAAAGCAAAGGACCGAAGAAAATTATCCCAAAGTTCACACAAAGCCTAAGGCTGAACTAAGTGGAGTTCGTCATCAACAAGTCCGCTATGCACAAAACTCTGGACCGATGACTTTTTACCATTGACCTAATACAAACCTAAGGGTTTAGGTCATCGACATCTGCTCCTTCATCAAGCTCGCCAAAGCTAGAAGCATAGGGCCGAAGGTACAAAGATCACTTGACAAGTCAATAAAGACAAATCAGGTAATTCTCCATCAATATCCGCAGCACAAAGCACAGGACAAAAGAAATCAGTATCTCAACCATCCATGGATACATTCAAAGATCTATGGAGAAAGAAGCTTAGTGTGACATCCAAATAAATTTTTGGAGATCCACTAAATGAGAGAGTTTGTGTCACATCTAGAATGAATATCTGGAGATCCACAGGTTCAATCAACATACAACAAACGTGATTCGCTCTAGACGCATACCACATTTGTTGGGGGGCATTTGTGGCCCTTAATGTGTTACCCAAAAGATAAAAAAGAGAGGGGAGAAGGCTTAAATCTCTTACTCGTTATACAATATAGTTCGTTGAATCACTAAAATACTGCCTACATCGTACGTCCTCAAAGTCCTGCTCGAATCCCGGATATCCTGCTGAGCACCTCGGACTGTCGAACCCACAAAGCCCGCTGAAATCGGAGCCGCTTCTATCCAAACCCCATAAATCCTGCGAAAATCATGCACGCTGCCTTGCACAATGATCCCATTCGCGTCTATAAAACATGACCGATGCTTCCTCTCTTTCAAGCTCTTCTTCTGCTCCGGATCTCTCCCACTTCCTTCGGCAGACCTCTCCAAGCTTCCTATCCCAAACATCCACCTTCCCTGAGCCCGTCGGCCTCTTCTCATCTCCCGACCCCCTTTGCTGCTTCCGATCCAAAGAGAGAGAGAGAGAGAGAGAGAGAGAGAGAGAGAGAGAGAGAGAGAGAGAGAGAGAGAGAGAGAGAGAGAGAGAGAGAGAGAGAGAGAGAGAGAGAGAGAGAAGGGAGAGATCTACGTACCCGAACTCCTTCTCCTCCACCTGTTGCTGTCTCCGATCCATACAGCCAAAGTCCCTCCTCTGATCTCCGTCCAAGCCACCCGAGCCCCCTGTGTTATCCGACCCCGCTCTTGTCCGACTTCCCTTGCCATCTGATCGAAAGTTACGACATTTTAATTAGAAGCAATAAAGGGGAGCTCACCGGCTATAAAGGTAACTTTGTCCCTTTAGCTCGCTCCTTCGGCCAAATCCCGTGAAATGGCCTAACAACCAAGAGTGAGATGGAGAGAAATTTTAGAATCATAATTTTTTTTATTAAAATTAATGTATTATGATTAATTAAAATTAATTTTTTTAATTATAATTAATTTTAATAAGAATATATTATAATTAATTATAATTCATAATAATTAATTATTATTAATTAATATTTATTAATTATAATTTATTAAAATTAATTAATATTTATTAGTTATAATTTAAGTAATTATAACTAATTATTTTAATTAATTTTAAATAAGATATAATTAATTATTTTAATTAGTTATAATTATTAATAAAAAATAATTATGATTAATTAATTAATTAATTATAATTACTTACTATAAATTATAATTAATTTTAAAAGAAAAAATATACTTCTCTCCCTCGATCCTCGTTCTGACATCTACGCACCCCGCGCAGGTATAAAATTTATATGCCCTAAAACTCCGAGAATCTGATTTCATCGCATACATCGAGATAAAATGACCACCTATGCACGCTTTTCTTAGCGTGGTGGGAGGGAGTGCGTCACGATGCTTGCGACGAAGCGGGTAATCACCTAAATCCCTTCTTCGAAGTTCGTATCACCACGGATTTCCCCGCCTATACACGCTTTTCTTAGCGTGGTGGGATGGGAACCCGGCGCGATGCGTAATACAAAGCGGGGATACCCATAAGTACGCACTTGCGGGGAAATAACTGTTCTTTACTTACAAAATATTTTCAAAATACACATACACGCTTTTCTTAGCATGGTGGGGGATTAAAATTACATGGCCGCGATGTCCTCGAAAGAGGGCATCTACCATACACGCTTTTCTTAGCGTGATGGGAAAGGCCCAGTTTTCTGTAGTTTTCCCGTAAACAGGGGAGACGCCGGAAGGCTGCCGAAATTTTGGATGAACGCAATGCTACACTTGGACCTCATTTGACCTCAAAAGAACAATGATGGACTTGTACTTGTGGACTTTAATGCAATAAAGCTCAAATCTAAAACAAATCCAAGCTTAATTAAAATCATCAGGACTTGAATGAAAACTTGGATTCAAGCTTAAATAAAAGATACAAGTTGACCACTTGGAATTATACTCAGAACTTGAACCAAGTTGACAACACTTGGACTTGAACTCAAATGATGAAGAATTTGTATTTGAAATCAACCAGAGGATTTGTGGACATGCATTTGAACTTGAATTCTACAAGACAGCAGGGGACTTGAACTGGACATTAATGAACTAATTGTAAACTTGAACAAATTACAATGATCACGAACTCAAATCAGAAGACAATAAAGGACTTGTAATAAGTAAACCTTCAAATGAAAACTTATAAATTGACATATCAAATCCATGTAAACACAAATCACTCATAAGTGATGGTGAAGCTCAATGTAAGAAGGCGGCCAGCAACAAGTGTACCAATTACAAGAACACATTTAGTAACATCTTCATAGTCAGCATAATTATGCAAATGAGTAGGTGAATAACATAGGAGGCTGCTCACAAGTGTATGCCATGCCACACATGACAAGTACTATGACTCCCTTCTAACCAACAACAACCAGCTCATAAGTAAATTTAGTAGTCTCTTATGTATGCTGAAGGTCAACATATGGATGAAGAGTCAAGGCTACAAGCGACCATCAAGGACAATAAAAAAAAACTTGTAATGCTCGTTATAGTCTACACTCAAACAATACAAGGCTTCTAATGTTCATTTAGTCAGTTTGAGACTTGTACATGAGAAGAGCTCGATAGAACCAACGAAGAAGAAACAGTTAAGGAATATGTTAATTCATTTGAAAAGCTCCTAACAAAGGCAGTAACGTTTCCTACAAGCATAGACAAAGAAGATTACACCGAGTTTAAAGAATTCCCCACAGCAAGAGTAGAGAATATACTACAGTCCGCTTGTGGGCAATAATAGTGAATGCATGCTATTTAAAAAATGACTTCTAGCCAAATGTTGTGAGCATGGAAGACTACGTGTGGACAGAAACATAAGAGACCCGTCGTCTATTAATAGTAGAAGACATGTAAAAGACCCGCTACATGTTCAAGATGTCATCCATGAGCAAAACACCAAATGATCATAGCGAATACAAGTATCTGCATGTTATTATTGGAGCCCCATCGAATACACAACATGCCATATGCAAGTAAAACACTAGATGATATACATCATATGCAAGTATCCACGGGCCACTATAGAAGACTTGTAGTACACCCAGTCTATGGTCCACGAGCAAGATATAAAGTGAATATATCAAGTGCAAGTGCTTATGAGTTGCAGTAGGAAACTCATTGTGCATACATTAAGCTATCTACGAGCATCTATAAGTAAAAATATAAAGCATGAGTCTCGTTAGTGCACTACAATCCATCTACATAAAGCAACGAGTAGTGTACGAAAGTCTACCTGTACGAAGCAGCGAACAAAGTCTAATCATAAGCTGTTACGCCACGCCACCGGATCTGCAATATTCATACAAAGTGACAAAAGGCATCTGTTTAAAAATAGCCCTGCACGCGCACTGTAATTTGTATACACATAGGTACACCAAAAGGGGTAAATATAATCTCAACCCGCAAGGGCCCCGGCGAGCGTGTTATTGGCACACACATGATGTCTATGGATGATGTGTGGGTTATCAAATTTTAAACCCGATATTCCTTAGCAAGTAAAAAGGAGTTGACAGGGTTTAATTATAAAATACCCCAAACCCGCATGGTTCTCGGTGAGCATGTTATTGGTACACACGTGACGTCTAGGGATGCTGTGCGGGTTGACAAGTGAATTCAGGTTCGAAACTGATCCTTCTATACAGATCAATAGGAGTCGACAGAATTCGAACCAATAAACAAATATACGGTTGTCACGACCATCATATTTTTTTTAATACATTCATATTAGGCCTTCAAGGCCTAGAACAATGAGAATTCACTATCAAGGGCATAAAGCCTATGAAACCCGATCCTCTGTCAACAGCCCGACAGAGTTGACAAGGTTCAATCAACAAAAGAGAAATGACCCCAAACACCCCGATGATGGCCGTGTTGAATGAAAATCTCAATCGGAGGGGTCCATTCAAAATATTTTTAAATGTATCCAAAAAATTCACACAAAATCTAAAGCTCCACAAAACCTAAAATCCAAAATCCAATAAAATCCCAAAATCATCAAAATTCCAAAAATATTTAAAATTTAAAATCTAACTATTAAACACTTAAAACAAAATCCATCCACCCTCTGCAACAGTTTGCCGGGGTGGACAAGTTCAAATAAACTCTAGCTCACAAAGAGTCAAATGCCTAGTAAAATAAAAAAAAACTAGGATCCATTCTCAAATAATCTCTTGCCAGTAAGGACGTGGTACGTGTCCTCTAACCGGCAGTTTCGCCGCCAAATGGCATTGCAGGTAAACGGTTATGACACGGGGCCCTCTAAACCGAGCGGTTTTGCCGCCAAATGGCACCACAGATAGCAGTTATGGCCAGAGCCAATACGCTCCTTAATGGTGTTAAATCCTTGAGATATGAATCAATATGATATGATCGATAGGGCACAAAGCCCTCTGTTAGCTAAGGTGGATTCAAGTTTGTCCCCTTAGACAAATATCCAACCCAGGTCTACAAGGTACCCGTGAACGAAGTAACCCATGGCTGCCGACAAGGATCCTTCTTTCAGGTTGGGTCGACTACCTCCTCTAACTAAGTAGACCAGGGACCAAGATGACCCGGGACGACGGAACCATGAGATATTGATCGGGTCTATCATCCATTCCCCCACCATCCGCTTTAAGTGCAGGATGGTGAAATTTCTATTTTGAATATCAAAATCTTCAAATTCCCAACTATTTCTAAACTTTTTCAAACATTTTCAAATACCCAAATTTAAACCCAATTTCTAAATCTGAATCTATGCTACTACTATATGCCAGATACCACGTATATTCGACATATTTGATTTACGACTAGCCTTAATCTAAAGTTCTCTCTCGTTATTGGGAGGGGTAATTAACTATAGGGGCTTGCGCCTATAGGAAACCAAAACTCTGATCATAAAGTCCTCACAAAATGAGGCCGAAATCTCTGGGTAGTGTCTTATCTACAAACTCATCTGCCTTCCAAAATTTAATTACCTTGGAACTTATTCAGTTAAAACTCCCTCGCCAAATAAAAAGAAAAGCGGGCGGAGGCCGGGGCCAAATTTTCGAAGCCCACAGTCATAACATTACCATTATAGTTAAACTCACTGACTCCGCCTTGGAATCTCTAGACAATCTAAGCTCCGAATGTACCGTCTCGGTCGACGTATGAATCGTCGAGAGCAGCACGGCGCCAAGAACAGGGAACCACCACCTGAATTTAGAAGATTCAGGATACAGAAAAGCTATTACACGCACCACCTGAACAACAAAGTTCAGGATACAGCCAAGATAATAACCTGAGTAATCAAGGAAGAAAATATTTGATAAACCTCTCTGCCTTCTTTATTTCATTAGCTTTTATTTATACAAGCGGGTAAGAATAAGGCTACAGCTAAGGCTATACAAGTAAGCAGTAATTCAAGAAACAGAATTAACAGAAAGGAAGAATATTTGAGAACAGAGGACGCTCCGGCGTCATTCCCCCGGAGTAGGAAGAACTTCTTCCTCATAAAAGGGCGTAAGGTCCGCCACATTAAAAGTGGCAGATACTTGATAATCTCCTGGTAAATCGATTTGATATGCATTGTCGTTGATCTTCTTTTTAATCCGGAAGGGACCATCCGCTCGAGGTTTCAATTTTCCAAATGCTCCCGGAGGGAACCGTTCCTTGCGCAGCCTTATCCATACGAAATCTCCTTCTTTGAACAAAACTTTCTTTCGCGTTTTGTTGGCCTTAGCCTGATATTTAAGGTTCTGCTTAGTAATTGCTTCTTTGACCTGTTTGTATAATTTCTGAATCTCCTCCCCTCGCTTTGATCCATATGAGCTGAAAGAAACGGGTGAAGCTATTGGAATTAAATCAATAGGCGTAATAGGATTACAACCATAAGCAACCTCGAACGGACTACGGCTTGTAGCTTGATTTGGCGACCGATTAAAAGCAAATTCAATTTGCGGTAATATTAAGTCCCATTGTCGGATGTTTTTACCAACGAAACACCGCAACAGGTTTCCTAAACTGCGATTCACAGTTTCGGTTTGTCCGTCGGTCTGCGGGTGGGCGGCGGAGCTGAAGTGCAGTCGCGTCCCGAGCTTACTCCAAAGCGTCTTCCAAAAGTGACTTAAAAATTTTACATCTCGATCCGATGTAATTGTTCTTGGAATACCATGTAGTCGAACTATCTCCCGGAAGTATAGATCAGCAATATGAGTAGCGTCTAGTGTCTTTGTGCAGGGAACAAAATGCACCATTTTTGAAAAGCGATCAACCACCACCATGATCGAATCTTTGTTTCGCTGTGTTCTCGGTAATCCTAGAACGAAATCAATACTGATGTCGAGCCAAGGAGCTTCAGGCACTGGCAGTGGCATGTATAATCCGGCGTTAGTGCCTTGTGTCTTTGCAATCCGGCAAACACGGCAGCTACGTAAGTATCGTTCGACGTCCCGCCTCATAGTAGGCCAGAAAAAGTTCTCAGCCAGCACGGAGAGCGTTTTATCTCTGCCAAAATGGCCAGCAAGACCGCCCGCATGACATTCGGTGAGGAGTTCCAATCTGAGGGAATTTTGAGGTATACACAATTGATTACCTCGAAACAGATATCCTTCTTTCATATGAAATAGCTGCTGAGGTCCTGCTTGGCATCTTGTCCATATATTTTGAAAATCTGCATCATTTTTATAAAGTTCTTTTAGGACTTCAAACCCAACAACCTTCGATTGTAGCACCTGTAGAAGCAAATGTCGTCGGCTTAAGGCGTCAGCTACAGTATTATGTTGTCCGACCTTGTATTTGAGAACGAAATGATAAGCAGCAATCGACTCAACCCAAGATGCATGCCGGCTTTTTAATTTCTTTTGGCTTTGAAGGTACCTCAATGCTTCATGATCCGAGAACAAGGTAAATTCGCTGGCCAGAAGGTAGTGACTCCAATGGTGTAACGCTCGTACGACGGCATAAAACTCCTTGTCGTATGTTGAATATTTTCGTCGTGAGTCATTCAACTTCTCGCTAAAGAAAGCAAGAGGATGCCCACCTTGACTCAAGACAGCCCCGATACCCACATTGGAGGCATCGCACTCGACTTCGAAGACTTGGTTGAAGTTCGGTAGTGCCAGCACGGGGGCTTCTGCAATCACACGCTTCAATAATTCGAAGCTGGATTGAGCGGTGTTATTCCACGCAAATTGTTCTCCCCGCAAGACTTCGGTGATGGGAGCGGCGACGGTACTGAAGTTGCGTATAAAACGCCTGTAAAAGGATGCAAGTCCATGAAACCTGCGAACGTCGGTGAAGGATTGAGGAACTGGCCAATTGACAATGGCTTCAATTTTTATTGGATCAGCTTCAATCCCTGTATCTGAAATAACATATCCTAAAAAGGAAATTCGTGAAACAAGAAACTGGCATTTTGGTAAGTTTATGAATAATTTTTGAGCCCTGAGAACAAAAAAAACTTGGTGTAGATGCTGCAAGTGCTCCTCTTGATTACCACTATATATAAGGATGTCGTCGAAATATACTACGACAAATTGGCATAAAAATGGTTGGAAAACATGATTCATAAGCCGCATAAATGTGCTTGGAGCATTTGATAACCCGAATGGCATTACCGTCCACTCGTAGAGGCCGTCTCGCGTTTTGAATGCCGTTTTCCACTCGTCTCCCGGGCGCATACGGATTTGGTGGTAGCCGCTCCGGAGATCGATCTTTGAAAACAACTTAGCGCCATGAAGTTGATCGAATATATCATCGAGGCGAGGAATGGGGAACCGATATTTAATCGTAATTTTATTGACAGCTCGACTGACAATGCACATTCGGTAGGTTCCGTCTTTCTTTGGCACGAGGAGCGCCGGCACCGCGCATGGGCTGACACTTGGTCGGACCAACCCTTTGGACATGAGCCCCTCTATTTGTCGCTTTAATTCTTCATGCTCGTCTGGACGGAGTCGGTAATGTGGCCGATTAGGAAGAGTAGCCCCCGGAACAAGATCAATAGCGTGCTGGACTTCTCGCTGCGGTGGTAATCCGGCAGGTATTTCATCAGTAATTATATCTCGGAACTCTTCTAGCAGTGGATGAACGTCCTCATGCAGTTCTGACACAGTTTCATTGGCCTCCATCATGAGCATTACATAACCACCAGCCGCTTCATGTAACTCTTTCACAAACAGAGAATGCTTCACAAGGCTTAAATTGATTCTGGATTCAGCCATACCACTATCCAATGGAACCAGTGTAATTTGTTCATCTTCATGCCACAGGGAATAGGTATTTGCAGCCCCGTCATGGATCGATTTGCGATCATACTGCCACGGCCGGCCCAACAGCAGGTGACATGCGTCCATTGGGACGACATCACACCAAACTTGCTCTTCATACTTCCCAATTGAGAAGTTAACTAAACAGCGTTTTGAGACCTCCACTTCATTTCCTTTCTGAATCCAAGCTAATTTGTATGGAGATGGGTGTTCTTCTGTGGGTAGCTTCAATCGCTCGATCAAGACCGTTGAGACCACGTTTTCACAACTTCCACTATCAATAATTAATTGGCAAACTCGGCCACCCACCGTGCACCGAGTTCTGAAAATATTATGCCGCTGCATAGGTTCTTCCTTGTGAGAGTTTAATAGTCGACGAAGGACGAGCAGTGGGCCTTCGTCTGGGGGAATAATGGTTGTGGACGGCTGACCATCACCCGGACCATCTACTTCGGGTTCAACTAATTCTTGAACTTCTTGATCTCGTTCCTCCATCAACGTGACGACTCTGCGATTGGGACAACCGGAAGCTATGTGGCCGAATCCTTGGCATTTGAAACACTTCCGGGCGGGAAACCCCGCTGTACTTGCTTGGCCTCGACTGCTACTTGCTTGACTCCCAACTTCCTTGTTGAATGAGGCAGTAGTTGCCACACTCTTTTTGGGTTCAGCTTTCTCCTCTGCTAGTTCTCGATGGAAAACTCGAGTCGCCACTTGTCGTCCCGTGCGCTGCTGCTTCTCTACTTTGAGGGCCAGGCTAATAACATCTTGCAATGTCCAGTAAGGTTGTAGCTGGACAGTATTTGCGATAGATGTGTTCAGCCCACCCAAGAACCTCACAATTGTATTCTCCTCTGGTTCCATAAGGTCGCATTTGAGAGATAATTGTTCGAATTCCGCAACATATTCTTCAACAGTAAGTTGATTTTGTTGGATTCGGTGAAATTTCAAGAAGAGGTCGTGTTTATAATGGTCTGGTAGGTATTTTCGTTGCAGCTCCTTCTTCATCTTGGCCCATTCAGTAATTTTACTTCGGCCTTCTCTACTTCTTGTTCTTTTGATATTTTCCCACCAAAGAGATGCATTCTTTTTGAGCTTGATGGCCACGAGTTTAACAATGCGGTCAGGACTTACTTCTTTAAACTCAATAATGCGTTCGACGGTGTGTAGCCAATTCAAGAACTCGTCGGGATCCAACCGACCATCAAATTCAGGCAAATCAACTTTGACTCCACAATCATCCCGTCTTCCACGTCTGACGAAGTTTTGATAGTTTTTACCTCTATCTTCGTCGCTGATTTGGTCTTCGTGAAACGGATTGAACTCGTCATCACCTTCTTGATGATCTGATGCTTCTTTTTGTTCGAACATTGCCAATTTTTGTTGAAGCTGTTGGATCTCTCGTTGGAGATCCTCAACGAGGATATCTTGGACCGGTCTTTGTTGATTTCTCCTAGGCGGCATCTTGCTGAGCTCTGATACCAATCTGACTCCGCCTTGGAATCTCTAGACAATCTAAGCTCCGAATGTATCGTCTCGGTCGACGTATGAATCGTCGAGAGCAGCACGGCGCCAAGAACAGGGAACCACCACCTGAATTTAGAAGATTCAGGATACAGAAAAGCTATTACACGCACCACCTGAACAACAAAGTTCAGGATACAGCCAAGATAATAACCTGAGTAATCAAGGAAGAAAATATTTGATAAACCTCTCTGCCTTCTTTATTTCATTAGCTTTTATTTATACAAGCGGGTAAGAATAAGGCTACAGCTAAGGCTATACAAGTAAGCAGTAATTCAAGAAACAGAATTAACAGAAAGGAAGAATATTTGAGAACAGAGGACGCTCCGGCGTCACTCACCCTTATTAGCCCAATCAAAAAAGTAACGTGGAAACTCTAATAGCAATACTAGCACTAACGAACACATGATTAACAGTTTCAAAAATAGGACAACAATAGCATTTCAAAGGCAAATTAAAACCATTTTTCATCAACATTTCATCAACATGTAACTAGTTATGAATGATTCTCAAAACATGAATGAAGTAGGATAAAAAATATGAGATTTATCGAAGTAAATTTTAAAGGAATTCCACACATCATTCAAAACAAATTTACCAAAAAAAGACAATGTAAACAAAATCTCATCATTAGACTACAATTGTATAGGTATCTTCAAGATAATATCAGCTAACGTAGCAGGAATAACCTCTAATTGTTTATAAATTTCTATGTTTAAAGTCCTCTTATATTTTAAAGATATAATTTGCAAAGTTCGAACATGTTAACCATAAATAAGCATCTCCATTTTGTTCCTAGTTCAAACTTGATAATCATAAAGAACTTCCCTATTCTAATCAGAAAATGATTTTTTTTTTTTTTCATGCTATGTATCAAATATTAATGGCGTTGTTCATATTGGCGTAATGATACAGTAATTTCGGCGCAAGCCTATTACAAATACATTGTATTATTATATTTTAGTTTAGACCGCTTAATTAATTTCTAGTTAATTAGGCCAAGTCTGGGGTTAACCAGATAAGCCAATAGCTTAGATTTAATTCGTCCACTCAACTACACACATCCATACTGCAAAAATTATAAAATATCTTTTAATATTGATTTTAATACTTCTCCCACAACTTAAATCCTACGTCCATATAGGGTTAGTAATATCAAGCCGTCAAAGCTTTTGAGAAAAAAAAATGAATCCATAATGGACAAATTTCAAAATAGATATAATAAATAATTTAGTTATTAAAAAAATATGTTAAAAATAAATTTAAAATATGCAAAGTCATCAGTTTTACGAGTAACTTGCTACTGACGAGAAATTTTTTTTATAACAAATAACCATAAATATTAAAAAAAAAATTCTTTAAAATAGTGTAAACTTAATTATTATTAATTATATTTATCATAAAATATATCTTAAATATTTGCCATCCATTCTTAATAAATTTTGATTAGAGTTATCTTATCAAATTTTAAAATAAATGTTTACACTAAATTAATATAATAAATTTGACAGTATTAATACATCATAATAAGAAAATAATAAAATAAAATATAAAAAACTAATATTTAAGATATGAAGTTAGTTTTAAAAATAAATAATTTGAAATTCAAACGTGTTTTTTTAAAAAGTTATACCAGATAATTATAGTCTTAGTTTTAATAAGAATAATCTATTTTAAGATACAAATAAAAAATAATTATTAAATTTACCCTCATTTTGGGAGAAATTTAAAAATTTGAGGTTTATTTTGATCATTTCATCCGTATTTATATTAAAAAAGAAATTTTTTATTAACATAAGTTTTCTGTTTAATGGGTTACTTATTTGCCACCTGCAAAGCAAGGGACGAATCTATCTATTTTTAAATTTTAATTTTCAATATACTCGTTTAAATAATAAAAATATTTACTATATCTATTTTTTAAATTAACGTGACCAGGTGGTACCCAAGTTTTCTCTATTTCAGTCCGAAAGAAAATACAAAATCTTATCATCGGATTCCCACCGTTACCACACGCAGCCCGCGGTGAACAGTCAAACGAAATGGCGCACTTGTTTTCCGAGTTGAAATCAAACAAGGCGGCGACGGCGTCCTCTGACTGAACTCTTCACCTGCTTCAGTTTTACTTTTATATAAACTGGCCTACCCTTTAGCCTTTTCCTCCGAACTTACGATCACAGCTGCTGCTTCTGTTTCTTGTTCTTTGTTTGCAATCAATATCCTCTTCTATTGTTTACTATAAATTAGAAAAGAAATGAGTTCGTTGAAGTCTTCTACAATGTTCCTTATTGCCTTCTTCCAGTCAGCCCTAAAGGAAAGTGCTCATGGCCAGAAGACAACGATGGCTTCATCTCGGTTGATTGATGGCAAGGCAATCGATCAAGGAATTGCTTATTTTCTGATGCTTGTCGCCCTCCTCGTCATTTTTCTGGTTCATTAAAAAAACATGCTATCAAATGTGGGACGAGAAACAACGGCCGTGCTGCTAGCTCCTGAGCCATGCCTGATGCAGAATAATTTTGTAATCAAGTGTTTTTTATTAATGTGTTAAACAAATTTATTTATGATTATGTATAACCGCAAGCTCCTCTCATTCATTTTGAGGAATATCAGTAATTGCTTTTTTATTTTGAAAGAAGAACTCAAAAAGAATAAGATGAATATATTGCCATGCTACTTAACTGCGCTGGTTATTCATCTCTTACGGTTTAACGTCATTGGTTTACACTGTTAAAGAAAAATGATGTTATGGAGCACTTATCAAGATACTAGTCGCTTTTTTTTTTTTCTCGTCCGCTCACTCGTTTCTAAGGAAACCCTAAGCGCCGCCTCGGGCGATTTCAGGTTTCCCTCCTTCCTCTGTTGCTTTCTCCATTTTCCGGCCAGCTCCTGCAAGCGATCCTTGATTTTCTCTCCAGCTTTGATTTGGTGGTGTTCTTCTTATCGTCTAGCCCTGTTTGGGCTCGACGTTTCCGATGGTGGATCCGTCATCCACTACAGAAAAATCACCCATTTCAGGTGGCCTTTTCCGGCGGAAATTGAACATTTTCTGACGGTTTTGTAGTTTTCCGACGGTTAATTTTCCGCCGGTAAAAATTTCGTAGGAAAATAAATTCCAGCGGTTTTTTCCGGCAGCAAATTATTCCGGCGGCTTGCCGGTGGGCCAAAACCGCCGGTCAAAATAAAAAAAATAATATTAAACACGCTCCCGAGCTGCCGGTGAGCGTCAGCTCCCCGCGCTCCCGCGGTTACCGTCACAGCCAGCTGCTCCCGCGTCCCGGCGCCTCGCCGCCCTGCCGCTTCTGGCGAGCTCCCTCCTTCCCGCGCAACCGGCCAGCTCCCGCGCACCCAACCAGCTCCCGTCCCGCGCACCCACCCAGCTCCTGCTCCCGTGCGATGTCGGCCGAGAGATTCAAACCGCGGTCCTCCGCGAAGAATTTCAAGCAACCAACCGAAATGCCGATTATGCAAATACGTTTCTATTGTCAATATTTTTTATTTAAAGTATATTTAGAACGAAAATAAATTATTTTTTTAATTATTTAAAAAATAAAACTAATTAATTTAAAATAAAAAATAATATTTAATATAAAATAAAAAATAAAATTTAATATAAAATAAAAATTAACTAACTAATTAATTTTAAAATGAGAATTAATTAAATAGTTAATATAAGTTTTAATAATTTTTTATTAAATAATTTAAATAGTAAAAATTTTATTCATTTTCAATAAATTTTTAAAAGCCGTCGGAAAAGTAAAAAAGCCGTCGAAAATTCCGTCGGAAAATTCGTTGAGAAAAAGTTGACGGAAACGCGCCAGAAAGTCGCTAGAAATGTGACCGCCGAAAAATTCCGCCAGAAATCAGTGATTTTCCTGTAGTGATCCACTGCTTAGGGTACCGTAGCCTCTAATGTTCATAATCCGAACAAAGGATTTTTTAGCTTGGAAGCGGGGGCTTCTTCTCCGCCAAAGTCTCGTACTTTTAAGGAAGTTCTTGCTGGTTCGACCGCAGGTAATACTCTTCCTTCGTTAACTCAGTCTACTTTTAATGGTGTGCTGGCTATTTTGCTTTTAGATGAAGAAGTTTTAAAACTTGCATCCCTTTTCAATTCACTCTAGTCGGCAAGTTTGGTCTTCGTAGACCAAATCTTTACTCTATCCGTGCTTTTTTGGGTAGTTTAAAACTTGCAGGATTTTATTCTGCTGGTCTTTTAGATTCTAAGCATGTAGCGATACAACTCTCAAAATGATCTTGACTATAGCCGTGTTTTTGCACGTAGATCATATTTTATCTTGAACTGTCAAATGCGGGTTTTGAAATGGACTCCATTTTTTGATGTTAGGGAAGATTCCCCTATAGTGCCTATATGGATCTCTTTTCCCAACCTTAGACTTCACTTCTTTAATGCTAAAGTTCTTTTTACGCTTGGCTCTGTTTTTGGCCGACCCTTGCAAACTGATCAGGCCACGACATCAAAAACCAGACCTTCCGTGGCAAAGATATTAGTTGAAGTGGATATTACTAAGAAACATGCTAAGGAGGTTTGGGTTGGTTCTAAAACATTCAGATACCTTCATAAAGTTGAATTTGAAAAAGTGTCATATTTCTATAATCACTGTAAAACACACGGGCATGCGGCGGCTCAATGCTTTAAACTTCATCCAAACCTTAAAAAAAATTCCAGCAACTTGGTGGGGCAAAAGATGGATAAAATTCTAGTTGAAGGTGACATGAATGCGAAAAATCAGACTCGGATGGTTCAGGAGGAACCTATTTTCCCACCTGAGATGGATTGAAATTTTGTCGCTTCTGAGAACCAATCGCCACATGAAATGGTTGTCAACCATTCCACCCCTATTTTGCCTAATATACCAGAAACTGGAACAGAACCCCCAAAGGTTATTCCTAAAGATATGGATTTGAATGAATGTTCCAATAACTCATCTGATAAGTGCAACAGTACAAATAATAGTGAATCTGAAAATGAATGTCCTAACATTTTTATTTCCGTTGAATCGATGTTACAGAATAAAGACAATTTTGTTGTAGGTGCTGAAAATGAATCTGTGGAGGAATGTGAAGAAGGGTAAATTGCGGGTGAGACTACTGCTTGTCACTCTCCCATTCAGGATGGTAATATTATCTTACCCGCATCCCTCTCGGTTCCTGGTAGTAGTGGATCTAAATAGATTGCTAAGGAAGATTACACTAAGGTTATCAAAAAGAAAAAGAAAAATGGTAAAATCCCTCTTCTTATCACGCTCTGTTCTACTAGAGCACAAACTTCTTCTAAAACTTTGGATGATTAATGCACTTATTTTAAATGTTAGAGGTATTGGTGGGTCTGATTCTAGGACCCGGGTTAGAAATCTTTGCCGTGTGCATAATATTCAACTGCTTGTTCTTCTCAAGCCTTTTATTTTTGCGGATAAAATTGCTAGTACTAGTTCTCTATTGGGTTTTAATAAGAATTTTGCTAATTGATCTAATAAGATTTGGATTTTCTGGAATAACATTTTTAATGTCACTATCATTTTAATTTTTTTCAAGTTGTTAATGTTCAAATTTCTGGTTTCAATGTTGAATACAATGCATCATTTGTGTATGCTGCCTGTACTAGATTAGGTCGTATTTCTCTTTGGAATATTCTTACTAACTTTCTCTTTCCTCTACTCAACCTTGGTGTGTGGGTGGGGACTTTAACATTGTTTCGAATACTAATAAAAAATTAGGGGGTAATCCTCCTAATATTAATGCTATGGAAGATTTCAATAATATGATTACCAATTACAATTTAAATGATATTGGCTTTATTGGAGGTGCTTTTACTTGTAACCGTTCGACTATGAGGTAGAGATTAGGTAGGATTCTCTTTAATAATGATAGGTTAAGAGAATTCCCTATGTCTCATGTTAAACATTTGAGTAGAACTTTATCTGATCACTCCCCTTTGCTTTTAACTATTACTACGAATAAAACCTATACTCAAACTGCTTTTAAATTTCAAAATATGTGGCTTTCTCATTCTGACTTCATCAATGTTGTTTCCAACAATTGGAATGCTATAATTTCTCCTGATAATAACATAAGAGGCATGCATCGTTTGTGGATGAAATTGAGTAGACTTAAGTAAGTTCTCAGATGGTGGAATAAAAATGTTTTTAGAAACCACTTTTCTAATATTAAGGCGGGTGAGGAAAACGTTTTGGCCTTAGATGATATTTTTGTTTCTAATCCTACTAGTGATATTCTTTCTTTGTTGGACGAAGCTAAAATTGAGTTGCTTTAGTTACATAATCAAGAGGAAATTTATTGGAAATAAAAAGCGTTGGCTAAGTGGGTTTTGGAGGGTGATAGGAACACCTCCTACTTTCATGCTATGTCTAATAGAAACAAAACTAAAATTCATATTCACAGTATTAATGATTTGCCGGGTTGTTTTTTTTGATACTGAAGATTTGATTGCTAATTCTGGTGTTGAACATTTTAGAAAGGTCTTTAATAACATTCATGTTGCTACTTCTATTTCTAATCCTAATGTTATTCCTTGTATGGTTAACGAAAGTGACAATATTATGCTTACCAAGCTTCATACGGATGATGAAATTTTGAATATTTTGAACACTACGAATGGAGATTTGGTGGCCGGTCCTGATGGATTTACTACTAAATTTTTCATCAAAACCTGGGATTTTATCAAATGTGATGTGTTGGATGTTGGACGCTGTTAGGGACTTTTTCTATGGTAATCCCTATCCTAAGTTCTTTTCTTCTACTAATATTATTCTTATCCCTAAGAAAGATTCTATCACTGATTGGAATGATTTTAGACCCATTAGTTTTTGCTCTTTTTTTAATAAACTTGTTTCTAAAATCATTTCTTCCAGGTTAATGAACATTCTTCTGAGAATTATCTCTTTAAACCAAATGGGGTTTGTGAAAGGTAGGAGTATCTTTGATAATATCCTCTTGGCTCAAGAGATGGTTCATGATATTAATGCTAAAATCCCTGGTGGTAATATTATTTATAAGCTTGACATTACTAAGGCTTATGACAACTTAAACTGTCACTTTCTTTATGAGATTCTTTATCTTTTTGGTTTTAAGCAACTGTTTATTAGACTTATTAAGAATAGTATTGAAAATTGCTATTTATTTGTTATCATCAATGGAGGTAATCATGGTTTTTTTAAATCTGAGCATGGTTTGAGACAAGGAGACCCTCTTTCTTTTGTGCTTTTTATTATTGCTATGGAGTACTTATCTTGGGGTCTGGATAACCTCTTTACTATACATCCTATTCTTTATTTTCGTAACACTGCTGGTTTTCCTATCACCAACCTTAGCTTTGCTGATGATTTCATTATTTTCCCCAATGTTTCCATTAAAAATGTCAGTTTTATTTCAGTTTCTTCTTAATTTTCAAAGCATGAGTGGTTTATATATTAATAATGATAAAAGCAATTTTATTGTGAGTAAATATGTGGACCGTGTTAGAAGTAATGGGATTAAAAGAGTTTGTGGTTTTAATTCTACTTCTCTTCTTATTAAGTACCTTGGAACTCCCCTTTATAGAGGTAGAAAAAAAATCAATTGTTTGATAATATTTTTGCTATGATACAAAAGAGAATTCTTAATTGGTCTTCTAATTTTCACTCTTTTGGTGGTAGATTGGTTTTGATTAAAAGTGTTCTGAATTCTATTCCTATTTTCATATTTCATACCCTTCAACCGTCTGCTACGATTTGCACTAGAATGGAACGTATGATCAATAAGTTCTTTTGGGGCTCTAAAAACAACAAATCTTGCATTAACTGGTCTTCTTGGAACAATGTCTGTGGTGTTTTTAATGAAGGCTCTTTGGGTTGCAAAAATCTTTTGGATACTGTGCAAGCTTTTTCTCATAAACTGTGGTTTGCTTTTCGTTCCAATAGTAGCCTTTGGGCTAACTTTATGAATGCCAAATATTGTAAAGATCTTAATCCTTTGGCTTGTGTTTATAGAAATTTGGATTCCAATGTTTAGAAAAGATTGTGCAATATTAAATGGGAGGCGGAATAGTATATTCAATGGGGGCTTGGGAAAGGTGTCACGACCCGACCCGACGGGGACGGATCCCGCCCGAGCCGGATCGCGACGAGCAGCGTGCAGCTAAACTTGCTTATCCAGGATCTGGCTTTGGATTAGGTTACTGAACTGATCTTCCAAATTCTTAACTCAACAGAAAAACACAGAACAACAGAGCTACTAAAAACATCAAATGCAGCGGAACAAAACATCTATCTTTTCATTTCCTCAAAATAATCATCTACACAACAGTACATGGCTTTCAACAGAAAGAAAGACAGAACAGGAAAGCCATGACTGTACAAAAAATCAAAAGTACAAAAGTACCTAATCGGATCAGACTCTGAAACTAATCCTGGACCTCCTTGCCCTTCCCAGAACCTGAAAACCACCAGAAAGCAAGGGTGAGCTCAACAGCTCAGCAAAGCAACAAACCACCAATCTAAATTCTCAGAAACCAAAACCAAACTCATCAGACAGAAATCAGATCAGAAATCGGAACAGAATCGGAAATCAGAACTTATACGGACAGATATCAAATCAGAATCGGAATCGTACAGATCATGTCAGAACAAATCAACAGAGTCAGAATCAGAATTCAGAAATCAGAATCGTACGGAGCATATCGTATCAGAATCACAATTTCGTACAGAACAGAACAGATACAGAAAACAGATCAGATACATATAGCTAAATGCCCTGACACTGACGGAATCTCTACGGATTCCGGCCCCTTATGCCTCCCTTCCCAGACACTGACTGAATCTCATAGGATCCAGGCCCCTTATGTCTCCCTTTGTGCTCACGGCACCAAAACAGATGTGCTTATAGCACCAAAACAAAATTCATCGGATCCGGAACAGAACAGATATCAGATTTCAGATTTGAGCTCATTTCAGATTTCCCGTTTCACTAACTGAATCTCATAGGATTCAGGCCCCTTATAACTCCCTTTTTATAGCTTATACACATAGCATTTCAAATCAGAAGAAATTCGGACATTTCAGAAATTACCCGAAAATCGGGCAGCACAACGGCAGTATACAGAATTTACACAAAAATTCCTGCAAAGAAAATTTACCGAATTCGCACAGAACATAGATAATCACATTCCAGAACATTTATTCTACTGCACAGAGAATTTACGATTTCACAGAAAATTCCGGTCGACTAAAAATACAGTCGAATCAAAAACACCCGGACGAAAATCTTCAAAATATAGTCAAAACGTGCACACCCGGCACGGCAACGATATACAGAAACTTACGCGGTAAAAACTGAATCAATCAAAAGTTACGGACGAAAAACCGTAACGAAAACGAAATCCGGACAGAAAAATACCGCCAACCGCGACGGAACTGAAAATTGAGAAAGACGGAATGTGCCTTACCTCGAGCACAGCAAATTCTTCAACAGTTACTTCGCTCGAAAATGGCTCCGCGTCTTCCCGAAATCAACTTTTCCAAAATCCTCTTTTTCTCTCTCCTCAGAGCTGAAATCAGATATTTTTATTTTAATTTTTCTCTCTCTTCAAATGAGCTGATTTGCCTTAAATTCTCTTTAGATCGGCCTGGCCGATCGTCCAGATCGGCCTGGACGATCAGACCAAAATCCCATCGTCCAGGGACGATTTTTCAGGACGATGTTTACTATTCATAGGCGATAAAAACCTCTACTCACTGACTTGTGCCATCCACTGATCGTCCCGGGACGATACCTCGATCGGCCTGGACGATCCCTACAGGAAAACACTTAGAGCAAATTCTGGCAAAATCTGGAGCTGAAAATACACTGATCGTCCCAGGACGATCCCAGATCGTCCTGGACGATACTGGAGCAGTTTGAAATATTACAATCTCCCCAACTCAGAAAAATGTCGTCCTCGACATTATCCAATCCAAACGCAGTCAAAACAAGTACGGGTACGACCGTCTCATATCAGACTCCTTTTCCCAAGTTGCTTCTCGTGCAGTCCGGTGCTTCCACTGGACTTTAACCATCGGAATCTCTTTATTTCTTAACTTCCGGACGTCGTACGCTAAAATCAATTCTGGCTCTTCCTTGTACGCCAGATTCTCCTGAATCTCAACCTCCTCAGCTGATACCTTCTTCCCAGAGTCGGATACCCACTTCCTCAGAGTGGATACATGAAACACATTATGCACATCAGGCATAGAATCAGAAAGCAATAGGCGATAAGCAGCTTTTCCAATTCTTTCCAAAATCTCAAATGGTCCAACATACCTTGGACTAAGCTTGCTTACCTGACCAAATCTGCTCACACCTTTCATCGGGCTGACTCTGACATACACAAAGTCACCAACCTGAAACTCAACAAATCTGTGCTTCTGATTGTAATACTTCTGCTGACGATCTTGAGCGGCTTTCAATCTTTCTCTTATCAAACTGATCTTCTGAGCAGTTTCATCAGCAAAAGTGGCACCCAAAGTCTGTCTATCTCCGACCTCCGTCAGAGTCAAAGGAGTACGGCACTTCCTGCCATACAGAGCCTCGTACGGTGCCATACCGATACTGGACTGAAAACTGTTGTTATAAGCAAACTCAATCAGCGGAATATGATCTTCCCAGCTTCCGCTAAAGTCCAGAACACAAAGCCTCAACAGATCTTCCAGTACCTGAATAGTCCTCTCAGACTGTCCGTCGGTCTGAGGGTGAAAGGCTGTACTGAAATGCAATTTCGTACCCAAGCCTTGTTGAATGCCTTTCCAAAGTCTGGAAGTAAAACGTCCATCTCAATCAGATACAATCACACGAGGCACACCGTGCAATCTGACTATCTCTTTCACATATATCTGTGCCAAGCGTTCAACTGAATCCGTCTGTCTGATCGGAAGAAAATGGGCTGACTTCGTCAATCGATCCACAACTACCCAAATAGCATCATGTCCTTGTCGTGATCGAGGGAAACCCATAGCAAAATCCATCGTTACCTCCTCCCATTTCCACTCAGGGATAGGCAACGACTGCAACAGTCCACCTGGTCGCTGATGCTCTGCCTTCACCAACTGACAGGCTTTGCATCTCGACACAAACTCTGCTACATCCTTCTTCATCCCAGGCCACCAAAACAAAAGCTTCATATCAGCGTACATCTTACCACTGCCTGGATGAACAGTGTAGCCTGAATGATGAGATTCATACAGAATCTCCCGCCTCAAATCTCCAAACACAGGTACCCACAACCTGTTCTTACAGAAAATAGCACCAGAATCAGAAATTCGAAGTTCAGGAGTCTTACCAGATCCAATCTGAGCTAGCAACTTCGAATAATCAGAATCTGACTTCTGGGCTTCTTGAATCCGTGCTTCCAAAGAAGACTGAATACTCATCTGAGCCAACTCCAAATCACTGGAGGAAATCACTTCCAACTGCAATCGCTCCATGTCTCGAATCAGGAAGTCATCACAAGTAAGCTGAATACCTGATAATCCAGAAGACTTCCTGCTCAAAGCATCTGCTACCACATTCGCCTTCCCAGGCTGATACTGAATAGTCAGGTCATAGTCCTTGATCAACTCGAGCCACCGCCTCTGTCTCAGATTCAAATCCTTCTGAGTAAAAATGTACTTCAGGCTCTTATGATCAGTAAACATCTCACATGTGACGCCATACAGGTAATGACGCCAAATCTTCAAAGCAAAAACAACTGCAGCTAACTCCAAATCATGTGTCGGGTAATTCTTCTCATGTGGTTTCAACTGTCTCGAAGCATAAGCAATTACCTGACCATGCTGCATCAAAACACATCCCAGTCCTTTCAGTGAAGCATCACTGAACACCTGAAAACCTTCCGTACCTGACGGAAGTGCCAACACTGGAGCTGAAGTCAAACAATCCTTCAATCTCTGAAAACTAGCTTCACACTCCGGTGTCCAAACAAAAGGAACTGACTTCTGAGTCAGTCTCGTCAGAGGAGTCGAAATCTGTGAAAATCCTTTCACAAACTTCCTATAATACCCGGCCATGCCTAAGAAACTACGTACCTCAAATACCGTAGACGGCCTTGGCCAATCAGCAACCGCCTGAATCTTCTGGGGATCTACAGAAATGCCTTCTCCGCTAATCACATGCCCCAGAAAAGAAATACTCTTCAGCCAGAATTCACACTTGGAGAACTTGGCATACAGCTGATGCCTCCTCAGAGTCTCCAACACAATCCTCAAATGTCTGGCATGTTCATCCTCAGAAGCAGAATATACCAGAATATCGTCAATGAAGACGATCACAAACTGATCCAAGAACTCCCTGAATACTCGGTTCATCAGATCCATGAAAATCGCAGGCGCATTGGTTACCCCAAAAGGCATAACCAAGAACTCGTAGTGCCCATACCGAGTACTGAAAGCTGTCTTCACCACATCAGATTCCTTCACCTTCACCTGATAGTATCCGGATCTCAAATCAATCTTCGAAAACACCGAAGATCCAGAAAGCTGATCAAACAAGTCGTCTATCCGAGGCAAAGGATACTTGTTCTTGATCGTGGCCTTGTTCAAATCTCTGTAATCAATACACATACGGAGTGTACCGTCCTTCTTCTTCACAAACAGAACAGGTGCTCCCCAAGGAGAAACACTAGGACGTACAAACCCTCTGTCAACCAACTCCTGAAGCTGAACTTTTAACTCAGAAAGTTCTTTCGGTGCCATCCTGTACGGAGCTTTCGATATTGGAGCGGTACCCGGAAAAACATCGATAGAGAACTCCACATCTCTATCCGGAGGTAAACCAACCAACTCCTCAGGAAAAACATCCACAAACTCCCGTACCACAGGGATCTCAGAAACAGAACCAACCTCCAGGTTCAGATCCCGCACCGAAGCCAAAAATACTGGATATCCTTTCTTCCACATTCTGCTCACCTCTAACGTAGAAATCAGACTGGAGAGAACACCTCGTAATCCCTGAAATACAACTCTCTCTCCAGCCACAAGCAAACTCACTTGCTTCTTCAGACAGTCAATCTGAGCCTCATACCGACTCAGCCAATCCATTCCCAGAATCACATCATACGAAGAAATCGGCAATCGAATCAAACTCGATTTCCACTTCTTGCCAGAAATCTCGATCTCACACAAACAAAACTGTCGAGCAATCAATGGATTCCCAGCCGGTAAAATCACAGACAAAGAAACCGGTAAAACCATCGAATCCAAATGTAAAAGCTCAAAACAATGCTCGGACAGAAAAGAATGACTCGCTCCAGAGTCAAACAAAACACGACAGGGCTGATCAGAAATGTAAACCGTACCTGTCACCACATCGGGAGCATCACGAGCCTCCTGCTGACTCAAGCTGTAAACTCGTGGCTGAACTGGAGCAGGAGCTGAAGCAACAGAACTACTCTGCTCTCTCTGAATCGTAGGTGGTCTCCGTGGTGCAGAACTAGAACCACCACCTCTACCAGAAAATCCCTCAGGGCGTGGAGGAACAGTCCTCGGTCTTCCTGCTGCTGAACCAACAGGTCTGACGAAGCCCTCAGATCGCTGCTCATATCCCATCTGTGGACATTCTGCAATCCTATGTCCCGGCTGACCACATCTGAAACAAAGACCAGCTATCCTGTAGCACTGGCCATGGTGTCGCCGTCCACAACTCTGGCACACAGGTGCCGAACTGACAGATCCAGAACCAGTCGTACTGGTAACAGTACCAGACGATCCTCCGCTCCTCCTGGATTCTCCAGATCCAGATCCAGAAACAAATCTCCTCTTCCCAGAGGAACCACTGCCAGAAGTATCTCCTCCAAATCTCTTCCTACTCGCAGACCACCGCTGCTGAGTAGTCGTCATATCATTCTCAATCAGACGAGCTCGCTCCACAAGCTCAGAGAAATCAGTAATCCGGAACGGTATCAAAGGCTGCCTCAAAGTGTCTCGTAAGCCTCTCAGAAACCTGTAGCACCTCTCAGCAGACGTGCTAACCAGCTGCGGAGCGTACCTGGCTAATGCAGTAAACTCAGCCTCGTACTGCATCACCGTCTTGCTCCCCTGAACCAGCCTCAGAAAACTCTCCTGCATCTGCTGTCGTGCAGAAGGGGGAACAAACCAGTCTCTGAATACTTCAGTGAACTCTTCCCAAGTGATCAAAGAGTTCAATCTGCCCTGAAATCTGGCTGCCTGCTGGCCATCCCACCAGTGCTCAGCCTCTCCATCCAACAGAAAAACTGCTAACGGAACCTTCCTGTCTGCAGGACACTGCATCCCGTCAAAAGTCTTTTCTAATCTCCTCAGCCACTCCTCGGCTGCTCTGGGCTCAACAGCGCCCTCAAACCTCGGAGGCTTCAACCTCAAAAATAACTGCAGGTGTCGGTCAATATCCTCAGATCTAACAGTAGAAGCTCTGCTCTGGGTCTCGCTCATCATCTGAGCAACAAGTGACGCAAACTGTGAAAGCGTATCAGCACCGACCACTGGGGCTGTACTCCCCACTGGTGCTGCCTGATCATCACTCTGACCGTCTGTCATGTCTGGGTCTGGCTGATCCATACAGAAAAATCCAGAAAATCCGGAAAACTATCACAAAAACAACACAAAAACAACACAATAAAAAGCCAAACGACCCAAAACTACCTCCCAGACAGACTCACTGATCACTTCCTAGAGCTCTGTTTCACAATTCAACCTGTTTCCAAAACCAGTGCTCTGATACCACAAAAGCTTGTCACGACCCGACCCGACGGGGACGGATCCCGCCCGAGCCGGATCGCGACGAGCAGCGTGCAGCTAAACTTGCTTATCCAGGATCTGGCTTTGGATTAGGTTACTGAACTGATCTTCCAAATTCTTAACTCAACAGAAAAACACAGAACAACAGAGCTACTAAAAACATCAAATGCAGCGGAACAAAACATCTATCTTTTCATTTCCTCAAAATAATCATCTACACAACAGTACATGGCTTTCAACAGAAAGAAAGATAGAACAGGAAAGCCATGACTGTACAAAAAATCAAAAGTACAAAAGTACCTAATCGGATCAGACTCTGAAACTAATCCTGGACCTCCTTGCCCTTCCCAGAACCTGAAAACCACCAGAAAGCAAGGGTGAGCTCAACAGCTCAGCAAAGCAACAAACCACCAATCTAAATTCTCAGAAACCAAAACCAAACTCATCAGACAGAAATCAGATCAGAAATCGGAACAGAATCGGAAATCAGAACTTATACGGACAGATATCAAATCAGAATCGGAATCGTACAGATCATGTCAGAACAAATCAACAGAGTCAGAATCAGAATTCAGAAATCAGAATCGTACGGAGCATATCGTATCAGAATCACAATTTCGTACAGAACAGAACAGATACAGAAAACAGATCAGATACATATAGCTAAATGCCCTGACACTGACGGAATCTCTACGGATTCCGGCCCCTTATGCCTCCCTTCCCAGACACTGACTGAATCTCATAGGATCCAGGCCCCTTATGTCTCCCTTTGTGCTCACGGCACCAAAACAGATGTGCTTATAGCACCAAAACAAAATTCATCGGATCCGGAACAGAACAGATATCAGATTTCAGATTTGAGCTCATTTCAGATTTCCCGTTTCACTAACTGAATCTCATAGGATTCAGGCCCCTTATAACTCCCTTTTTATAGCTTATACACATAGCATTTCAAATCAGAAGAAATTCGGACATTTCAGAAATTACCCGAAAATCGGGCAGCACAACGGCAGTATACAGAATTTACACAAAAATTCCTGCAAAGAAAATTTACCGAATTCGCACAGAACATAGATAATCACATTCCAGAACATTTATTCTACTGCACAGAGAATTTACGATTTCACAGAAAATTCCGGTCGACTAAAAATACAGTCGAATCAAAAACACCCGGACGAAAATCTTTAAAATATAGTCAAAACGTGCACACCCGGCACGGCAACGATATACAGAAACTTACGCGGTAAAAACTGAATCAATCAAAAGTTACGGACGAAAAACCGTAACGAAAACGAAATCCGGACAGAAAAATACCGCCAACCGCGACGGAACTGAAAATTGAGAAAGACGGAATGTGCCTTACCTCGAGCACAGCAAATTCTTCAACAGTTACTTCGCTCGAAAATGGCTCCGCGTCTTCCCGAAATCAACTTTTCCAAAATCCTCTTTTTCTCTCTCCTCAGAGCTGAAATCAGATATTTTTATTTTAATTTTTCTCTCTCTTCAAATGAGCTGATTTGCCTTAAATTCTCTTCAGATCGGCCTGGCCGATCGTCCAGATCGGCCTGGACGATCAGACCAAAATCCCATCGTCCAGGGACGATTTTTCAGGACGATGTTTACTATTCATAGGCGATAAAAACCTCTACTCACTGACTTGTGCCATCCACTGATCGTCCCGGGACGATACCTCGATCGGCCTGGACGATCCCTACAGGAAAACACTTAGAGCAAATTCTGGCAAAATCTGGAGCTGAAAATACACTGATCGTCCCAGGACGATCCCAGATCGTCCTGGACGATACTGGAGCAGTTTGAAATATTACAAAAGGTGACATTTCTTTTTGGTAGGATAACTGGTTGGGTATTTCTTCGATTGATAATCTTATTAATACCAATACTTTAGTCAATATGAAAGTTAAGGATTTTTTTTTTCATAATGGTAATTGGAATATCAACAAATTAGCTCAAACTATTCCTTCTGATATTGTGGATATTATCATTCAAACTCCTTTAAATTTACAGAGTAAGGACAAAATTCTCTTTGCTTTATCTTCTAATGGTGATTTTAGCTTGAAGAAGGTGTGGAATGCTATTAGATTTAAAGGGGAGGTGTCTAAAATTTATTCCTCAATTTAGCATTATAACATCCCCTTATCTTATTATATTTTAACTTGGTGATGTTTGAAAGGGTATCTTCTCGTTGATAACCTTATGTGGAAAAAAGGTTTTAGTTTTACTTCTAAGTGTCATTGTTGCTCTAGTGGTGAAACCATTAATCATGTTTTTTATGATGGCTTGATAGCTCAAAAAGTGTGGTACTATTTTCTTAACATGGTTGATAAAGACACCAATTTAAACATTTGTGACATTGGGGGGGATGCTTAACCTTTGGAATATTAACTAGAAAGGCCATTTTTTTTAATCTTCTTCCTATTTTAATCACGTGGTTTCTTTGGAAAGCTAGGAATGACTCGAAGCATAATGAGAAAAAAATGGATGCTCACCATATCATTGCTAATGTTAGAAATAAAATTATTCAATTGCATTCTGTCAATGTTCTTACTGCCAAGAACTTTAAGAATTTCAGAAATATTGTTGCTCTTTTTGGACTTTAGTTTAATGATGTTGCACATGTAAGTACTGATCGTGTTGTGAGATGGCTTAAGCCCTCTTATCCCTATGTGAAACTCAACACTGATGGGTCAGTTGGTTCTCATGTTGCTGGCATGGGGGGGATCATCAGAAATCATCAAGGGGAGCTTATTACTACCTTTGACGGTCCTCTCCCCTTATGCACGGTTATTTCTGCTAAACTTTTAGCTTTACTTAATGGTCTTATTTTATGTCAAAATTTTGGTATGGGGCAGGTTCATATTGAAGTCGATGCTAAGATGATTATTTATATCATTCAAAAGGAGGGGAAGGGTACCCTCATAATTTTTATACCATTAAAAAAATTAGACATATTCTCTCTAATTTGAACTACTCTTTATCTCATATCTACCGGGAGGGGAATGCTTGTGCGGATTGACTGGCTAATTTTGGTAGTAAAATTAATGCTCTGCAGGAATTTAACTTATCCTGTATCCCTCCTTTGCTCAGAGGTATGATCAATTTGGAAAAATGTGGTTTACCTTATATTCGTGATCATTGACCCTGCAGGTTCTGGTTTTGCTATTTTGGTCCCTTTTATTGCATCTGCTTTCATTTTTTATGTGTCTATGATCCAGTACTCTTTGCCTGTTGTTTTCTTTTTCTCTTGCCGTCTCTACTGGGTTGTCCTGCTTCTTTGTTCCTTTCATTGCTGGTTTGTGGCCTGTTTTGAGATTTGTTTTGAGGTACTTTTCATGGGTAGCAGTGGGATGATTCCTTTGTTGTAGTTTTCTTTTCCTAAGGATTGTTGGTGGTGTATGCTGAATTGGCTTGTTTCGGTCACTCTTCAGATTTTGGATACCTGTTATTATTTATGGTTGAATGTCAGCTTCTTAGTTCTTATTCTCCTAGACTATATTACTGAGTATAACCATCATCTTAAGAAATCATTTTTGACGGATTTTGTTTTTGGTGGTGGGCTGATTTACGGGTTTATGATTCATGTTACCCACAGTCTTTTTACTTCCTGCCACTGTTATATCCTTAAGATTACTTGTTTTTTGGGCAAGTGGATGAGAGTTTGGGTGTTCAATATCTTGATCAGTAATGTGGCTATTGGGAGGGTTGATATTACTGCTTGTATTTTGGGAGTGATGCTGGAGAATCTGTATCAGCATTTCATCTCTGCTTGGAGAATCCTGGAGGGTACTTTTTCGGCTACTGTTATCTCTTCTAACAAGGGTAGGAGTATAATGTCTTATAATGTATGTTCTGTCTATTACTATCCTAATTTGTTTGCTTGGAGTGTTTCCCGCAGGAATTCTACCTCATCTGAATTTTGGAGCTTAAATGATTACAAGGTTAGCTCTTTTATTTCTTTTTAGTTTGCATCTACTTTTATCTACATTTTTTGCAGGAAGAATGAGCTGAACGGTTTCCATCTGAGCTTCCTTTTTTGGGTGTTGCCACCTTGCAGCCCATGTTTTTTCTTATGTTATTTTTGTAATCTTAGGATAATGATCCACTGGCTCTTAGGTTTTATTTTAATTTCTCTTGTATCTCTTTTGAGTAGTAGCGAGCTAGAGGATCTTTTTAAGGACCTTGTAACTGGTTTTTTGAAATTAACACGTAGGCCCCTCTGTGGGTTTTAACAAAAAAAATATGTTATGGAGCACTTATAAATGTTACAACCTTAAATGCAAACAACTAAATTATCAAGAAACAGAATTCAAGAAGTCATAAAATGTTTATCCTCCACATATCGCTATAGCTTCACCATCCTCTTCTTCTTTGAATGTCTAGTCATCCCCACATATGGTGTATTGGGTTTGAATCTTGTGACTGCGATGTGTGTATGTTTGTCTTAATTGACCTAAATGTCCAAAAATAAAAACTAAGTTGTGGAGATTGGCTATGGTGATGGCTTCTAATTTTCTGGCATTTTTGACGCACCACTTTGGCTTCTCAGTTTGTAACAATTTTTTGAAGATATATGTTTTGAGTCCAGGTTCTTAAAGCTTAGTCTTATTTTTTGGGTTTTGGTTGCTTGCCTACTATGTCCTTTTGTTTATCTCTTGTAATTAGATAGAGAACATTAACTCTTTAGCTTATTTTGTTCTTTTGATGTTAGCTCTATATATGAGCATTTAAAAAGCTTTCAATCACTCTAAGGACTCGTAATCCTCAATTTGCTGATTAACAAGTAAGCCCTTTGGGAGTTTTAAGACAAAAACAAAGTGGAATCAAGGGGTCAAATAATTTGATAAGTGATCCTTGAATCATATACAAAATTGCCAACATGGAATATTTGATAAAATGATACTTTTATATTAGATATTCCACAATTATCTAGTTGCATCTCATAAGAAGTTAAATAAAATGCAAATGAAAAGGGAAAAGTTTAAAGTAAGCATAATTAGAAAATGTATTAAGCATTTAAGCATAGTTTTTAAATAAATTATAATTTGGACAAGTTGCCTGTTAAATAGGAGATTTACGCCTGACTGATGTAGTCAAGCATCAGACATGGCTCATTGACATGGCAGACCTAAGTCGGCTATTAAACGGGCAACTTTGGCCTTGCTTAAAAAAGGCACTTTCCCTTCATGTTTTCTCCCTTCCATGGCTGTTATTTCCTCTTCCCTGTCCCCTACGTTGTCGATCTTCTCGATCATCCCCACTGGTTGGACTATTTAGGTAAGCAAAGGTTTGATTTGTAGGGTAATTTAACTATGTTATTTTTGGTAAGAACTCATTTTATATAGAGGAGTTTATGTTTAAGAGGGAAATGGAGATCTAAAGATTTAACCTTTTCTTGTTGATTGTTTTTTTGTTTAGTTCTTGTGACGAAGTTAGGGAAGTACGCTTATATCATATTTTTTGTGGGCAATTTGTGTGTTTTTTTTATTCTATTGCCATGTAGTTAGGGAAGTATTGTACAAGAAGTTGCAGAAACTTTTTCAAACTACCTTAAGGCTATAGGTAGCCTTACACTACATATTTATATTGAAATAAAATATTGTAGAGTAAGAGAGATAAAATTATATATATATATATATATATATATATATATATATATATAACTGCAAGAAATGTCATGAATATAATGACAAAATTAATAAAGATAATGTTGAAATGACTGACTAATGGAACAACCCATCTTTACAGCTTAAGTAACATGTCTACAATCATACATATTATAGCTACTTTAGTATCCAATGCCACCAAATAGTGATTTCTTATATATATATATATATATATTTTTAAAATGGGTGACTTACTTTAGTCTCCAATTATTGAGAATCTAATTTCAGGAAATAGAATTTTAATGATAGTAAATATTTTTGTTTCTCTACGACTGCCTTGCATACTAACATTTCAGGTCCATAAGATCAAATTACAAATCGAATCAGCTCAATATTGGGAAAATTAGGACTGAATCAGCTTGTAATGTACGTCAAGTGTCTTTTACCTTGTCTTGAGTCCATTGTAACAATATGGGTCTTAATGCTAAGTAACCTTGCACACAAACACTTTGGAAAAAAATTCTGTCTATTTGATTAGTTTTTTTTATTTTGATTATGTCATCCAAGATGATCCAAAAATTATTCTGGATGATCAGTTAAAAATAGAAACCCTAATTAGGACATCCTGATTAAGGCAGCTGTCAATAAGTGAATCATCATGGACAATATTAGCATTGTCCGGGATAATTTGCTCAACTCAGAAAGAATCAGCTATCATATCTATTTAGGTCATCGTTTATTTTCGGACATTCTCCAAGACATCTTCCTAGATGACGCAGTATAATTATGCCTTAATTAAGCTGATAATTAAGAAAAGTAATTAAGGTTTGATTGTTCGATCATATCATCCTGGCCGATCACAGGATAGTCCGGGAAGATCAGTTAACAAACTTTAGTCTTCCTGGACAATGTATAATAGGCCTGGTTGCTTTGAGGGTGATGCTCTGGACGATATATACTGAATTAAACTAATCATCCGGGGCGATCAAGAGATCAGCCTGAACAATCAACTTATTTTTCCATCATCCATACATCCATAGAGGGTGATATTCTGGACGATATTGGTCATTTTATACTAGTCGGCTCGGACAATCTAGTTACTTTTCCATCATCAAGACATCTATATAGGGCGATAGTCTGGATGATATTCAATGACTTGAACTAATCGCACATGATGATATCCTATCATATCGGAGGATATGAAAAAATTATCCTTCTAATCGTCCAGACTCTCCAAAATCATTCTGATTGATTGAGCTGAATTTGTATTGATCGTACAGGATGATCGGTCGATCATCCTAGATGATAATATCAGTTTGATGCAATTAAGAGCAAATCAAAATTCTTCTATATAAGACCTCTTATTTTACCAAAAAATGTATCTTTTTCTACTGTCCTGACCTGAGAGAGCCAAGAGGAGAGGGAGAGTAAGAGAGAGAGGATCTTGTGAGGGAAAGTTTGTGAGGGGTTTCATAAAGATTTCTTCAAGCAAGAATCTAAGTCATCTTCTTTGTTCATCATCCTTAGTTTCTTGGAGGTTTGAAAGAGGTCTAATTTAGCAACTGATCTAGATTCTCTGATTGCTTCTAGAGGAAATAAAAGGAGTTGGGTTCTCTGCCTTCTTTTGGAGGAAGCAAAATGAGTTAGGTTTTCTGCCTCATAGGGGTCGGTGGAAAGGAGTTTTTGTGTCGGCTTCTCCACCTTGTTGTGGGGGCAAAAGAAAAATATTGGGTTTAGTGCAATACTCGAAGGATGCCTCCAAGGAGTGGACGTAGGTCAAGTTGATCAAATCACTATAAAATATACGGTGTTCTTTCTTTTTATACTTATGTAATTAATTTTTGCATTTCGTTTCTCTTGTGGTGAATCTTGGTTTGGTTGTGTTTATATTTTTGTTTGGAGAAATTTTTAAATACCAATTCACCCCTCTCTTTTTTAGCCTCGGGACTACTTCATAAGGGCCTAACATCTCTGGCGAACTATCAAGTGGCATCATAATAGAATTTATAAAATTTGGTTTTTTAAAACTTTTGAATTTTAATCAATTGCTAACTTTGGTAATCATAATACTACAAAAGGGCATTCTATTACCCGACCACCTTTATTTAATAATATTCTTTTTGATTTTTGAAAAACTTGCATGTCTATATTTTTACACTCGATTGACTATCGCATGTGTATACTTGTTAAAGATGGTTATTCACCTGCGTCTCATAAAAATAATGGCATTAAAACTAAACTTTTTTTTACTAAATGGAATTTTAATGTTATGAATTTAGCTCAACTGAATACAAAATGTTTAAACTATTTTTTCTGTGCTTTAAAATTTGAAGATTATATACGTATTTCAACTTATGCTATTAATAAAGAAATTTGGGATAGATTGTGTGTTACTTGTAAAGGAACAAAAAAAGTTAAATAATTTAGGCTGAATATTATATTATATGGCTACAAACTTTTTTGTATGAAACATACTGAATCAATTTCTAACATATATACTAGGTTTACTCAAATTATCATCTCATTGCATGCCTTAGGAAGAGAGCTAACTAACTATGAAAGAGTTAATAAAATATTGAGAATCTTGACTTCTTCCTTTGTTGCTAAGATTATTATAATTATTGAATCTAATGATTTTAATACTTATTCTGTTGATAACTTGGGTCATTTATTGCTTACGAGCAAGGGGTGAACTAAAGATGATGAAGGAGAAAACTATGACATTGAAAGCTAACGATACGGATACAAATTCTTCTGAGTCTGAAAGTGATGATGTTGCCTTCATCACTAGGTAATTCAAAAGCTTTCTAAGCAAGAATCACAAGCATCATTTGAAGTGGAAAAAAATGTAAGCATAGCAGAAATTTTAAAAGTTCTTCGGATGTTGTTTGTTTTAAATGCAGGAAGCTTGGACATGTCAAAGCTGATTGCCCTATACTTAAGGATCAGTCAAGCAAGGAGAAGGGTGAGAAGAAACCCACGTACAAGAAGGATAACAAGCAGTTCCAAAAAGGCATTCTAGGCGGATTCTACATCTAACTCCTCTGAGATTGAAGCTGAGGAGGAGACAACAAACTTGTGCTTGATGGCTGGTGATCATCTTGATTAGTCTAATAAAAAAGAGGTATGTGATCTAAGATATGAACAATTACTTGAAGTTTGTGAGAAAATTCATGCATCATATAGGAAACTTAAGAAAATACAAGCTAGTTTGAAATTTGTGTTTTTGAATTTGTAAAAAGAGTATGAAATTTTATTAAAAGATCACTTCTAAATTGATAGCAATCACATATCATTACTTGATGAGTTTGATGAATTGAATAAAAAGTATTCGGAGTTGGTTATTGAGCAAGATTCATTGAAAGCATCCTACACCTCACTTGAATCTTATTTTAAGACATACATTGATGAATCTGAACATAAGAAGTACTATTTGAGAGTTGGTAAGGCTATTTTAGAAAGTGCTAACTCAAGGTTTAAAGATAAATTAAATGCACTTGAGGAAAATAGGACTACACCCACACTTGATCCAAAGCCAAAACTTAGGAAGAGGCACTATAACCCGAAACCCATTAGTAAACTTTTTTCCTAGTGTTAGATGTTTTTCATATGGCATGCTATGGCATATTTCACACTCTTGCACTATTCACCATAGTAGACATTAGGTGTGAAGACCCAAATTTTATGATTCATAGCATAACAAATATACATTGTATTTTTCTTTCCTTAAGAAGGGACCCAAACTTATTTGGGTTCCTAAATCTCATGTTTGATATTTTTGCATGCTTTCTCACACAAAATGCCTTATGAGAGCATGTGGTACTTGGATAGCGGAGGCTTATGGCTCATAATTGCATAAACTTTCTGCTTAATAAATTCTCATTTACATCTTTTCTGATTTATTGCTCATTATTATTTTTTATTTCTTTCTTTTTAGTTTCGAGTTTTTTATTTGCTATTATTTTGCAATGATTCCATCTCTGATGTTCTTATTTTTTAATTTTTCTTTTTAGTCATAGCTGAAATAATAATTTTTTTGTCTTATTTTAGCTTTTGAAAATTTATGGTCAATGTTTTATATCTCTAAATTAGTTAAAGAGAAAAACAACATTGACTATTTCCCTCCCTCCAACCTCTTTTAGCAGTATAATTTTCTTTTCTAAATAAAAGTCTATCTCAAATTAACAACTGAACTTTATAATTGAGATCTTTTCTATCTTGCTATAGAAATTTATCTTATATATATAAGGTTTAAAGTCTTTATATTACTTTCAAATTCTTTGAAATCTTATCATTTCATTTATCACATGAATTTGATTTTTTTTATGGTTTATTCTTTCTTATATTAGAGAGTGAGGTTTTCTTCTCTAATATCTGAAAGATATGTTCACAGCTAAGAGTATTTAAGAGTTTTGAAAAGGGATCTAGCTTCAATAAATGATAAAGGCATAAAATGATCCCCAAAAAGAAGAAAAATTGAAAAGATGCATAATGACCTGAAAAAAGAATTGAAAGATACACAAAGTGTATCAAAAATCAAAAGATGCATAAAGTACACGAATTAATTGATAAGAGGCATAAAATAAGCTGACAAATGGCAAGCTTCCTTCTCTTTCAATACTTTTAAATCTTAAAAGAATTCATGTATCACTTGATATTTTCAAAGGCTTGATTTCAGATTTCACGATTGTGACAAATTACTTTGGCATATTATTCTATAAGATATTTTTCTAGAATCAAGTTTTGAACGAATCTCTTTTTCTTATCAAATTTGTTTTGCTAAGTTAGTTCTTTTGTTTTCAAAAGATGATTTGCCTTCAGAGAAGTTCGAGCTAGGGCTAACAGGATCGATTATTATACCATTTTTTAAGATTTTGACGATGTTAACTCGTTGGTCTTATAGATTTTTAATTCAATCACATAGAGAATTTATCATTTTGTGCTTTGATTAAAAAAATAATAAATAAAAAAGCTTGCTTTTATTACTTCTTTTGTATCTTATATACTATTTTTCTTTTATGGTTTTTCCACCTTTTTGTGATGTCAAAAGGGGGAGTAGTGTTTGTTTGAGTTTTTTTCATTATACTATTTTATTTTGTTTTGAATGTTTGCCATCATCAAAAAGGGAAAGAATGTTGCGAATTTTATTTCAGGAAATAGAATTTTGATTATAGTAAATATTTTTATTTTTTTATAACTGCCTTGACTATTATGAATTTGATTTTAAGGAATAGAATTTTGGTGATAGCAAACACTTCTGTTTCTCTATGATTTCCTTGCCTACTAACATTTCAGGTCCATAAGATCAAACTGTAATTTAAACCAACTCAAAATTAGGTAGACTAGGTCTGAGTCAGTTTATAATATTCTCCTTTTCTTGAGTTAATTGTAAATGATGTGATTCCTGATGCTAAGTAATCTTGCACACACACACTTGGGAGAAATTTTCTGACTGTTTTAGAGTTTTTTTATTTTTTCTCACATCATCCAGGACGATCCAAAAAATTGACCTAGACAATCAGTTAAAAGTAGAAATCCTAATTAGGGCATTCTGGTTAAGGTAGCCAACATTAAGTTCATCATCTTGGATGATATTCATATCAGCCAGGACGATAGGATCCATTCAGAACGAATCAACCACCAGATTTATTTAGGTAGCTTTTATTTTTAGACAACATCCAGCACATTATCTAGGACATTATCCTAAATAAAGTCATATAATTATGCCTAAATTAATCTGGTAATTAAAGAAAGTAATTAAGGTTTGATTGCTTGATCATATCTTCCTGGAAAATTGCAGGATTGGCCAGGATGATCAGTTTAAAAACTTTAGTTATTCATGGACTATCAAACATCAACCAGCTTCTAGTCAGAACAATGCTCTAGATGATATGCACTGAATTGAACTAATTAACCAGAATGATCGCGAGACAACCAGGTTATTTTTCCATCATCTAGACATCCTTCTAGGGTGATGTTTTGGATCATATTCAATGACTTGTACTAATTGTATAGGATGATATCCTATTATCCTGGATGATATGAATAAAATTTTTTTGATCGTCTCAAATCATTATGGTTGATTGAGCAAAATTTATACTGACAGTACATGATAATATTTATATAATCTTAGAATATAAAGTTGATTTATTGCAATTAAAAGCTATTATGAAGCTCTTCTATTTAATACCTCTTGTTCTACCAAAGAGATCATCTTTTACTGCCCTTCTGACCTGAGAAAGCTAAGAGGAGAGGGAGAGCAAGAGAGAGAGAGAGAGGATCTTGTGAGGGGGAGTTTGTGAGAGGTTTCATAAAAGGTTGCTCCAATCAAGGATCCATCATCATCTTCTTCGATCGACATATCTAGTTCTTTGGAGGTTCAAGAGAGGTCTACTTCAGTATCTGATCAAGGTTCTTTGCCTGCTTCAGGAGGAAGTAAAAGGTGTTGGGTTCTCTGCGTGCTTTTGGAGGAAGAAAAAGGAGTTGGGTTCTCTGTCTCATAGTGATCGGTGGAAAGGAGGTGCGTAAAGGCTTCTCTGCTTTATTGTGGGGGCAAAAGGAGAGACACTGAGTTTAATGCAATACTAAGAGGGCACCACCCGGAGTGGGTGTAGGTTGAGTTGACCGAACCACTATAAATTTCGGTGTTCTTTATTACTGCTTCCACATTTAATTTCCATACTTTGATTTCTATTGTGAATCTATATTTTGGTTTAATTTTCTGCTTTTGCTTAAAGATTTTTTTTAAATACCAATTTACCCCCTATTGGTTAGCCTTAGAACTAGTTTATTAGGGCTTAACATCCCTATCGAACTTTCAAGTGCTATTAGAGCGCTTACAAGTGGTATTAGAGCGGGATTCATAAAATTGAGTTTTTGAAAACTTTTGAATTTCGATCAATGGCTAACTTTGGTAATTGTAATACTACGAAAGGATATTCTATTACTTGACCAACTTTGTTTGACAATATTTCTTTTGATTTTTGGAAAACTCTCATGCTTACATTTTTATAATTGCTTAACTATCATATGTGGATGCTTGTTAAAGATTATTATACACCTCTTTCTTGTGAAATTAATGGAATTAAAACTGAATTTCCTTTTACTCATTGGATCTTTACTTTAGATGACTGCTAGTTTACTTGATGTAATACAGAGCCCTGCATTGGGTATCCATATTCACACCCATCCACGTACACACCCATATCCAATGGGCATGGGTGGGCATGGGTATGCTCATGACCTCATGGTTAGGTATGGGTGGGTACTCAACATCAAAGGACAACTGATTTATATTACTAATCATCATATGCTTGCAATATATTACTTTAATCCTAACTACGCAGTGCACAACACTAACCGCATCACGACCATGATAAATTTTAATATGTGGCTTGAAAGTTTACAGTAAAAGAAAATGGAAAAAAACTTCAATGTCATTAATCCGTGGCAGACTGCATTCAATAAGTGTGGAAAGTGGGTGGGTATGACATCCAAAAAGTCACCATAGGTAGGAGTGGGTGGGAAAAACCTGCCAGCGCACAGCGTGGATACCCAATGGGTACCCAACCAAGACCCCATGTAGGGATCTGATGTAATAATTAGTATTTGTCTATGTACTAGATTTCAAGCTGATCCTAAAGAATCCCACCTAACTTCACTTAAGAGAATTCTTAGATATCTTTTGGAGACCTAAAACTTAGGAATCTGGTATCCTAGGTACAACACTTCTTTTAAGATTATTGGATATTTTGATTCTAATTTTGTAGGATGTAAGATGGATAAAAAGAACACTTCTAGAACTTGCCTATTCATAGGACATTCTTTATTCTCTTAGTCTAGTAGAAAATAAAACTCTATTATACTTTCCACTGCTGAAGCTAAGTACATTGCCTTAGAAAGTTTATGGCCCAAGTCATTTGGTTGAAGTAATAAATTCTAGATTTAGGATTACCTATAGGCACAATTTCAATCCTTTATCACAATACTAATGCCATCAGCATCTCTAAGAATCCTATCAAATATTCAAGGACTAAACACATTGACATAAGGTATCACTGAAAGTTCGCTAGGAATGTTAAGCCCTATGAACTTAGTCCCAAAGCTAATTAAAAGAGAAGTGAATCGGTGGCAACGAAATCTAGATTCACCACAATAAAAAATAAGGTGCGGAAATTAAAATGTTGAAGCAATAATAAGAAAAGAACACACCGGATTTATAGTGGTTCGGTCAAACCTTGACCTACGTCCACTCCTTGGAGGCACCCTCCAAGTATTGCACTAACACAAGTGTCTCTCCTTTAGCCCCCACAACTAGGCGGAGAAGCCCTTACAAAATCACTTCCACCTCTCCCGGTGCGGCAGAATTATACCGGGTCCTTTGACACCAAAGAGACTTCTTCTTTGGTGAACTTACCTCGAGACATGCCTTGAATCCGATGGTACTAAGGTGCGAGTTCGCCGGAGCAACCGTGTGTAACCCCCTCCACACTCCCTTGAGTCCCCCCTCACAGAATCTTCTCTCTCTCTCTCTCAAACTCCACCCTTTCCTCTCTCTCTTTCTCTCCTCAAGGTCTTCTCAGGTCAAGGCAGCAGCCAAAGGTTTTGAAAAACGTTGAACAAGAGCTCTTAAATAGAAGAGCCTCAAAGGAGCTCATTAATTGCAAGTTGCCGACAATATCGTCCAGGACGATATGCATATCGTCATGGCCGATTAGTTCAAATTCAGCTGAAGGACCTGGGACGATTTGGGACGATCAGAAGAAAATTGGTTACATCGTCCTGGCCGATCTCACGATTGTCCAGGCCGATTAGTTTAAAACTGATTTCAATCGTCCTGATCATCGCCCTGAATACAAGGTGTCCGATGTAGATCATCCAGGTTATCGTCCTGGTCGATCATGTGATCGTCCCGGACGATGTGATCGTATCAATCAACCATTAAGACTTTCCAAAGATACCAGATCAATTTAGGCATGATTGAGTTAGATCGTCCTGGACGATAATAATATCGTCTTGGCCAATTTCCTAAAACAAAGATTTCCTAAACTGATTATGGCGGCTGATTCTTTCTGAATTGAGATTATCGTCCTAGCCGATACAAGTATCGTCCAGGCCGATCTGTTGACGGCTGCCTTAATGAGGATGCCCTAATTATGGTTTCTGATTTTGGACAGATCGTCCAGGCCGATATTAATATCGTCCCGGACGATGTTAACAAAAATAGAAATCATATAGGGAGCAAGAGAATTTCTATCAAGTTATAGCCACATAAAAATACAACAGACTCAAGAAAGAAAAAAGATTATAAACTGACACAGACCTAGTCTACCCAATCTTGAGCTGGTTCCAGATTGCAGTCTGATCGTGTGGACCTGAAATATTAGCACATAAGGCAATCGTAGAGAAATAAGGAATGTTTGCTATCATCAAAAACATAAACCATAGATCCGCAACAATCTCCCCCTTTTTGATGATAGCAAAACATTTCAATTTGAATTTTCAAAAGAACACAATTTCTCCTAATCTCCCCCTCACTAGAATAACATTTTAAAAATAGGGGAGATGAAAATATTTTTGTTGTTTTTTTAATTTTTAGAAAATAAGATACAAATACGATAACAGTACAAAAATTCAACAATACGTTCTCCCCCTTTGACATTATCAAAAAGAGAGGAGGCACCAAAAACAAAATGAACAAAAGACAAAAAACATTCCCTGATCTAGTGAAAAACAAATATTCTTAAAATGAGAAAGTTACCTCTTGGTTTTAATCAAAAATTTAGTAGAATTGGATTGACAACGCATAATCCAGAAAAAGGTTAGAAAATCAAGAATTGATAATCCAAACTCAAGTTCTTTAAAAAGGCTCAAAAACTTTTTAATTCAATATCTAAATCAAGGAATAAATTAGAGAAAGAAACAGTAATTTTCCAAAACTCCTTTCATAAAATATATCTAATAGAAGATTAATGCACGATTTATTGAATCATGAATCAAGATTTTCAAACTCAAGCATCAAAAAAACAAGGGTTTTCTTAAGCTTTAAAAAGTATAAGAATGGTAAGCATTAACTTTTTGTGGGCTCATTTTATGCCTCTTGACAATTGGTTGGCGCACTGCGCATCTTTTGATACACTTTGTGTATTCTATATTTTTCAATTTGACGCTTTGCACATCTTTTATTTTTGGCATCATTGGCCAATTTTTTTGATTATGCTAACTTTCTGAAATCTTAAATACCAAAAGTAAACCCATACTATTGATAAAGCGAATTTCTTGATTAAGAAAATTTTGAATTAAATTCAACAACTTGCAAAAGATTCCTATGCGATAAATAAAATATAGGGAGATAAAAAATTTAGTTTCAAAAACTAATTTAAAAGATGAAAAAGAGTTTAAATCAAAAGTAGAAAAACCTCTTTTAGGAAATAGAGTTTGAAAGTAAAAAATATGAGTTTCCTTCCTTTGATTGTTTTTAGAGAAGTCAATCACAACTTACTAAAGATTTCAAAAAAAATTAGAAAGTAAAATTTTCATTTCTAAAAAAGTGGATGTGTGTGTTGATTAGAAAAAAAATACGAAACAAAACAAGTAAAATTAAAAAATCTAAAAAACAATAAAAATAAAAAAATTAAAAAAAAATAAAAAAAAAACAAAGAAAAACTCAAATAAGGCTTTTATCCATTATCTCTTTCTTGGTCTGATGCTTCAGAAACCAAATCTGCCCATGAGATTTTTTGTTTTTCATTATTTCCCCAGTTTAATTTTAACTTCGCCTTACCCTTTTCTTTTGTAGGGAGAATTCTTAAATTAGGGCACTCATTTTTCATATGTCCAGGTTTCCTACATCGAAAGCAAACAATGTTAGAGGAAATATGGACATCCTTACCACTTTTACCTTTCTTCCACTTTTGCTTATGCATTGGTGAGCTTTGTGATTTGCTTGACAATTCATTGCTGTCGTCACCAACTAAGCTTCCTCTTTTCGTATCTTCAGCTTTTAGAACGATCGTTTCACCTGCATCCAAAAGTCTTTGACCCAACCCTTGCTTGTAGGTAATGAGTGAGCTAATCAAATTATCAATAGAATAATCATTCAAATCTTTTGATTCACAAATATCAACAACTTTAGCATCAAATTTTTCAAGTAAACAACGAAGAATTTTGTTAACTTTTTCAAAATTTGAAAAATCTTTTCCTAAGGCATGCAATGATGTAGTAATTTGAATAAACCTTGTATACATGTCTAAAATCATTTCAAAAGGTTTCATAGAAAACATTTCAAAATCATGCATTAAAATATTCAACTTTGATTGCTTGATTTCATTAGAGCCTTCGTATATGGTGTGCAATTTATCCCAAACTTCCTTACCGGTAGTGCACGTGGATATTAACATAAAATCATCAGAATTTAAAGCACAGAAAAAACAATTTAAAGACTTTGCATTTAATTGAGAATCCATTCGTTCATCCCTATTCCATTGATTAAAAGGAATATCAGTTTTAATTCCATTAACAATACGTGATGGTGATGAATAACCAGTTAAAATCATATGCCACATACGAAAATCAATCGATTGAAAAAAAGTAGACATGCGAATTTTCCAAAAATCAAATGTAATATTTTCAAACAATGGTGGTCTAGTGATTGAATATCCTTCCGCAAAAGTAAGATTAGCCATGGATCGAAATTCAAAAGCTTTTAAAAACTTATTTTATGAAAATCGCTCTGATACCACTTGAAAGTTTGCTAGGGATGTTAAGCCCTATGAACTTAGTCCCAAAGCTAATTAAAAGAGAAGTGAATCGGTGGCAACGAAATCTAGATTCACCACAATGAAAAATAAGGTGCGGAAATTAAAATGCTGAAGCAATAATAAGAAAAGAACACACCGGATTTATAGTGGTTCGGTCAAACCTTGACCTACGTCCACTCCTTGGAGGCACCCTCCAAGTATTGCACTAACAGAAGTGTCTCTCCTTTAGCCCCCACAGCTAGGCGGAGATGCCCTTACAAAATCACTTCCACCTCTCCCGGTGCGGCAGAGTTGCCGGGTCCTTTGACACCAAAGAGACTTCTTCTTTGGTGAACTTACCTCGAGACAAGCCTTGAATCCGATGGTACTAAGGTGCAAGTTCGCCGGAGCAACCGTGTGGAACCCCCTCCACACTCCCTTGAGTCCCCCCTCACAGGATCTTCTCCCTCTCTCAAACTCCACTCTTTCCTCTCTCTCTTTCTCTCCTCAAGGTCTTCTCAGGTCAAGGCAGCAGCCAAAGGTTTTGAAAAACATTGAACAAGAGCTCTTAAATAGAAGAGCTTCAAAGGAGCTCATTAATTGCAAGTTGCAGACAATATCGTCCAGGACGATAGGCATATCGTCCTGGTCGATTAGTTCAAATTCAGCTCAATGACCTGGGACGATTTGGGATGATCAGAAGAAAATTTGTTACATCTTCCTGGCCGATCTCACGATCGTCCAGGCCGATTAGTTTAAAACCGATTTCAATCGTCATGATCATCGCCCTGAATACAAGCTGTCCGATGTAGATCGTCCAGGTCATCGTCTTGGCCGATCATGTGATCGTCTCGGACGATGTGATCGTATCAATCAACCATTAATGCTTTCCAAAGATACCAGATCAATTTAGGCATGATTGAATTAGATCGTCCTGGACGATAATAATATCGTCCTGGCCGATTTCCTAAAACAAAGAATTCCTAAACTGATTATGGTGGCTGATTATTTCTGAATTGAGATTATCGTCCTGGCCGATACAAGTATCGTCCAGGCCGATCTGTTGATGGTTGCCTTAATGAGGATGCCCTAATTAGGGTTTCTGATTTTGGACAGATCGTCCAGGCCGATATTAATATCGTCCCGGACGATGTTAACAAAAATAGAAATCATATAGGGAGCAAGAGAATTTCTACCAAGTTATGGCCACACAAAAATACAACAGACTCAAGAAAGAAAAAAGATTACAAACTGACACAGACCTAGGCTACCCAATCTTGAGCTGGTTTTAGATTGCAGTCGGATCGTGTGGACCTGAAATGTTAGCATATAAGGCAATCGTAAAGAAATAAGGAATGTTTGCTATCATCAAAAACATAAACCATAGATCCGCAACAATCACTTTATTAGACACCATGTGACCAAATGAGATATTGAGTTACACCATGTGGCAACTGAGAATCAATTGGCTGACATATTTACTAAACCACTTGCTTTTGACACTTTCAGCATCTTAAGGATCAGATTTGGTGTGATTGACATAAATGCATGAACTTGTTGTTTACTGAATTCTGATTTTTCTATTTTATTGCTTTTTTTGTTTCACTTTGCTTGTTATACTTTTTACTAGTTTTAATTTCTCTCCTTTATTTTTTTCTGTTATTTTAGTTTTTTTTGTGATCAATGCTAAAATGATATTTTATGCTATATTTTTATTTTTTAAAAAATTTGCAGTTAATATTTTACATCTCTTAATCTGTTCAAGGTAGAAAACACCGTTGATTATTTCTCTTCCTCTAACCTCTTTTAATGGTGTGATTTTCTTTTCTAAACAAAAGTCTATCTCAAATTAACTATTGAGATTCATTCACAATGATTTAGGTTGTTAAACCTAAGCTTATGTCCTAGTGACTAACCAAAAGGGGGGGGGGGGTGAATTGGTAATTAAAAAATTTGAACCCTATTTTTAAACTTTGGAAATTAAAACTTAATTTTTTGTAAATATTTTAGAAAAAGATTTTTCAACCACAAGTTGTAAATGATAAACAAAATAATAACCAAAAAAGTAAAGAACACCAGATTTATAATAGTTCGGTCAAAACCAGACCTACATCCACTCCCCAGAGGCACCCTCCGAGTATTGCACTAATACCACTAGTGACTCTCCTTTAGCACCCACAGTAAGGCGGATAAGCCTTTACAAAAAACTCTTTCTACCACTAGCCGGATGGCAGAGAACCATCTTCCTTTTACACTTATCCCCAGAGTTGGCAGAGAACCATCCATCCTTTTACATTCTCCTAGTGTGGGAAGAGAACCCTTCATCCTTTCACACTCTCCTAGTGTGGGCATAGAACCTTTCATCCTTTCACACTCTCCTAGTGTGGGCAGAGAACCCTTCATCCTTTTACACTCTCCTAGTGTGGGCAGAGAACCCTTCAAATGTTCACACTCTCCAAGTGTCGACAGAGAATCGGATCTCCTTGATAGACCTCCTCACAAGAAATCTAGAAGGAAGAAAGAAAAGAGTAAAGTAATCCCAAATCACAAGTAGAGATTTTTTCCTTTGAATACCAAGCGAAGCCTTCACGCCTCAGTTGTAGGAATCTTCCTTTGAATGCTCTCTCACACTCTCTCCTTGACTCTTCTTTCAATAGGCACGAAGATCAAATGGCAAAAAGATTTGGTGGCAATCTAAATTGGATTATATATAGGAGAGATAAGAAAAACCATCCAAAACTATAAATTTTCAAGTCAACACGAAATGGATCGTCCCGTACGATTGTGGATTGTCTTGGATGATTTTGCTTAAAGTGTCAGAAATGATCCTGATGTATATTGGTATGAGCTATATTTGTACACGATCATCATCCCGTACAAACTAGGTTCATCCGGTACGATCAGTTATACCATAGGTCGGTTCCCTTATAACTGCAGGACGTAACCAACTGTGGTAAGTTGGTTTACATCATCCTGGGATGAATAGGAATTCGTCAGGATGAAATTTTTATAGAGGGCAACTCGTCCTGGTACGATTATAAGTTTCATCTAAATGAAATCTTTACAGAGAAGAAATCGTCTTAGGACGATTTGGATTTCGTCTGGACAAAATTTTTACATAGCTCAACTCATCCTGACACGATTATATATTTTGTCTGAACGAAATTTTTACAGAGCCCAAATCGTCCTGGGACGAAAATAATTTCATCCAGGACGATCAGGACTTAGAAAAATTTCCTCCAAATCCTGTTCGTTCCATTGCTCGTATAAGAAGATAACTGACTTGATCGTCCAGTACGAACTGGGTTCGTCCCATAAGATCAGTATAAATTTTGTAAGATCTCCTTAAGTGTGTGTGTGTGTGTTTTTATTCACTCAATTACAATCACTCCCTTTCAATTCAAAGAATAATTTTAAGGCTTCAATTTACAAAGGATTGTATGTTGCATTTGATTTGAAATCTTCATAGTTTGGAGTTCAAATTTTCTGAAATGTTAGCACACACAAGAAATATAAAACATAAAAAATAATAGTTCAAATTTTCTGAAATGTTAAAACAAATCTTCAAAAAAAATGCTAGGAGATAACTACACATAAAATAATAATATTTGGAATCATAAAAAATATACAAGTTGCAAGAATATAAAACATGCAAATAGCAACTCTCTTAACAATCTCCCCTTTTTTGATGATGGCAAAACAATTATTGTTTGTAGGATTGCAAATTCTAAGAATCTCCTAAACTCTCCCTGAATTGATGAATACATGAAAATAAGGAGACATTGATTCAAAAATTTTATACAAAACAAAACAACAACATAATCACAAAACCAACTAACACAAGATACAAGACTCACAAGACACATGACACAATTCAACAAACAATTTCTCCCCCTTTTTGATAACAGCAAAAAGTGATACAAACTTGAAATATAAGCAGAGATATGAAAATCATTTGATAATATAATCGTAACAGTGATTGAAATAAGTTATGCAAATAAAATTAAAACATTGGACAAATCATTGAAATTTATATAATTTAAGAAGTGATATAACATTGATAATAAAAAGAATTTATCAAAGACATGAGTAAGTTTAGACACTAAGATAGAAAAAATCATTGCAATAAGGATGAAAAAAAAATTATATATTTTAAATTTCAATATCAATTATAAATGAACATAAGATCAATTTGAATTAAGAGATTAAAAGAGTTTGGAAAGAAATAACTACCACATGTGGTGCTTTGCGCATCTTTTTCATAGTTGTGGCATATTTTTGTGCTCATTTTTACTTTTGGCTTATTTTGTGCATCTTTTTCACGTTGTGAACCTTTGTGCATTCTTTTTGATTTTTTATTGTACATGTACATAATTTGCAAGGGTAATTTTATTCTTTCCAAAAATAATAATATAAAATTTCAAATCTTTCTAAGTGGACAAATAATGATTGATAAGTGAAATATAAAATAAGAATACATCGCAATTGCAATAATAATATTAACAATAATACAATCTAAAGAAGAGACATGAAATTGAAAATCCTAATAATATCAAGTTATAAGCAAAACTTAAACTTAGAATAATTAGATTTTCTAATGAATTTAATTTTTCTTGCAATTCAGGTTATAGCACGATTAAGATTAAAAATCTGATGATTTACATAAAGTTTAACAAACATTTCAAAAGTAAATTCAAATCAAAACACAAGAACTTATATTGATATCATTTTAAATATTACAAGGATTCATCAAGATATCAATACAACAACTAAAATAAAGAAGAAATACATCAAACTACTAGAAGCAAACAACAACTAACACATAAACAATAACAATACAAACACAAAACATCAAGTGCAGCAATCACTCAGACGGTCCCTGATTTGGAGGTGGAGGAAGAGGAGCAGTACCAAAGAGATTAAAGTATGTATTCAACATAAGTATATTGGTACTAATATCATTCATTTGTCCCCTCAAATAACCCATGTCATGTTGACATTGAGCATCCTGCTGTTGAAGATGAGTCTCAATTTGATCAAAACGTTGATCAAAAGGAGTCTATAGCTGATCAAATCTTTGAACCAAATTCTGATAATTTGGTTCATTTGTAGGAGCAGGTGCACCTTCAGGCTCTTCTTCTGTATCACTGATGACATGTGCTTTATCTGATTCTTCCTTAAAGATCACTCTAAATGATCCATCATTGTAATAGAGCGGTTCTTCATATTCTTGATCAAGATGAACCAAGTTATACTTCTTTTTCAGAACATAGGAAACTAAGTGTCCTAAAGCAATATTCCTCTTCCTTTTCTGATCTGCATGGCCAATTTCAGACAGCCCATAAAGATAGTCGAGGATAAGTTGTGCTTCATCTATAGGCCTTTTTGACATGATTAAGAAAGTCATCATGGAAAGAAGGGGGGTAATATTGACTCTATCACCAGCTTTTGGAATGATTGAAGTTCTAAGAACGTGTTGGATGATGCATGCATTCTGGACAAGATCGGATACCTTAGCCACATGCTCAGTTAAACCATTTCCTCTTATCACCCTATTGATTTCATACCATTTATATGTTTAATTGGTGATTAAGGTATGGGCTCTACATCCCTCAGTCCTTAAATTTAGAAAAGCTCCTAAGTCGTGTTTAGTGATTTCAACTTTTTGTTTGAAAATAAAGGAGCGAATCATAGAGTGGTCAGAATTGAAGGACAAATTGGCTATAAATTAGTGGAAGGTTTCTTTATTATAGAGATGGACCAAAGTAAGGATAAAGTGAAACTGAGTCGAAGAAAATAAAGGCATTACCTGAAAGGTAATATCTTCTTGAATTAAAATTCGGGAAGGAGTGATGTTGACAGAAGCAAATCTAGGATTTGAATCCTCATTTGCTTTGGACAGAAAGTTTTCGGACAAATTCCTATCTGGCTTCTTTGCTAAGACCTTTTGATGCTTACTTGAACTGGCCATTTGAAAATGATCTAGAGTAAGAAAGGAGTTGAAAGTGATGTTTAGCGTGTGACTATTGAGTTAAAAAGCCCACCTATTTATTGAAAATGACATGTTCGTAGCAGACGAAAAATTTTCGTCCTGTACGAAAAAATTTCATACAGACTATCCAATCCGTCCAAAATGAAACGGCTTTTCTTAATCAATGCGACTTTTAACAATCCTTTCGTATAGACTTTTGACCACCGACGTACAGACGAACATGTGTTTGTCCTGGACGATCAGAACTTATGATCGTTTTAAATGGCAGTTAAAATTGTCCCCTACATTGAATTGATATGTGTTCGTCCGGACGAACCATAGGTTCGTATGTATGAAAGTTAGCATTTAAATCTACCTTATACATTTAACCTTTCTATTCAATCGCCCCATCATTTGAGAAACATTTCATCCTAGATGATCCTGAGATCATACAAACGAAGTTACTTTTAAACTCTGAAAAACTACACCAAAAACAATGATAAAATTCAAACTCTAAAAAAAATCACACAACCAACAAAAAAACAAATAAAAAATAAACAAACATCAATTTTGTAAAAAAAAAAAATTTATTAAGCATTTAAACCAATCACACCAAGCCTTGTTCTTAACGCACTGAAAGTATCAAAGGCTAAAGGTTTTGTAAAAATCTCTGCAAGTTGATTTTCAATTGTAACATGAATGAGTTCAATTCTCCCTTGGATACATGATCCCTTATGAAATGATGCCTTATGTCTATGTGTTTGGTTCTTAAATGTTGAAAAGGATTTTTTGAAATGCAAATAGCACTAGTGTTATCACAATAAATTGGTATAGTGCCTATAGATAATTCTAAATAAATCAACTGTTGTTTCAACCAAAATACTTGTGCCACCCAACTTCCTAATGCAGTGTATTCAGCTTCTGCAATAGATAGGGCTATTGAATTTTATTTTCTACTGGACCATGAAACTAATAAATTTCCAATAAATTGACATATTCCAGAAGTGCTTTTTCTATCCACCCTACAACCTGCAAAGTTAGAATCTGAATAACCAATTATTTCAAATGAAGAACTAAACTTAGGATTTCAAATTCCTAAGTTATGAGTTCCTAACAGATATCTTAAAATCCTTTTCACTGCTATCAAATGTGATTCTTTTGGATCTGATTGAAATCTAGCATATAAGCAAACACTAAACATGATATCGGGCCGGCTAGCAGTCAAGTAAAGTAAAGATCCAATTATCCCTCTAAATTTCTTTTGATCAACAGATTTTTCCTTAGGGTCCTTATCCAACTGAAATGAGGAACTCATTGGTGTACTCACAGGTTTAGCATTATCCATTTTATACTTTTTGAGAATGTCTTTAACATACTTTGATTGATTTAGCAATGTTCCTTCCTCAATTTGCTTAATGCTAAAACCTAGAAAGTAACTTAAATCTCCCATTAGACTCATCTCGAATTTACTACTCATTGTTTTAGAAAAATCATCTCAAAGATTTTTATTTGAATATCCAAAAATGATATCATCCACATAAATTTGAACAATGAGTATATTCTTTCCACATTTCTTCAAAAAGGGAGTTGTATCCACACTTCTTTTTTCAAATGATCTTTCAAGTAGGAAGGTGCTCAGTCTCTCATAACAAGCCCTAGGTGCCTGTTTTAATCCATATAATGTATTTTTTAACTTGAAAACATAATTTGGGTATTTAGAATTTTCAAAACCTGGAGATTGTTCTACAAAAATATCCTCTTTAATTACCCCTTTTAAAAAGGAACATTTCACATCCATTTGAAGCAATTTGAAACCTCTAAAATAGGCAAATGCTAGCAAAATCCTAATTGCTTCAAGTCTAGCTACTGGAACAAAAGTCTCCTCAAAATCAACCCCTTCAATCTGATTATACCCCTTAGTAACTATCTAGCCTTATTTCTAATAACTACTCCTGAGTCATTCATTTTGTTTTTGAATACCCACTTAGTTCCAACTATACTTTGATCTTTTAGCCTTGTAGTTAATTCCCAAACTTTATTTCTTACAAATTGATTCAACTCCTCATGCATGGACAAAATCCAAAATTCATCAGAAAGTGCTTGATCAATATTAATGGGTTTAATAGTTGAAATGAAGGCTGAATGATTGACTTCCTTATTTAATCCACGCCTACTCCTTACACCCTCACTTGGTTCACCTATGATAAATTCCCTTGGGTGGTTTTTATAAAATCTCAAATCTCTAGGCAAAGGGTTTTCTATCTTCAAATTTTCTTTCACATTTTCTTCCAAGTTTTCTTCATAGTTCAATTTATCAATCTTTTGGGAGTTAACCTCAATTTCATCTTCTACAATATTTGGCTCTTCCATATTTCCAGATTCATGAAATACAACATGTGTGGTCTCCTAAATTATCAACGTTCTTCTATTGAATACTCTATAAGATTTTTCAACAGTTGAGTATCCAACAAAAATCTCTTAATCTGATTTTGGATCAAATTTTCCTAAGAAAGATTTTCCATTGTTATGAATGAACACCTTGCAACCAAAAATATGCAAATGAGACAAATTAGGTGTTCTCCCTTTTAGCAACTCATAGGGTGTTTTATTTAACTTAGATTTCACATTCACCCTATCATAACATGCAGTGCTAACCGCCTCAGCCCAAAAATATTTAGGAAGTGAATATTCTACGAATATTGCTCGGGCGGCTTCTATTAATATTATGTTTTTCCTTTCGATTATCCCATTCTGCTGAGGGGTTCTAGGTGCAAAAAAGTTGCGATCAATTCTTTTCTCCTTATAAAATTCTTCAAATCTCTCATTCTCAGATTCTCTTCCAGGATCACTTTGAATAGAAATAATTTCACACCCTAATTTTCTTTGAATCCAAGTTGAAAAATTTCTAAATTTCTCAAATGATTCACTCTTATGAAATAGAATTCTAACCCATGTGAATCTTGAGTAATCATCGACAATCACAAATCCGTATACCTTCCCTCCTAGACTCATAGTTCCAACTGGTCCAAAAAGATCCATGTGTAAAATTTCTAATAATTTTCTAGTTCTAAGATCCTTATTGGATTGAAAAGAGGACTTCACCTGCTTTCTTAATTGACATGCATCACAAAGGTGGTCCTTAGTAAAATCTAATTTTGGTATACCTCTCAGTAAGTTCTTTTGGGTAATCCTTCTAAGGTTTTTCATGCTAGAATGACAAAGTCTCCTATGCTAAAGCCATGACTCAACGGATACAGTTTTCAAACAAAAAGCCGTAGGACTTTGAATGCAATTTAAATCTAGAATTTAAACATTGTTTACCCTTTTTTCATTCAAAACATCTTTACTATTTAGGCTTAATATGCAGCTAGTAGAAAAAATTTTTACACAGTAACCCTTATCACATAGCTGACTTATACTTAACAAATTTTGTTTTAAGCCTTCAACTAACAATATATTATTTATAAAAAAATTCTTTAAATTTCCAATCATACCTGACCCAACCATCTTCATTATGGTATTATCTCCTAGTGTAACCCTGCCTCCACTCCTGGCTTCCAGCATTATGAATTGAGCAGTATCTCTAGTCATGTGCTTTGAACATCCGCTGTCCAGGTACCATATGCTCTTTCGAGGTCTTGTGTGAGAGCGTCCCTGCAAAATTATCAAATGTTAGACCTGGGAACCCAAACAAATTTGGGTTCTCCTTTTGATAATTTATAATCAGATGCATATATGATATGTCTAGGTTTATGCATCTTAGGTCTCCACACCAAATTAGTTTTCATCTTTAAAGAATAGGTGTGAGCTATATGTCCAAGCAATCCATAATTATTACATTTGACATTAGGAATGGATTCCTAAGTCTTCTACCATTTATCTGTCTATTTAGGGATTGCATAAATTTAGGATACAAAATAGGATTAGTAAAATCTTCAAGTCTGGGGGGTATCCTATTATCCTCGAGAGCTTTTATTTTCAACTTATAAAATGAATTCATATCTTCCAATATTCGATTCATATAATTGATTCGATATGTTTTCCTCTCTGATTCATCTTTAAAGTTTTTAAATTCATTTTCAAGATCAGCATAGGATGATTTTAAATTCTCATGATTTTTATTCAAGTCATTAAACTCATCGAGTAGTTTCATGTGGTTATCATATATTAAGGCATGATCTTTCCTAAGGATTTCATGTTCTTTTTTAAGTTCTTCAAATTCTAGACTTAGACTAGCATGCATTTTCTTCATTTTTCTATATGCATCATCCATGTGTTCAAAAATTTTAAATAATTCATCATAAGTTAAGTCACATACCTCTTCTTGATCTAACTGATCAAGACTGTCAGCCATTAAGCACAGATTAGTGACTTCCTCTTTTTTTTCAGTCTCTGATGAATCTGAAGTTGAGTCAACCCAAAATGTTTTTTGAAACTTCTTTCTACCCTTCTTTATAGTAGGTTTCTCCTCTACCTTCTCCTTGCTAGGATTGGCTTTGAGTTTAGGGCAATCCGTCTTTATATGTTCAGGTTTCTTACACTCATAGCAAATAATATCATTTGAAACCTTGATATTTCTATTCAATTTACCTCTGTTTCATTGCTGGCGTTTCTTCTGCTTCTTCTTTAGAAAGCTTTTGAATTGTCTAGTCATTAATGCGATATCTCTTCATCCTCAGGTTGTGAGTGTTCACTCTCAGACTCTTCCACATTCAGTGCTATGTTCTTCTCCCTTCGTGGTTCACCTACATCAATCTTTCTTTGGCTAACTCCTTGCTCGTAAGCAATAAGCGAACCAAGAAGATTGTCATTAGAATAAATGTTTAAATCCTTAGACTCTACAATTGCAGTAATTTTAGCATCATAAGCAGTAGGTAAACAACAAAGAATCTTATTAATCATTTCAGCATTCGTTAGTTCCCTACCAAGTGCATGCAAAGAGACCACTATTTGTGTGAATCTTGTGTACATGTTAGAAATGGATTCATTAGATTTCATGCGAAACAAATTTATAATCATGCAATAAGATATTGAGTCTAGATTATTTAATCTCATTAGTCCCCTCATATGTTATACAAAGTCTATCACATTTATCATTTCCACTTTTGCAAGTGGAAACCTGCATGCAGTCTTCCAATTTTAAAGCACAAAAGAAACTATTCAAGCATTTGGCATTTAGTTGTGCTAAGTCACGTTCTTCTACTATCTAGTCTGTAAAAGGTGTATCAACTCTAACTCCATCAACTAATCTAGTTGATTTTGTATATCCTTCTTGGACTAAGATCCACATACGATAATCAAGTGACTGTAAAAAAGTAGACATGCATGTTTTCCAAAAATCAAAAGGTATATTGTCAAACAGTAGAGGTCTAGTAATAGAGTAACCCTCAGGTGTGTTTCTGTTTCCAAATGTAGCCATCTACGTTAATAAAAAATTAGTCTAAACTTATGATTTTGAAACAAAGACCTGATAGCACTTGTTGAGATTCATTCATAATGAATTAGGTTGTTAAACCTAAGCTTATGTCCCAGTGGAAAACCAAGAGGGGAGGGGGTGAATTGGTAATTAAAAAATTTGAACACTCTTTTTAAACTTTGGAAATTAAAACTTAATTGTTAGTGAACTTTTTAGAAAAAGATTTTCCAACCACAAGTTGTAAATGATAAATAAAATAAAAAGCTTAAAAGTAAAGAACACCAGATTTATAGTGGTTCGGTCAAAACCAGACCTACATCCACTCTCCGAGTAATGCACTAATACCACTAGTGACTCTCCTTTAGCACCCATAGCAAGGCGGAGAAGCCTTTACAAAAAACTCTTTCCCCCACTACACGGTGCGGTAGAGAAGAGTCTTCCTTTTATACTTATCCCCAGTGTTGGTAAAGAATTGTCGGTCCTTTTACACTCTCCCAGTGTGGGCAGAGAACCCTTCATCCTTTCACACTCTCCTAGTGTGGGCAGAGAACCCTTCGTCCTTTCACACTCTCCTAGTATGGATAGAGAACCCTTCGTTCTTTCACACTCCTAGTGTGGGCAGAGAACCCTTCGTCCTTTAACACTCTCCTAGTGTGGGCAGAGAACCCTTCATCCTTTTACACTCTCCTAGTATGGACAGAGAATCCTTCAGCTGTTCACACTCTCTAAGTGTCGGCAGAAAACCAGATCTCCTTGACAGATCTCCTCACAAGAAATTTAGAAGGAAGAAAAAAAAGAGTGAAGTAATCTCAAATCACAAGTTGAGATTCTTACCTTTGAACACCAAGCGAAGTCTTCATGCTCTAGTGGTAGGAATCATCCTTTGAATGCCATCTCACACTCTCTCCTTGAATCTTCTTTCAATAAGCACGAAGATCAAATGGCAAAAAGATTTGGTGGCAGTCTAAATTGGACTATATATAGGAGAGACAAGAAAACCATCCAAAACTGCAAATTTTCAAGTCAACAAGAAATGGATCATCCCGTACGATTGTGAATCATTCTGGACGATTTTTCTTAAAGTGTCAGAAATGATCCTGATGTATATTGGTATGAACTATATTAGTACATGATCATCATCCCGTACGAACTAGGTTCATTCGGTATGATCAGTTATACCATAAGTTAGTTCCCTTATAACTGCAGGACGTAAACAATTGTGGTATGTCGGATGACATCATCCTGGGACGAACAGGAATTTGTCTTGATGAAATTTTTATAGAGGGAAACTCATCCTAGTATGATTATAAGTTTCATTTGAATGAAATTTTTACAGAGAAGAAATCGTCCTGTGACGATTTGGATTTCGTCTGGAGGAGATTTTTATAGAGCCCAACTCGCCTTGGCCCGATTATACATTTCGTCTGAATGAAATTTTTACATAGCCCAACTTGTTCTGGGACAAAAATAATTTCTTCCTAGACGATCAGGACTTAAAAAAATTTCCTCCAAATCCTGTTCGTTCCATTGCTCATATAAGGAGATAACTGACCTGATCGTCCCGTACGAACTGGGTTCGTCCCGTACGATCAGTATAAATTTTGTAAGATCTCCTTAAGTGTGTGTGTGTGTGTGTGTGTGTGTGTGTGTGTGTGTGTGTTTATTCACTCAATTACAATCACTCACTTTCAATTCAAAGAATAATTTTAGGCTTCAATTTACAAAGGATTGTATGTTGAATTTGATTTAAAGTCTTCATAGTTTGGAGTTCGAATTTCCTGAAATGTTAGTACACACAAGAGCAAAACAAATCTTCCAAAAAAAAGTGTTAGGAGATAACTACACATAGAACAATAATATTTGGAATCATCAAAACTATACAAGTTGCAAGAATATAAAACATGCAAATAGCAACTCTCTTAATATTAACAGCTGGACTTTGCGATTGAGATCTTTTATATATTGCTAAAGTAATCTATCTTTTTTTTTATAATGTTCAAACTCTTTATATTACTTTCAAGTTTTCTCATCATTATGTCATTGCATTTATTATATTAGGGATCTTGCTTACAAAAAAAATGTGGCCAATGATGCCAAATTAAAAGATGTGTAATGATGCCAAATTGAGAATTATATATTAAATGTATCAAAAATCAAAAGATGCGTAAAGTGCACCATTCAATTGATAAGAGCCATAAAATGAGCCCACTAAAAGCAAGTTCTCTTCTCTTTCAAACTTTTAAAACATAGAAGAATTCATGTGTCACTTGATATTTTTCAAAAGCTTGATTTCGAATTTCATTGTTGTAACAAATTATTTTGTTACATTCATCTATAAGATATTTTTCTAAAACTAAATCTTTAATAGATATTTTTTTCTTATCAAATTTGTTTTTTTTAGTTAGGTCTTTTATTTTCAAAAGATGATTTTGCCCAGAGAGAAGTCAGAGATAAGGTTAACAGGATCAGATATTCTACCGATTTCAAATTTTGATGACGTTAACTCATTGGTCTTACAAGTCTTTCAAATCAATCACATAGAGACATTGTCATTTTCACGCTTTGATTTAAAAAAAAAAAACTTTGCTTTCGTTCTTCTTTTTTCTTACTTTTTCTTTTCTGATTTTTCCTTTTTCTGTTTGTGATGTCAAAAGGGGGACTAGTGTTTGAGTTGTTTTTCATTTTTTTTAGGTTTTTTTTCATTTTATTTTGGTGTGATTTTTTAATTATTTGCCATCATAAAAAAGTGAGAAATTGTTGCAAATCTGATTTCAGAGAATAAAATTTTGATGATAGCAAGTACTTATGTTTCTCTACAACTACCTTGCATACTAACATTTCAGGTCCACAAGATCATACTATAATTTAAACCAACTCAAAGTAAGTTTGTAATCTTTTTCATTTCTTAAGTCAATTATAAATGATTTGATACCTGATGCTAAGTAATCTTGCACACACACACTTGGTAGGAATTTTATGACTATTTCAAAGTTTTATATTTTTGCTAACATCATCCTAGATGACCTAAAAAATTGGCTTGGATGATCAATTAAAAACAAAAACCCTAATAAGGGAATTCTGGTTAAGGAAGCCATCATTAAGCGCATCGACTTGGATGATATTCGTATCAGCTGGGATGATAGGCTCAAATATAAAAGAATCTGCTGCCAGATCTATTTAGGTAGCTTTTATTTTTGGACATCGTCTAGGATATCATCCTAGATGATGCAATATAATTATGTATAAATTATTCTGCTAATTAAGAAAGTAATTAAGGTTTGATTGCTCTATTATATTGTCCTAGAAGATCTTAAGATCAGCCGGGATGATCAGTTCAAAAACCTTAGTTATTCCTAGACGATCAAACATCGGCTAGCTTCTATTCATGGCAATGCTTTAGATGATATGCACTGAATTGAACTAATCATCCGGGATGATCGCGAGATCAGCCTGGATGATCAAGTTATTTTTATATCATCCAGACATCCTTTCAAAGCGATGTTCTGGACAATATTCAATGAATTATACTAATCATATAAGATGATATCCTATCATCCTGAATGATATGAACAAAAATTTTTTAATCATCCCAAATTATCCTAGATGATTAAGCTAAATTTTTACTGATCATACATGACGATCTAGTTGAGGGGGAGTTTGTGAGGAGTTTCATAAAGGTTGCTCCAAAAAAGGATCCATCATCATATTCTTTGATCTTCATCTTAGTTCCTTGGGGGTTTTAGAGAGGTCTACTTTAGCATTTGATCTTGGGTCTTTTCCTACTTCAGAAGGAAGCAAAAGGTGTTGGGTTTTTTTCCTGCTTATGGAGGAATTAAAATGAGTTGGGTTCTCTGCCTCATCGGAGTCAGTGAAAAGGAGGTTTGTAAAGGCTTCTCCACCTTGCTGTGGGGGCAAAAGGAGAGACACTAAGTTTAGTGCAATACTCAGAAGGCACCTCTAAGGAGTTGACGTAGGTTGAGTTGACCGAACCACTATAAATATCCGTGTTCTTTATTACTGCTTCCGTATTTAATTTTTGCCCTTTAATTTTTGTGGTGAATCTTGATTTTGGTTTAGGTTTGTGCCTTTGCTTAAAGATTTTTTAAAATACCAATTCACCCCCCTTTTGATTAGTCTTGGGACTAGTTCATTAGGGTTTAACATCCCTAATAAAATATTGACTGCTATTGGAGCACTTACATTTCCTACTAATATTTTAGGTCTACAATATCAAATTTCAAATTGAACCAGCTCAAGATTGGGTAGATTAGGACCGAGTCAGCTTATAATGTACGTTAAGTGTCTTTTACCTTTTCTTGCATCCATTATAACTATATGGGTCATGATGCTAAGAAACCTTGCACGTGCACACTTGGGGGAAAAATTTTGTCTGTTTGATTATTGTTTTTCTATTTTAATCAGTTAAAAATAAAAACCCTGGTTAGGGCATCCTTTTTAAGGAAGTACTAACAATCCTAGATGATGTCCTAAATGATGCAGTACAATTGTGCCTAAATTAATTTAGTAATTAAGGTTTGATAGCTCGATCATATTGTCCTGACCGATCGCAGGATCATCCAAGATGATTAGTTAACAAACCTTAGTTCTTCCTAGATGATGTATAATAAGCCTGGTTACCTTAAGTGCGATGCTCTGGATGATATGTACTGAATTGAACTAATCATCTAGGTCGATCGAGAGATTGGGCTGGATGAACAAGTTATTTTTCCATCGTCTAGATATCTATTCAGGGCAATGTTCTGGATGATATTGGTCATTTTGTACCAATCGGCCCAGACAATCTAGTAACTTTTCCAACATCTAGACATCTATTCAAGGCAATATTTTGGACGATATTCAACGACTTGAACTAATCATATATGATAATATCCTATCGTCCTGGATGATATGAACAAATTATCCTTCTAATCGTCCAGATGTTGCAATAAATGATCCCGAGTTTAAGATTTTGATGATGACAAATAATGTCGTTTAAATTATCTTTTCATTAAATATTATTTTATTTGCTATTGTCCGTGAGTACTAATATTTTAGGAAGATCAGAAGCTACTAAGGACGACAGGAAGACTCAAGAATGGGTATATTAGGAGTATGAGTCTGCAATGTATTTTGTTGTTAATTTTATTTTATTTTCTTGAGTCTGACTATAAAATGCATAAAAGTTTGAGCAACCATGCACACACACAGGAGGAGAGTATTTTTAAATAAAAAATTTAGAGTTTTTCTTTCTCTGTTGATCATACTATACGATGTTATTTCATACCGTTTGATCAGAGCTTTGTAGGATAGTTCTGTGAATAGATCGTACCGTACGAATGTAATCGTACTGTACGATATGTTCAAATCCAAAACCTTAGCCGTTATTTTAACTTAAGTAAGTTATTTTACGCCGTTCATACTGTACGAATACGTTAGTACACTAGGATTTATTTTAAATACTTACTTAATTTAACTCGTGATTAGTGCAAGAAATCTGGGCTTAATTATAATTACAACATCGTATTGTACGAACCCATTTGTACAATACGATGAGCAGAGACAAATTATAATCGTCCCGAAGATCATCCTGGACGTTCTCTTGGGTTTTGTCTCATCGTACTGTACGATGTCAATTGTACCATACGATGAACAGAGATGATGTTTGATCATCCCGGATAGCATCATGTATGAATAGTAATGTTATGGATCATACTGTACGATTTAAAATCATACTGTACGAATATTTTTGAACATTTTGTACCACTTCGTACCAGGACGAAGTCTATTTATACATATCATACGGTATAATTAGAAATCGTACTGTACGATAGTAATGACTAATTTGAGATTTCAGGGTTTTTGGAGCCCATTTTTAGGTGTCAAAATTGCAATGTTTTGAAGGTGTGAATAAGAGAGGAGAATGTGGTTAGAGAGGGATTCCGAGGGAGAGAGCTCTTGAGAACTTCTTTAGGGTTTGAGAGAGGAAGGAGAAGGTGAGCGTTGTGAGGGAGAAGAGGTGTGAGGGAGATCACATGGTTGCTTCAAACTTGCTACATCTTGCTTCTCCTGTGGCCCTAGAAGAATTTGTGGGAGGATCTCCAAGGGGAAAGACTCTTCTACTTTCGTGACCTCGAAGTACTCTGCCTTCTCCAGGAGGGAGAAAAATGAGAAGGTTCTTTGCCATCGCCAGGAGGGTGAAAACAGAGTTTGGCACTCCGCCACGCCGGGTTGGTGAAAGGGAGTATTGTAAGGGCTTCTCCGCCTTGCCAAGGGGGGGAAAAGGAGAGCTATTGCTTGTAGTGAAATATCCTGAGCGGAGGACTCCGGGGAGTGGACGTAGGTCATGGTTTGACTGAACCACTATAAAAATCTCGGTGGGATGTTTTCCTTATTATCTTTTTATTATTGCGTGCATTTTATTTCATAATATTTGCTTGGAAAAATTTGTGAAAGAAAAGTTGTTTAAATCTTTTTTCCATGTAAAAATTTTAAAAGCATAAAAATAAATTAGAACTCCTGCTTAGGTTTTAATTATTATCAAAAAGTTTTCACAATTCACCCCCCTCTTGTCTGTCTAGTAACTTCAATTAGTATCAGAGCCTGTTTTCAAAAATAGTGTTTTAAAAAACCTTGAAAAAATGATCATTTCATATTTTGGTAATCGCAATACTGTGGAGGGTTATTCATTAACCCGTCCACCACTTTTTGATAACATTCCATTTGATTTCTGGAAAATTAGAATGTATACTTTTTTACAATCTATTAATTACCGCATGTGGATGTTAGTGAATGATAGATATGTTGCACCGTTTAAAACTATTAATGGATTGAAAACTCTTGTACCTTTTAATGAATGGAGCAATGAGGATAGGGATTTAGCCCAACTGAATGCTAAATGTTTAAATTATTTTTTCTGTGCATTGAAGTCTGAGGATTATATGAGAGTATCTACATGTGCCACTGGTAAGGAGATTTGGGATAGACTGTGCATTACATACGAAGGAACAAATGAAGTAAAACAGTCTAGGCTTAACATTTTACTGCATGAGTATGAACTCTTCCGCATGAAATCTAGCGAAATAATATCTAACATGTACACTAGGTTCACCCAAATCGTGACATCCTTGCATGCATTATGTAGAGAGATTTCAAACTCTGAGAAAGTAAATAAATTTCTTAGATGCTTACCTAGTTCCTATGATGCAAAGATAACTGCTATAACTGAATCTAAAGACCTTAACATTTACTCTATCGATAATCTCCTTGGGTCACTCATTGCATACGAGTAAGGAGTGAGTAAGAGATAAAGTGATGCAGGTGAAAAGGAGTGAACGGTGGCATTAAAAGCTAACAACTCAGAAAGTGAAAGATTTGCAAGGGAGGAAGAGGATGACCCGACAGTTCAAAATTTTTTTGAAGAGGAAATAGAAGCGTCATCAGAACAGCTGGAATAAAGGTAACAGCTCAAGGTCCAATAAGGTTTCATATGATACAATCTATTTTGAGAGCAGGAAGCCAGGTCACCTTCGAGCCGATTGCCCCAATTTGAAGAGTCAACCAGCTAAAGAGAGAGGAGATGACAAAGCTAAATATAAGAAAGGAAAGATGTAGATACAAAAAGCTTTTTGGGCCGACTTTGCCTTAGAATTGTCAGAAGAATAAGTAGAGGAGGAGGTAACAAATTTGTGTCTTATGGCTAATGATAACCTTGATTAATCGGATCAAGATGAGGTATGTCAACTTTCATATGAAGAGTTATTACTTTTTTCTAAAAATATCCATGACTCGTATAGGAAGTTGAAAAAGATGCATGATAAGCTTAATGTTGAATTAAGTTCTTTACAATATGTGCATGCTAACTTGTTTAAAGAAAATTTCTTATTTAGATAGAGATCATATGATACTTCTTGATGAGTATGATGCATTAAATAAGAAGCGTATTGAACAGACTAAAGTGCATGAAACCTTGAAAACAACTCAAGTTGAACTAGAAGAAGCCTTTGATAGACTAGACAAACTTGCATTAAAAGTATATCATAGTGAGCACTTGCTATTAATAGAAGTTGATGGATTGACATCTCAAAATAAAACTTTTAGTGAAAGAATAAAAGAACTAGAAAATGAAATTGCATCACTCACATTAAGCCATCCTAGCAAACCCCCAAAAAAGTATGCATGACACAACTTTAGGAAGAGGCACTATCACCCACATAGATTAGTAAACCCATTTCCTAGTGTTAGGTGTTTCTCTTGTGGCATGTTAGGTCACATAGCCCGCACATGCATAATTCACCGTATGACACACTTAGTGTGGAGACCTAAACTGCATCCATCACAGCATAGCATGCATACATCTCATTCATGCAAGCATAAGGAGGAACCCAAACTCACTTGGGTTCCCAAATCTAATCTTTGAATGAAATTGTAGGGGTGCTCTCACAAAAGACATAGTGAGAGCATGGAGTACCTGGATAGTGGCTACTCATGACATATGACTGAAGATATGAAGAAGTTCATCCTACTGGAGATCAAATCTTGAGGCAAAGTAACGTTGGGAGACAACACTACCAGGAAGGTGATAGGATAAGGTATTGTTGGTAATGCTAAGAATTTTTTAATTGAAAATGTCTTACTAGTTGATGGTTTGAAGCATAATTTACTTAGCATTAGTGTGACAAAGGTTTTGATATTAAATTTATATCTGATAAATGCCTGACTAGTTTAAATGATAAACTAGTTTTAGATGGAAAACGAATAAACAATGTTTACATGTTAGACCTTGATTGCATTGATAGTTCAAATTTATTTTGTTTGAAAATAATAGTTGATGACTCGTGGCTATGACATATGAGACTATGCCATGCTAGTATGAAAACTCTTAGAAACATCACTCAGAAAAACCTAGTTAGAGGCGTACCTAAGTTAGATTTCACAAAGAATCATTTATGTGATGCTTGCCAACTAGGAAAACAAGTCAAATCATCTTTTCATTCAATTAGAGATGTGATCACCGCTAGGCCACTAGAAATCCTACACATGGACTTATTTGGACCTGTTAGTACAGCCAGCCTAGGTGGAAAAAATTATGGATTTGTGATTGTAGATAACTTCACTTGATTCACTTGGGTAAGATTCTTAGCACATAAAAATGAGTCTTTTGAGGAATTTAAGGTTTTCTCCACATGGATTCAACGGAAATTAGGTTGTGAAATCTCAACAATTCATAGCGATTATGGTGGAGAATTTCAAAATGATAGATTTGAATCATTCTGTTAAGAGCTAGGAATAGAACACAATTTCTCAGCTCCTAGAACACCTCAGCTAAATGGTATAGCAGAAAGAAATAATAGAACCTTGGTAGAAGCAGCAAGGGCAATGTTAGTGGAGTACACCCTTCCTATATACTTTTGGGCAGAAGCAGTCAACACAGCATGTTATGTTTTAATTAGGGTGAACATTAGATCTAAGATGAACAAAACTCCGTATGAACTCCTTAAGGGTAGGACACCAAACCTTTCACACTTACATGTCTTTTGGTGCAAGTGCTTCATCTTGAATAATGGTAAATATCCCTTAGAAAAATTTGATCCCAAGTCTGATGAGGGTGTCTTCTTAGGTTATTCATCTATAGGTAAGGCCTATAGAATCTTTAATAAGAGAACCCTTGTGGTAGAAGAGTCCACCCATGTAGTATTTGATGAATCATATAAGTCCTCTGAATCAAAAATTGAAGATGATGAAATAGTGGAAATTCAAGGGGTAGAGACTATGACCTTAGGAGAAAGGAAAGAACCTCAGGAAAATTTGCCTAGAGAATGGATATATTCTTCTTCTCTTCCTAAAGAGTTAATTTTAGGAGACCCTTTAGAAGGTGTAAGAACTAGGCATGGATTTAGGAAGGAGGTTAGTCATTAAGCATTCATCTCTATGATAAAACCTACATATATAGATCAAGCCTTAGGAGATGAATTTTGGATTCTAGCAATGCAAGAAGAGCTGAACCAATTCACCAGGAATGATGCCTGGGAGTTAGTCAAGAGACCTAAAGAACAAAGTGTTGTTGGAATAAAATGGGTCTTCAAGATTAAGGTGAATGATTCAGGAACAATAACAAGGAATAAAGCCAGACTAGTAGCTAAGGGGTACAACAAAATTGAGGGAATAGACTTTGAAGTTTATATCAAATGGATGTAAAGAGTGCATTTTTTAATGGGGTAATTAAGGAAGATGTATATGTTGAGCAACCCCCCGGATTTGAAAGTTCACAATTTCCAAACCATGTATTCAAATTAAAGAAGGCACTTTATGGATTAAACAAGCACATAGAGCATGGTACAAAAGACTTAGCTCATTCATATTGGATAGAGGATTTGAAAAGGGTAGTGTAGATACTACACTCTTTTTACAAAAGGTCAAAGAAGAAATTCTCATTATTCAGATATACGTGGATGACATTCTATTTGGATCTTCAGATAAAATGTTATATGATGGATTTTCAAAAACAATGAGTAATGAGTTTGAAATGAGTATGATGGGAGAACTTAATTACTTTCTTGGCTTTAGTGTAAAACAAATAAATAATGGAACTTTTCTTAGCCAAACAAAGTACATTTAGGATATCTTGAAAAAATATGAAATGGATAGTGCTAAACCTATGAACACTCCAATGAGCTCAACAATTCAATTAAATAAAGATCCTAGTGGAAAATCAGTAGATCAAAACAAATATAGAGGAATGATTGGGTCCCTTCTTTACCTAACTGCCAGTAGACCAGACATAATGTTTAGTGTGTGCCTCTGTGCCTGTTTTCAAGCTGATCCTAAAGAGTCTCACTTAACTGTTGTCAAGAGAATTCTTAGATATCTACTAGGCACCCCAAACGTAGAAATTTTGTATCCTTGGCACAACACTTCCTTTGAAATATTAGGGTACTCAGATTCTGACTTTGCAGGATGTAGGATAGAAAGAAAAAGCACCTCTGGTACCTGCAAATTTATAGGACAATCATTAATTTTTGGGTCCAGTAGGAAGCAAAACTCAGTAGCATTTTCCATAGCCGAGGCAGAATATATTGCAGTAGAAAGTTGTGTTGCACAAGTAATATGGCTAAAACAACAAATTCTCTAAGAACCAAATTCAACACTCTCGAACAAAACACATAGATATTATACATAATTTCATTAGAGATCATGTTGCTAAGGGAGATATAGATTTGCATCACATTGCTACGGTAGATCAATTAGCTGACATATTCATAAAACCTTTAGCTTTCGACACCTTTAGCACCTTGAGGACTAGATTAGGTGTCATAGATATAACTGCATAAAAAAAAACCTAGGGCTGCTCCTGATCATCACACACTCACTACACATAAAGCACTAACCTTGACTCTGTAATATCGTACTGTACAATACACCAATCGTACTGTACGGTATACTATAATCTACACAGAACACACAAACTGGTAAATTTTGTCTCTGTTGATTGTACTGTATGACTCACATCGTACTGTATGATAATTTATTGGTTATCGTACGATACGATATCTTCTCTTCGTACTGTACGTGCCACGTCAGCGAATGGATTGGGACAAATTTAAGCGTGTTGGTACGTTATTATTGCCGATCATACTGTATGATATACACACATCGTACTGTACGATCCACCTCAGCAAACTGATGAGAATGAAATAAAGGGGTTTGGTATGATATTAATGTCATTCGTACGGTACGATACAATTGTTCGTACTGTACGATACTTTTGGTCAAAAGTCGTACTGACGACCCTCGGGACGATCGATATTCATCTGATTGCATTGTACGATATTTATCGTACTGTACATTTTGACCTCCTTTTCTCAGTACGAACCATCAGAGCAATTATTTCCATATCATACTGTACGAATGTTGAAAACTCTATAAATTGGGTGAGTAGGTCGACCTCTTCACTTGCACTACATTAATCAATCCACTTGGTTCTTCTCACCTCTTACTCAGCATGTACACAATGTCTAGTTCCAGCAAGAGAGGTCATTTGGTAGTGGGAAGTTCTTCTTCTTCTCGCCACCATAACGCTCGATTCTTGAATGCCGAAAATGAGGATGCATACCACAAGTTCAAAGCCTGCAAAATCACACCCTCTAGACTGCCAAATCAGGAATCTCTGAACTACTAGGTACTGAACTCTTTGCTTTCACCACCCTCCAATTTCTTCTCACCCTGGCCTTCCTGTACAACTTTGAACTTCTTCTAGAATTCCTAGCCAATCTAACATATACCGTCGACAACCTCACTTTCCACTCTTTCGTTTATCATCAAAATGTTGAAATAACCAAAGTTGGCATCGCCCAATATATTAGGCTATCTACTGAAGGGCCTATGGTTCATTCTTTTCATACAAATGAATTTGACTGGAGTGATATTAATAGGGTCCTTAGGAACGCCGCATTCTATCAACACCAACCTCTCGTTTCATCACTAAATAGAAATGCGCGCATATTTCAACATGTCGTTCGTACCTCCATAATACCCAAAGGTGGTGACCATGTCAACATGACCCCGACCCTATCTGTCACTACCTACCTTATCATGACCAACACAAAATTTGACGAGGCCGATTTGATTATTGAATACATTAGACATATGACCTTCGTTTGTCTCCCTACCACTCGCCGAAAACTAAATATAGCTCTTGGTAACCTTATAGGATATATTCTCCAAAATAAATATCAAATGACCTATCCTGGTGAACCTGAAAATCTTCCTATTTTTTATACGGGTGCCTCTTTCCGTATTCTTTTCCATCTAGGACACGAGCCAGAAGAACCTATTTTTGACGAAGAAGAAGGGGAAGATGCCTCGGCCGCAGCTCAAGCACGTCCACGATGACATGCACCACGCCGAGTACCTGCACCAGCACATGATGATTTGGATGAACGCTTCGACCAACTTCAGACTCGTCTCGATACTCACATTCAAGAACAACATTAGCAACACGATTGATCAGTGCTTTGGCACTCACACGAGACATATATGCAATGGTTTGGAGAACGCTTTACTGCTATTGATCAGTGCTTTGACACTCTCTTTCAGTACTTTCAACCAAATCCACCTCCACCACCTTCTGATCAGGATCCTCCACTATAAATTATCTTTGTATTGTAGTTGTTTCTTTTCTTTTTTAGTATTTTCTCCGCTTTTTGGTGCTGTCAAAAGGGGGAGAACGTTGTTATATTTTGTTTCTATGGTTAAATGCATGTTTTTTTTTCTTTCATACTATATTTTCTTTTATTTCTTTTCTTCTTGTTCTTATGTTTAAGTTAAATTTTAAAAAAAATTGCCTTTAACACTTGCTTACAACAAATATTATTTGACATTATAAAAAAGGGGGAGATTGTTGCAACCCATGACCCCGAGTTTAAGATTTTGATGATGACAAATAATGTGGTTTTAATTATATATTCATTGAATATTATTTTATTTGCTATTGTCCGTGAGTACTAACATTTCAGGAAGATCAAAAGCTACTCAGGACAACATGAAGACTCAAGAATGGGTAGATTAGGAGTATGAGTCTGTAATATATTTTGTTGTTTATTTTATTTTTATTTTCTTGAGTCTGGCCACAAAATGCATAAAAGTATGAGCAACCATGCCTACACACAGGGGGAGAGTGTTTTTAAATAAAAATTTTAGAGTTTTTCTTTCTCTGTAGATCGTAATGTATGATGTTTTTTCATACCATACAATCAAAGATTTGTAAGATAATTCTGTGAATAGATCATACCGTACGAATGTAATCATACTATACGTTATGTTCAAATCTAAAACCCTAGCCGTACTTTTAACGTAAGTTAGTTATTTTACGTCGTTCGTACTGTACAAACATGTTCGTACTGTACGATTTATTTTAAATACTTAATTGATCTAACCCGTGATTAGTGCAAGAAATTCGGGCTTAAATATAATTTGAACATCATACTGTACGAACCCATTTATACAATACGATGAACAGAGACAAATTATATTTGTCTTGAAGATCGTCCTGGATGATCTCTTGGGTTTTGTCTCATCGTACTGTACGATGTCAATTGTATCATACAATGAACAGAGACGATGTTTGATCGTCCTGGATATCGTCCTATACGAACAATATTGTTATGGATTATACCGTATGATTTAAAATCGTACTATACAAATGTTTTTGAACTATTCATACCACTTCGTAATAGGACGAAGTCAGTTTATACATATTGTAGTGTATGATTAGAAACCGTATTGTATGATAGTAACGACTACTTTGAGATTTCAGGGTTTTTGGAGCACATTTTTAGGTGTGAAAATTGTAATGTTTTGATGGTGTGAATCATAGAGGAGAACATAGTTAGAGAGGGATTTCGAGGGAGAGAGATCGTGAGAAGTTCTTTAGGGTTTGAGAGAGGAAGGAGAAGGTGAGCGTTGTGAGGGAGAAGAGGTGTGAGGGAGATCACACAGTTGCTCCGAACTTGCTGTTTCTTGCTCCTCCTGTGGCCCTAGAAGAATTTGTGGAAGGATCTCCAAGGGGAAAGGCTCTTCTACATCCATGAACTCGAGGTACTCTACCTTCTCTAGAAGGGAGAAAAATGAGAAGGTTCTCTGCCATTTCCAGAAGGGTGAAAAAAGAGTTTGGCTCTCCGCCACGCCGGGTTGGTGAAAGGGAGTATTGTAAGGGCTTCTCCGCCTTGCCAAGGGGGGCAAAAGGAGAGCTATTGCTTGTAGTGAAATACCCGGAGTGGAGGACTCTGAGGAGTGGACGTAGGTCATGGTTTGATCGAACCACTGTAAAAATCTCGTTGTGCTTTTTCCTTATTGTCTTTTTATTATTGCGTGCATTTTATTTCATAATATTTGCTTGGGAAAATTTGTGAAAGAAAAGTTGTTTAAATCTTTTTTCCATGTAAAAATTTTAAAAGCATAAAAAAAATTTGGAACTCCTACTTAGGTTTTAATTATTATCAAAATGTTTTCACAATTCACCCCCCTCTTGTATGTCTAGTAACTTCACTTAGTATCAGAGCCTGTTTTCAAAAAAAGTGTTTTAGAAAACCTTGAAAAAACGATCATGTCATATTTTGGTAATTGCAATACTGCGGAGGGTTATTCATTAACCCGTCCACCTCTTTTTGATAACATTCCATTTGATTTCTAGAAAATTAGAATGTATACTTTTTTACAATCTATTGATTACCGCATGTGGATGTTAGTGAATGATAGGTATGTTGCACCGTTTAAAACTGTTAATGGATTGAAAACTCTTGTACCTTTTAATGAATGGAGCAATGAAGATAGGGATTTAGCCCAACTGAATGCTAAATGTTTAAATTATTTTTTCTGTGCATTGAAATCTGAGGATTATATGAGAGTATCTACATGTGCCACTGGTAAGGAGATTTGGGATAGACTGTGCATTACATACGAAGGAATAAATGAAGTAAAACAGTCTAGACTTAACATTTTAATGCATGATTATGAACTCTTCAGCATGAAATCTAGCGAAATAATATCTAACGTGTACACTAGGTTCACCCAAATCGTGACATCCTTGCATGCATTTTGTAGAGAGATTTCAAACTCTAAGAAAGTAAATAAAATTCTTAGATCCTTACCTAGTTCCTATGATGCAAAGATAACTGCTATAACTGAATCTAAAGACCTTAACATTTACTCTATTGATAATCTCCTTGGGTCACTCATTGCGTACGAGTAAGGAGTGAGTCAGAGACAAAGTGATGCAGGTGAAAAGAAGGAGTGAACGGTGGCATTAAAAGCTAACAACTCAAAAAGTGAAAGCTCTGCAAGGGAGGAAGAGGATGAGATAGCACTGATGACCCGACAGTTCAAGAATTTCCTGAAGAGAAAATAGAAGCATCATCAGAACAACTGGAATAAAGGTAAGAGCTTAAGGTCCAATAAGGTTTCATATGATACAATCTATTTTGAGTGCAGGAAGCCAGGTCACCTTCGAGCCGATTGCCCCAATTTGAAGAGTAAACCAGCTAAAGAGAGAGGAGATGACAAAGCCAAATACAAGAAAGGAAAGATGAAGATACAAAAAGCTTTTTGGGCCAACTTTGCCTTAGAATTGTCAGAAGAAGAAGTAGAGGAGGAGGTAACAAATTTGTGTCTTATGGCTAATGATAACCTTGATTAATCAGATCAAGATAAGGTATGTCAACTTTCATATGAAGAGTTTTTACTTATTTCTAAAAATATCCATGACTCGTATAGGAAGTTGAAAAAGATGCACGCTAAGCTTAATGTTGAATTAAGTTCTTCAGAATCTGGCCATGCTTACTTGTTTAAAGAAAATTCTGATTTAGATAGAGATGATATGCTACTTCTTGATGAGTATGATGTATTAAATAAGAAGCGTATTGAATTGACTGAAGTGCATGAAACCTTGAAAACCACTCATGTTGAACTAGAAGAAGCCTCTGATAGACTAGACAAACTTGCATTAAAAGTAGATCATAGTGAGCACTTGCTATTAATAGAAGTTGATGGATTGATAGCTCAAAATAAAACTTTTAGAGAAAGAATAAAAGAACTAGAAAATGAAATTGTATCACTCACAATCGGCCATCCTAGCAAACCCCCAACACAGCATGCATCACACAACTTTAGGAAGAGGCACTATCACCCACATAGATTAGTAAACCCATTTCCTGGTGTTAGATGTTTCTCTTGTGGCATGTTAGGTCACATAGCCCGCACATGCATAATTCACCGTAGGTCACACTTAGTGTGGAGACCTAAACTGCATCCATCACAGCATAGCATGCATACATCTCATTAATGCAAGCATAACGAGGAACCCAAACTCACTTGGGTTCCCAAATCTAATCTTTGAATGAAATTGTAGGGGTGCTCTCACAAAAGACCTATTGAGAGCATGTGGTACCTGGATAGTGGCTGCTCGTTACACATGACTGAAGATATGAAGAAGTTCATCCTACTGGAGATGAAAACTTGAGGCAAAGTAACGTTGGGAGACAACACTACCAGGAAGGTGATAGGCTAAGGTATTGTTGGTAATGCTAAGAATTGTTTAATTAAAAATGTCTTACTAGTTGATGGTTTGAAGCATAATTTACTTAGCATTAGTGTGACAAAGGTTTTGATATTAAATTTCTATCTGATAAATGCCTGACTAGTTTAAATGATAAACTAGTTTTAGAAGGAAAACGAATAAATAATGTTTACTTGTTAGACCTTGATTGTATTGATAAGTCAAATTTATTTTATTTGAAAATAATAGTTGATGACTCGTGGCTATGGCATAGGAGACTATGCCATGCTAGTGTGAAAACTCTTAGAAACATCACTCAGAAAAACCTAGTTAGAGGCGTACCTAAGTTATATTTCACAAAGAATCATTTATGTGATGCTTGCCAACTAGGAAAATAAGTCAAATCATCTTTTCATTCAATTAAAGATGTGATAACCGCTAGGCCACTAGAAATCCTACACATGGACTTATTTGGACCTGTTAGTACAGCCAGCCTAGGTGGAAAAAATAATGGATTTCTGATTGTAGATAACTTCACTTGATTCACTTGGGTAAGATTCTTAGCACATAAAAATGAGTCTTTTGAGGAATTTAAGGTTTTCTCCATATGGATTCAACGAAAATTAGGTTGTGAAATCTCAACAATTCATAGCGATTATGGTGGAGAATTTCAAAATGATATATTTGAATCAATCTATCAAGAGCTAGGAATATAACACAATTTCTCATCTCCTAAAACACCTCAGCAAAATGGTATAGCAGAAAGAAAAAATAGAACCTTGGTAGAAGCAGCTAGGGCAATGTTAGTGGAGTACACCCTTCCTAGATACTTTTGGGCAGAAGCAGTCAACACAGCATGTTATATTTTAAATAGGGTGAACATTAGATCTAAGATGAACAAAACTCCGTATGAACTCCTTAAGGGTAGGACACCAAACCTTTCACACTTACATGTCTTTGGGTGCAAGTGCTTCATCTTGAATAATGGTAAATATCCCTTAGAAAAATTTGATCCCAAGTCTGATGAGGGTGTCTTCCTAGGTTATTCATCAATAGGTAAGGCCTATAGAATCTTTAATAAGAGAACCCTTGTGGTAGAAGAGTCCACCCATGTAGTATTTGATGAGTCAGATAAGTCCTCTGAATCAAAAATTGAAGATGATGAAATAGAGGAAATTCAAGGGGTAGAGACTATGACCTTAGGAGAAAGGGAAGAACCTCAGGAAGATTTGCCTAGAGAATGGAGATATTCTTGTAGTCATCCTAAAGAGTTAATTTTAGGAGACCCTTTAGAAGGTGTAAGAACTAGGCATGAATTTAGGAAGGAGGTTAGTCATTCAACATTCATCTCTATGATAGAACCTACAAATATAGATCAAGCCTTAGGAGATGAATTTTGGATTCTAGCAATGCAAGAAGAGCTGAACCAATTCACTAGGAATGATGAATTCTTAGATATCTACTAGGCACCTCAAACGTAGGAATTTGGTATCCTTGGCACAACACTTCCTTTGAAATCTTAGGGTACTCAGATTCTGACTTTGCAGGATGTAGGATAGAAAGAAAAAGCACCTCTAGTACCTGCAAATTCATAGGATAATCATCAATTTCTGGGTCCAGTAGGAAGCAAAAGTCAGTAGTACTTTTCATGGCCGAGGCAGAATATATTGCAGTAGGAAGTTGTGTTGCACAAGTACTATGGCTAAAACAAAAAATTCTTGATCTTGGCCAACCTATAGGAGTTATTTTAATCATGTGTGAAACACAAGCGTAATTTGCATCTCTAAGAACCTAATTCAACACTCTCGAACAAAACACATAGATATTATACACCATTTCATTAGAGATCACTTTGCTAAGGGAGATATAGAATTGCATCACATTGCTACAGTAGATCAATTAGCTGACATATTCACAAAACCTCTAGTTTTCGACACCTTTAGCACCTTGAGGACTAGATTAGGTTTCATAGATATAACTGCATAAAAAAAAAAACCTAGGGCTTCTCCTGATCATCACACACTCACTACACATAAAGAACTAACCTTGACTCTATAATATCGTACTGTACGATACAGCAATCGTACTGTACATTATACTATAATCTACACATAACACACCAACCGGTAAATTTTGTGTCTGTTGATCATACTGTATGACTCACATCATACTGTATGATAAATTATTGGTTATCGTACGATACGATATCTTCTCTTCGTATTGTACGTGCCATGTCAGCGAATGGATTGGGACAAATTTAAGCGTGTTGGTACGTTATTATTGCCGATCATACTGTATGATATACACAAATCGTAATGTACGATCCACCTCAGCAAACTGATGAGAATGAAATAAAGGGGTTTGGTATGATATTAATGTCATTCGTACGGTACGATACACATGTTCGTACTGTATGATACTTTTGGTCAAAAGTCGTACAGACGACCCTCAGGACAATCAATATTCATCTGATCGCATTGTACGATATTTATCGTACTATACATTTTGACCTCCTTTTCTCAGTACGAACCATCAAAGCAATTATTACCATATCGTACTGTACGAATGTAGAAAACCTTATAAATTGGGTGGGTAGGTCGACCTCTTCACTTGCACTACACTAATCAATCCACTTGGTTCTTCTCACCTCTTACTTAACATGTACACAATGTCTAGTTCCAGCAAGAGAGGTCATTTGGTAGTGGGAAGTTCTTCTTCCTCTCGCCACCATAGCGCTCGATTCTTGAATGCCGAAAATGAGGATGCATACCACAAGTTCAAAGCCTGCAAAATCACACCCTCCAGACTGCTAAATCAGGAAGCTCTGAACTTCGAGGTACAAAAACTCTTTGCTTCCACCACCCTCTAATTTCTTCTCACCCTGGCCTTCCAGTACAACTCTGAACTTCTTCTAGAATTCCTAGCCAATCTAACATATACCGTCTACAACCTCACTTTCCACTCTTTCGTTTATCATCAAAATGTTGAAATAACCAAAGTTGACATCGCCCAATATATTAGGCTATCTACTGAAGGGCCTATGGTTCATTCTTTTTATACAAACGAATTTGACTAGAGTGATATTAATAGGGTCCTTAGGAACGCCACATTCTATTAACACCAACCTCTCGTTTCATCACTAAATAGAAATGCGCGCATAATTCAACAAGTCGTTCGTACCTCCATAATACCCAAAGGTGGTGACCATGTCAACATGACCCTGACCCTATCTGTCACTACCTACCTTATCATGACCAACACAAAATTTGATGAGGCCGATCTGATTATTGACTACATTAGACATATGACCTTCGTTTGTCTCCCTTCCACTCGCTGAAAACAAAATATAGCTCTTGGTCACCTTATAGGATATATTCTCCAAAATAAATATCAAATGACCTATCCTGGTGAACCCGAAAATCTTCCTATTTTTTATACGGATGCCTCTTTCCGTATTCTTTTCCATCGGGGACACGAGCCAGAAGAACCTATTTTTGATGAAGAAGAAGGGGAAGATGCCTCGGCCGCAGCTCAAGCACGTCCACGATGACATGCACCACCCAAGTACCTGCACCAGCACATGATGATTTGGACGAACGCTTTGACCAACTTCAGACTCGTCTCGATACTCACATTCAAGAACAACATTAGCAACACGAGACATATATGCAATGGTTTGGAGAACACTTTACTGCTATTGATCAGCGCTTTGACACTCTCTTTCAGTACTTTCAACCAAACCTTCATCCACCACCTACTGATCAGGATCCTCCACTATAAATTATCTTTGTATTGTAGTTGTTTTTTCATTTTTAGTGTTTGCTCCGCTTTTTGGTGCTGTCAAAAGGGGGAGAACGTTGTTATATTTTGTTTATATGGTTAAATGCATGTTTTTTTTTCTTTCGTACTATATTTTCTTTTATTTCTTTTCTTCTTGTTCTTATGTTTAAGTTAAATTTTAAAAAAATTCCTTTAACACTTGCTTACAACAAATATTATTTGACATCATAAAAAAGGGGGAGATTGTTGCAACCCAAGACCCTGTGTTTAAGATTTTGATGATTACAAATAATGTCGTTTGAATTATATATTCAATGAATATTATTTTATTTGCTATTGTCCGTGAGTACTAACATTTCAGGAAGATCAAAAGCTACTCAGGACAACAGGAAGACTCAAGAATGGGTAGATTAGAAGTATGAGTCTGTAATATATTTTGTTGTTTATTTTATTTTTATTTTCTTGAGTCTGGCAACAAAATGCATAATAGTATGAGCAACCATGCACACACACAGGGGGAGAGTATTTTTAAATGAAAATTTTAGAGTTTTTCTTTCTCTGTAGATTGTACTGTACGATGTTATTTCATACCGTACAATCAGAGCTTTGTAGGATACTTCTGTGAATAGATCATACCGTACGAATGTAATCGTACTATACGTTATTTTCAAATCCAAAATCTTAGCCATCATTTTATCATAAGTAAATTATTTTGCGTTGTTCGTACTGTACAAACACGTTCGTACTGTACGATTTATTTTAAATACTTATTTGATCTAACCCGTGATTAGTGCAAGAAATTCGGGCTTAATTATAATTTGAACATCATACTGTACGAACCCATTCATACAATATGATGAACAGAGACAAATTATATTCAAGATCGTCCTGGATGATCTCTTGGGTTTTGTCTCATCGTACTGTACGATGTCAATTGTACCATACAATGAACAGAGATGATGTTTGATCGTCCTGGATATCGTTCTGTACGAACAATATTGTTATGGATTATACCGTATGATTTAAAATCATATTGTACAAATATTTTTGAACTGTTTGTACCACTTCGTACCAGGACGAAGTCTATTTATACATATTGTAGTGTACGATTAGAAACCGTATTGTATGATAGTAATAGCTACTTTGAGATTTCAAGGTTTTTGGAGCTCATTTTTAGGTGTGAAAATTGTAATGTTTTGATGGTGTGAATCAGAGAAGAGAACATTGTTAGAGAGGGATTTTGAGGGAGAGAGCTCTTGAGAAGTTCTTTAGGGTTTGAGAGAGTAAGGAGAAGGTGAGCGTTGTGAGGGAGAAGAGGTGTGAGGGAGATCACACGGTTGCTCTGAACTTGCTGCATCTTGCTCCTTTTGTGGCCCTAGAAGAATTTGTGGGAGGATCTCAAAGGGGAAAGACTCTTCTACATCCGTAACCTCGAGGTACTCTACCTTCTCCAAGAGGGAGAAAAATGACAAGGTTCTCTGCCATCGCCAGAAGGGTGAAAACAGAGTTTGGCACTCCGCCACGCCGGGTTGGTGAAAGGGAGTATTATAAGGGCTTCTCCACCTTGCCAAGGGGGGCAAAAGGAGAGCTATTGCTTGTAGTGAAATACCCGAAGTGGAGGACTCCGAGGAGTGGACGTAGGTCATGGTTTGACCGAACCACTATAAAAATCTCGATGTGCTTTTTTCTTATTGTCTTTTTATTATTGCGTGCATTTTTTTTCATAATATTTGCTTGGGAAAATTTGTGAAAGAAAAGTTGTTTAAATCTTTTTTTCATGTTAAAATTTTAAAAGCATCAAAAAAATTTGGAACTCCTACTTAGGTTTTAATATAAATAATTATTGTTCTTAATTTAAAACTTTTCCCAACTAAAATCACAACATACAAAATTGTTAATCCAACCATTTCGTGAATTGCATGTAATACTCCTATGCATGTGTATAAATGTCACTCAAGTTGTATGACTTTTAGACTTCTATATGGAGGCAATGTAACACTTTTATATCAATATAAAGTTATTATATAAACTTAATTGTGCAGAAGTTGTAGCTTAAATATTGCTCTCAATTTATATATTATATAGCATTCAAAGTGAGTAGGATTTTACAAACTCTTCAATCTTCTACATTTATTGTTTCCTATTAATGTGTGCATGAGTATTTATGGAGAGATAAAGAAGAGCTTGATGTCTTAATTTTGTATGAGGACCTTAGAATAAAGAGAGAAAAAAAGACGATTGTGATAGACACTAGTTTTTTGGATGGAGATGGAAATGAAAGGGTGGGGATCCATTCCCCATTGAATAATCAATGAGTTCATTCTAATTTTGGAATTGTAGAGGAGCTAAAAATAAAAAAGCTTCTCTATACCATAAAGAGATAGTTAAAGATAATGGAGCTGTTTTTGTGGGACTTCGTGAAACTAAAATTTCAAATATCAACAGAGAAGTGGTGGACAATCTTATAAAGAACTCTTGGGAATTCTTCATTGTTCCTTTTGAAGGTATGTCAGAAGGGATTCTCATTATTTGGCAAAAGAAGGTTGCTTCTTTTTCTATTGTGTTTTCTTCCAAACAAGTTGTTATAGGGGATCTATTGGTTGGCAATAAGGGAGCTTGGAGGATTGCTTCGATCTATGCCAGCAAGGATGTAGTTCATAGAAGAACACTTTGGGCTGATTTGGAAGGCTTTTACACAAATAATATTCCTATGGTTATAGGAGGTGACTTCAATTGTTTGTTGTCTAAAGAGGATAAAAGGGGGGAAGGAATTTTTGGTTTTCCCTAGCTTCTAAAGAAATGAAAGCCTTCATTATGAATAATGACCTTCATGAGATTTCCTTTGTTGGGCCTAAATTTACCTGTTGAAACAACAAGGTGGGAAGAGCTCGCATCTTGGAAAGGCTAGATAGATGTTTGTTAAACATGGCTGCGTTGACTACCTCCAACAAGATGGGGGTGAGACATCTTTTTAGAGTAGCTTCGGACCACAATCCCATTTTACTGAATTTCCTGGATGTGGGATTCAAAGCGGATAAGATTATCAGGTTTGAGGAAGTTTGGGCATCTTATCCCGCATCAGAATCTATTGTTAAAGCGGCTTGGAAAATTAAAATGGGAGGTAATTGTGTTGGGAAATTGAATAATAATTTTAAAAAAGCATTAAAAAGTCTTTTTTTTTAGGAGCAAAACACAAAAATTATTTAAAGCACAAAGAAGAGCTTAAGGCAATTATTCTGGAGCTCCAAATGAAGGAAGCTAAGGCTGGTTGGTTATCGGAGGAGGATGCCTATTTTCTTAAAGCAAAATTAAATGAACTTAATTCAATCCTAGCTAGGCTTTGTACATGGTGGAAGCAAAGAGCCAAAATTAAGTTGCTGTCTAATGGTGATTTGAATACTAAATTATTTTACTCATTCACATCGGATAGGAGGAAGTCCAATTGGATTTTCAAACTTAAAGACAAAATTGGAGTAACTGTTGAAGAACAAGAACAAATATAAGACATCTTTCTGGAATTCTTTGAAGGTAAGTGGAAAGACAGATCTTGTAAAACGTATGGTTTCACTAATCCAATTTGCAAGCTAGATGATAATGAGATAAAATTCTTGAATAAGGACATTTCTTTTGAAGAAGTTGAAGCTGTGCTTTTACATTATGAGGGAAACAGCTCACATAGTAATGATGGTATTAGCTATTCCTTCTTAAAATTTTATTGGCATATTATCAAACATGATTTCTTGAATGCTTTAGATCTTTTCTTCAAAATTGGTCCAATGGATGAAGGATGGAAAGAAATTTTAATAGTACTTATTCCAAAAGTGGATAATCCATTTACCAAACTATTTTAGACCAATGAGTCTTTGCAGGACAATTTACAAGGTAATTGTCAAAATCCTTCTCAATCGAATGCATAAACTTATATCTATAGAGCAAACAGCTTTTATTAAAGCTAGATCTCTTGAGGACCACATTCTGGTAGCTCAGAAGGTTTTTCATAAATTAAGAGTTTCCAAAACTAAAAAATGTATGGTTTCTTTTAAAATTGATATGGAACAAGCATACGATAGTATGTGCTAGAAAACTCTAGAAAAAATCTTGGAAATTTTTTGTTTTCCACATAAATTTTCTTCTTGGATCATGAACGGTGTCATAGATCCTAAATTTTCTTTATTAATTAATGGATCTCAGTCTAAATGGGTTAAAGCAAGGAATGGTTTTCAACAAGGATGTCCCTTATCACCATACCTCTTCATCCTATGTGCTCAGCTTCTCTCTAATGTATTTTTACAAAATGGGAACTATTTGGGTATTCAAGTCATGCAAAATTGTACAAGGATTAATCATCTACTCTTTGTCGATGAAATTTTAATCTTATCTGAAGCTATTATTAGAGATGTGAAGAAAATTAAAAATGTTTTATCCAATTTTTGTAATTGGACTGGTCAGTGCATAAATGCAAGAAAATTTGTGATGTTGTTTGGAAATAATGTGAATAAGAGAAAGAGAAGGGCTATTGAGAGGTTTATGGGCTTTAAGGTGGGGAAGTAATTCAATTACCTTGGCATTAAAATTGCTTTAAGGAGTATAGTGGTAGAAGTTTAACAATTTATTATTGATAAAGTTATGAGATTGATACATATATGGGGTTCTAAACTCTTATCCTTGGCTGGGAAATTTTTACTCATTAAATCTGTCCTCAACTCTATCCCAGTTTTTTATTGTTCTCTTACTCTGGTTCCAAAAAGGATATTAAAAGATCTTGACAAAATCTATAGAAAATTCATATGGGACAAAACTAATGGCAAATTGGGTTTACATTATATGAGTTTGGAGAAGCTCTGTAAATTGAACTGCTGGGGGGGGGGGGGGGGGGGGGGGGGAGGCCTTCGGTCCAATTTGGATTTAGCTGGTCCCTCAAGAGCAAGGTTGGCATGGAAAATTATTTAGAAAAAAGATTCATTGTTGTACAAGTGGCTGGGTGAAAAATTCAAAATTTATAAGGGAAAGACAAATGGAAGCAAAGTTAGCTTTTCATTCAAAATTATTGCCAATGGTATGAAGCACCTTAATAATATTGTGAGATGGAAGATCGGTTCTGGAAGGAAGAATGTTGTTTTTAATGACATCTGGATTTTTGACATGAACCTTCATTCATGGCCAACTTTTATGACGGTACCAGAAGACATTGAATTGACATTAGACAATCTTATTAAAAATGGTGGGTGGAATATAAATAAACTTTATTCTTTGTTCGGTGAAGGCCTTGTTGCTTTAATTTGTAAGATTCAAATCCATCATGAAGATGAAATAGAACTTATTTAATTTAAATTAAGTATGTCTATTTCTGCATTAGCTTATAAAGCTTCAATCATAGAAGAAGAACCTTATTTTTATTGGGAATGTCTTAAAAATATGAAACTAAGACCTTGAGTGGAAGTGTTCTGGTGGCGATTATTCAACAACGTAATTCCTACAATCTTTTTCTTATATCAAAGAAGAATTTAAGAGGAATTCGGTTGTCCTAGATGTTGTAATGAAAGAGAAGATATTGACCACATCATGGTCAATTGTTAGAAAATGGCACAGGTCATGAATTATCTTAACAATTGGGGCATTAGCTTTCTAGTTTTTAACTCTTCTCAACATTGCTGGAATTCATTGAATTCAGGTGCTAAAAATCACAAATTAATTTTAAATATTAATTGTAATGCGATTTATCACTATTGGAGGGCAAGGAACCAGATTATTCAAGGAGGGAAAAACATAAGTGCTTTGGTGTTTGCTTTGAATTCGGTTAGCTATGCATCAATTTCCTTTATGGAAGATAGAAAATTGTCAGGCCATTAGGGTATCAATCTGTCCAATAGACTGTGTAATTGTTGGTACCCTCCTCGACCTGACTAGATCAAAATTAATGTTGATGCTTCATTATCAAATTCTTATAAAGGAGGAGTAGGAGGTATCAGAGATTGTAAAGGAAGACGTCTACTTGACTATGGTTTTAATTATATTCACTGGGATATATCTTTTCTTGAACTAATGGCAATCTATATACTTAAAGAAGTTAAGAAGAATTGGATGGAAGGATACATAGGGGTAATCATAGAAGTTGGCAAAAAAAACATCATCAGGTTCTTATAAGATCTTAAAGGTAATTGAAAAGATGAGCTCAAATTCTTAAAAGATTTTAATTTTGTTGTTTTTAATTGGGTCAATAGAGGTTGCAATAATTTATCCAATTTATGTGTTAATTATGCTCTTTTTAGCAACTTCTCTTGGGATTGTGTAGACATGAATAAGATTCCTCCTATTTTCAATCAAGAGTTAAAGGAGGAGTCGACCTATGAGTCTTGTTTGTAATAGCTTTTAGTTTTTATTAATGCAATCTTTTGCCTTTCTAAAAAAAAAAAAAAAAAAAAAAAAAAAAAAAAAAAAAAAAAAAAAAAAAAAAAAAAAGAGAGACATTAGTTTTTACATAGAAATTTAGAGAAGAGAAAACACACATGGTCTTCCTTAGTTGAAATAATTCTATTGGTTTTTTATCATAAATTATAAATTATGTCAGTGTCTATCATTAGGGGTGATGTTGATGCAATATACTAGATATAAAATATACATATCATATTACGTTGTGAAAGTTGAAAAAGCATTTTATTATGATGTTAAGAATAAATTTTATAAAATTTTACTATCTTAAATATTAAAAAATAATATTATTAATAATTGTTCTTATGTAGTAATATCTCAGAAACAACAACAACAACATCAAGCCTTTATCCCACTACGTGGGGTCGGCTACATGAATCCTTTTTCTCCATTATGTCCTATTAAAAGTCAAATTCTCATTTAAATCTAATAAAGAAAGGTCATTCCTAATATTTTCTAACCAAGTATTTTTTAGGTCTACCCCTACCTTTCTTAACATAAGTCAAATCTAATACCTCTACTCTCCTAACCGGGTTATTGGAAGGCCACCGTTTTATGTGACCAAACAATCTAAGGCGACTCTCTCTAATCTAATGTTCTACTGGAGCTACTCCAACCTTTTCACGTATATTCTCATTTCGTATCCTATCTCTAAGGGTAAAGGAACTCATCCACCTGAGCATCCTCATCTCTGCCACACTTAACTTAGTATTATGCTTCTCTTTTAATGGCCAACATTCGGCACCATAAAGCATTTCAGGCCTCACTACCATCTTATAGAATTTTCCCTTAAGTTTGAGGGGTACATTTCTATCACATAGCAAGCCCGATGCATTCCTCCACTTCGACTATCCAACTTGAATTCTGCTGATAATATACCCATCTATTTCACCATCACTTTGAACAATAGATCCAAGATATCAAAAACATGTACTCTTATTAATGACTTGATTGCCCAAAGTCACAATCCCCTCACTAGGTCTATTACTACTAAAATTACACTCCATATATTCCGTTTTAGATCTACTCAAGTGAAAACCTTTAGATTCTAAGGTTTACCTCCATAATTCAAGTTTACCTTCAACTCCCTCTCTAGTCTTATCAACAAGAAGAACATCATCAACAAAAAGCATACACCAAGGTACATCCTCTTGAAAATCTCTAGTGATAACATCCATGACTAAAGCAAAAAGATATGGGCTTAAGGCTGTTCCTTGATGTAACCCAATCGAAATAGGGAAATACTTAGTCAAACCTCCTTGTGTTTGAACATAAGTAATAGCTCATGCATACATATCTTTAATGATTTGAATATAAGAAATATTAACTTCTTTCTTTCCAAGAACTCTCCATAGCACTTTTCTTGGAACTTTATCATATGCTTTTTCTAAATCAATAAATATCATAGGTAGATCCTCCTTATTTACTCTTTATTTCTCCATCAAACCTCTTAATAAATGTATGGCTTCCATAGTCGACCTACCCGGCATGAATACAAATTGATTTTGAGAAACATTAGTATCACGCCATAACCTATGCTCCATAACTCGCTCCCATAGTTTTAAAGTATGACAGAATAACTTAATACCTCTATAATTCGCACAATCTTATGCATCGCCTTTATTCATAAAAATAGGAATTAACACACTCATTCCCCACTCATCTGGCATCTTTTTAGTCTTCAACATAGTATTCAAATGTTTAGTAAGAAAAGAAATTCCTTCAACTCCTAAGCATTTCCACACCTCTATTGGAATATCATCAGGTCCAACAGCTTTTTCACCCTTCATTTTCTTTAAAGCCTCTCTAACTATAGTTTTACTAATACGTAGATAAAAACAAAAATCTTTATTTCATTTAGGGTACTAAGGTCACTATAGTCAATCTTATTTTCACAATCTTCATTAAAAAGTTTAGCAAAATATCTCATCCACCTTTGTTGAATATCATCTTCTAAGAAAAGTATTTTTTGATCTTCATCCTTAATACACATCACTTGAACTAAATCCTTACTACTCCTGACATTTTGTTTGGCTAACTTATACATATATCTTTCTCCCTCCTTAGTATCTAATCTATTATATAAATCACTAAATGCTAATGTCTTTGCATCGCATATTGCTTTCTTAGAATCCTTATGAGCCACTTTATATATTTTCCAATTATCAGAATTTTTAAAATTAAACTAATTTTTATAACAAATTTTAATCTTTTCTTGCACATTTGGAATCCACCACCAACTATTTTTACTATTAGGATCTTTTCCCTTTGATACTCTAAGCACATCTTTTATAATATTCTTAATATCACTAGCCACTTTTTCCCACATAATATTAGCATCCTTATGCACAGACAATATCTTAAGATCTAAAATCTTACTCTCAAAAATAGTTTTTGTTAATATTCTTTAAATTCCCCCATCTAATCCTAGGAAATCATTTTACTTTATTTTTTATTTTATGCCTCTTTATCTTAAAGTCCAAAACAAATAATCGATATTGGGTACATAAATTTCAACTCAAAATAACTTTACAATCTTTGCAATCTAAACAATTTACTTTTCTAATAAGAAAAAAGTCAATCTGGGTTGTACTATATCCATTTTTATAAGTGATGAGATGTTCATTCATTTTCTTAAATAATGTATTAGCAATTCAAAAATCATAAGCTAAAAAAAAATCTAATATGGTCTTGCCACCTTCATTCGTCATTCCAAATCCATGGCCACCAAGAATGCTTTTAAAATCATCTACCACTCTACCAACATGTCCATTTAAATCTCCTCCAATAAAACTTTTTCTTCAAGAGGTATCTTTTGTATTAATTCTTCTAAGTCAATCCAAAAATTTAATTTAGAACTCATATCCAAACCTACTTGAGGAGCATAAGCACTTATAACATTAACAATCTTATCATTAATAAATATCTTTAAAGCTATAATTCTATCTCCAATCCTATAATTTTTATAACATTATCCTTTAAAATCTTATCTATAATAACACCTACATTATTTCTAATATGACTCCTACCCGAATACCAAATTTTAAATCATAAACTATCAATTTCCTTAGCCTTCTCTCCAACCCAATTAGTTTCCTGAATACACAAAATATTTAATTTCTTATGAATTATAATATCTATTAATTCCATTAATTTTCTTGTAAGGGAACCTATATTCCAAGTTCCTATCCTAATTTTAGTTTCATGGAATAGCTTCTTTGCCCACATCCATCCTTGATGTGGGAATTCTTGCCTATTTAACACTAAACCCAGGAGCCAGTGCAGCGGCCCTTACACACTTGTCACTATATTCAGGCCATACAACACATCGCTTCCAGGGGACACCCTAGCATTAACACCAGTAATATCTTAGAAAAAGAAAAACAATTTCACAAGTGTTAAACCAACACTACAACATTTCAAATACCAACACCATAGAATCCATAACACCCCAGCACTAGATACATAATAGCGCTAGAGTCTCAAACAAAAAATATTATTAAGTTTGCACCATAATAGAGTCAAGATCAGCCCCTCGGTCCTTAAAATTACCATAGTGCCATAAATCCGCATCATAACACTAGAGTCTCAAGAATTTGAATATAAGAGCACTAAAATGTGAAACACCATAATGCCAGATTACACATTCAAGCACCACAGCGCTTAACTTTTTAAATTCCGCGATAGAGCAGTCACCAAAAAGAGGAGTAGTCTTTGAGGATAAAGTAGAATCGATAATTCAGGAATGTAATGACTCACATTTTAAAGGGCATTTTGGAGGTTTTAAAACTAATTCTAAGGTATTACAATTAGGATTCCTACATTATTTAAAGAGGTTAATGAATTATTAAGAAATGTAATCAATGTCAACGAGTATGTAATATTTTTAGAAGAATAAATTACTCTTAAATTATATTTTGGAAGGTAAGTTGTTTGACGTTTGAAGATTATATTTTAAATGACCATTTATGAAATATTATGGATGCCAATATATTTTGATTATTATTGACTATGTGTCTAAATGAGTTGAAGGAGTGACAACCCCTAGAACTATTATTCAGATTATGCTTAACTTTTTAAATAAATTTCTTTTTTAATTTGGAATGCCTAGAGTATTCATTAGTGATGGGGAAGTCATTTCTATAATAAGAGAATAGAAGCAATACTTGTTACATATGGTATTCATCATTGGATTGCAATAAATTATTATCTCCAAACTCATAGTCAAGTTGAAAAAGTTATCAGGAGATAAAAAGGAACTTCAAAAAAATGGTAAGTTTTAACTTGAAAGATTATGTTATTAAACTTGATGATGCATTATGGGCCTATAGACTTTTTTTTAAAACACTTATTAGAATGCCTTCCTGTCAATTAGTCATCAAAAAATTTTGTCATCTTCTAGTAAAATTATAACATAAGACATTTTGTGCTGTGAAGGAATTAAAATTTAATCTTCAAGGAGCAAAAGAAACAAGGTAAATACAACTGAATGAGGTGGAGTAATTTAGAAATGAAGCCTGTAAAAATGCCAATAGTTATAAAGATAAAATTAAATAGAAATTTAAGGAAAAAAACTTTTCACATGTTTAAGGTAAATTGTCATAGATTTAAGAATTATATAGGAGACATTGATCATTTAAGAAGTATCAATAAATTAGTTCACCCTCAATAGAAGTAATTTGTGTAGTCTTGCTAAAGACTAAAAAACTTAATGCTGAGGGAACAAAACCTTAATATGTTGTGTTCTTGTAAGCATTTTTAGCTTCTTTTAGTTTTTGGGTTTTAACTATTTATCATTAGTATAATTTACTTATTGCAGTAATTTATTTACATTATTATTTTGTTTTCTTATCTTACATTTAAGTAAAAATATTACTATTGCATAACTTTTGAAAATGTCCTCTATATTATGCTTGTGCTTTGATTGCTCATTTATCCAAAATAAAATTTGTAATTAAAAATTATTTAAAATTAAGAATAATATCAACTCTAGGTGATAATTTGGATGAGTAAAGAATCTTCAATTTTAATTTTAAAATCAAAATAATTAACTAAATAAAATAATTTAAGTTATTATCTTGCGTTAAACTTAAATGCTGAGCACTTAAGCACAAACTAATGATTTAAAGATTAAATAAGTTTAGAGAAACTGAGTGAGTAATTTAATTTATTAAAATCATTTTAAAGTTGAATATGGAATTAGTGAGCTTACTAACATTCTTACATTAATTCATTTTAGGGTTATTTGAAGGAAGAAAGAAATCGGATATTAAAAATTATTATTATTTTCTCATATATAAAAAATATGAAAAACATGAAAATAAAAAAAAATAATGAAAGGAAAAGAAAGATGAGTACTTAAAAAAGTTGTATCATTTGAAGCTCAATTCCTAAAAGTATTTTAAATACTTAAGTCAAGTAGGAAAATATAAGTAAATTGATACATATGATGGTTTACTAATGAACTTCTAATTTAACTAGAAGCATGTCTAAATTCTAATTGATATATTATTCATACCTAAAATCAATAATCAATAATACACTTATATTTGTAAGGGATAACTTTAATTTAATTAAGCAATAACAAGGATGATTTATTCTGATACTGCTTATAATTATTTAAATTAAAATTTCATATCTTTGATCTTTCCAAATTACATTGAAATGGTAAAGTTATTTTCTTATATTTACTAATCTTAAATTATCTATTTTTATTTGGTCTAGTTATCTAATCAATATGTGGTTACACTATTGCTTGAGGATAAACAATAATTTAAGCTAGGAGAAATTTATTAAGTATAAATTTTAAAGTTTCTTACTATCTTAAATATCAATAAAAATATTTTTTTAATTCCACAAGTGCTAAACTTTCACTATATAGTTTCAAATATTAATGTCAAACCATCCACGGCACCCCGATGCATGATCAGAACATTGTAGTGTTGATATTATCTATCTCATGACCTATTTTAGAGATTTTGATGATAACAAACATCTACTTGGATGTTCTAATTTTTGTGCTAAATATTTTATGGGTAATGATGTGCATAGTAATTACTTATGGTATTTATATTGCATAATTCAAGTTCAATCAAATGTTGAGATTAAGATGGACTAAGATTGACAACTTGAAGGACTTTATACTATTGTAGGAGTATATTAGTGGCCTATTAATAATTACTTGCATGATTTAATTTGCTCACAATCGAAATATCAATTGATTGTATATTAATCTTGATATAGAAATTAATAAGATTTCTTTATTAAATAATTTTTATAACATTCATTGATTATATAATGATTATCAAATATTAAAAGTTATATAATTAGAAAAATTGACTAAGATTGACAACTTGAAGGACTTTATATTATTGTAGGAGTATATTAGTGGTCCATTAATAATTACTTGCATGATTTAATTTGCTCACAATCTAAATATCTATTGATTTTATATTAATCTTGATATAGAAATCTATAAGATTTCTTTATTAAATAATTTTTATAACATTCATTGATTATATAAGTATTATCAAATATTAAAAGTAATATATAATTAGAAAGATTAAAGGTAATAAGCTTATATGGAAATTTTTTTATTCTTTATTTAATTTAAATTAACTTGTTTGACATCAATTTATTGATATATGAAAAATTTTATATAAATTACACTATATTATTATATTTATATTCAATATATCCTTAAGTATTTAAAATTGTGCTTGAGTTTTTATTTTACTGAATATGATATTATTTTGACAAAATTGTGTTTTAATTGTTATTATGTTAGATTCGTTGGATTCTGCAGATATGAAATTGATCTTATTTGAATTTATAATGAATTTCCAAATATTGTCTGAATTAAATATAATTTGCTGGTAGCCATTTTTTCCTTATTTTGGATGTATATGAAGACTTTTTAACTTTCCCTTGTGGCTAGCCATTTTATAGCCTTCTGAATCTTATATATATATATATTTAATATAAATGAATTATTGATTAAATATAATATTATTATTTGATAATTTAATATTAGATTAATAGTTTTATTCAAATTTGGCTTTACTTACATTTTCCCTTTAAATACCTATCTTTCCCTTCATGTAAGGGCTGCTCAAGAAAGAAATCTCCAGTAATTCTTTCATTCATTCTTTCTTCCTTACATGATAAGTCTTGAGAGGAGAAACTTTGATTTTTATTCCAAGAGCTCTTTTCATTTGCGAGATGAAATTCTTGGTTGGAAAGCTTCAACACACACAATTGAGTAACATTTCTTGGAGTTCTTGAGTTTGCTTTCCTTCACTAAATATTTACTTAAATATATTTATTATTTGGTGGAATACTAGTTATAAATTTTATATTAAGTTTTTAGTATTATATCTTTTAAATCCATAAAGTTAGTAAAGCAAATATTTCTATTATCTTTAATAAGGCATAGATTTATGTTGAAAAATAATTCTTTTTTATTTGAAGAGTTAATGTATAAACCAACGAGAAAATATTATTATTTAAAATATTATTTATATTTTTATCAAAATATAAATCTATCTTATAGTGAGAAAATTTAATATTCCATTTGCAAGTAGTGAGGTGATTTAAATTAATTTATAATATTACCTCAAATTTTATAGACATTTTATTAAAATATAATTTGATCTTGTATTATTTACATCAAATTGTAATTTTTATTTTCTTGATATAAGCCATTTAGCTTAGTGAAGTTTTAATTATATCTAGATTTGGCTATACTTGCCCGTGTAGGAGAGTACTTAGGTTATAAAGTACCTCTTTGATTTAAAGAAGTGAGGTTTACTAAGCAAACTTTGATTAGTAAATTCTAGCCTGAGAATTGGCTAGTGTGGATATAGGTCGGATTGGAATTCGGGTCGACCCACTTAAAATGTTGTGCCTCTTATTTTTATTTCTTGCATCTATTTTTCTTTATTTTTTTATAAAAATTGTGTAATTTCTTATTCTTTTCAAAATAGATTTAAAAATATTTTAATTTCCTTCTTTTAATAAAAAATTTAAAACCTAAATTCACCCCCTCCTCTTGGGGTGCCATAGTCATTCAACAATTGATATTAGAGCCTTGGCTCTTTTTATTTTAGCTTAACATCTAAAGTAGATCCATAAATAAACTATGGTACAAGGTTTCCTAAGTGTTCACTTCCCGAAGGAAAATTCACTCATTGTCCTCTATTTTTAGGTAATGTTCATTTAGATTATTGAAAAAAATAGAATTAGTACATTATTAAAAGGGAAATGCTCCCGTATATGGTACATAGTTACACACCAATATCATACACCAACAACTAAAGAAATTATTGGAATTAGAATTGAAATTTTTTTTGATGAATAGACTGCTTTAGAGAGGGAATTAGATTAGTTAAATGCTAGGGCATGTAATACTTTGATTTGTGCACTTCTTCCAGATGATTGCTTGAAAATTTTCATGTTAAATTGAACAAAAAAATTTGGGATAAATTAATTATTACTTATGAAGGTACTAGTAAGGTTAGAGATGCTCACATAAATAGACTTGTTCATGAATATGAATTATTTTTTATGTCTCCTTCTAAATCTATTTCTGATATGTAAATAAGATTTATGAAAATATTTAATACATAACATTTTCTTGAAGGAATATATAAGAATCAAGACTTAGTTTATAAGATTCTTAGATGCCTTTCCAAAGAATAGGATGCTAAAGTAACTGCAATTAGTGAGGTTAAAGATTTATCTGCTTATCCACTTGATCAGTTTTTGGGTTCTTTGATAGCACATGAATAGATTATAGCTCAAAAGGAGAAATTGGATAGCCCTTCTAAAAAAGAGAAAGAGAATGGTAAAACTATTGTCTTACAATTTGATGATAATAATGAACCCAGTTCATCAAGCTCTAATGAAGATAGTGATGAAGTGGCTGTGCTTTCAAAAAGACTTGGAATTCTACTAAGGAAGAAAAATCAAAGCTAGAAGTATTCCAAAAATTATAAATTTTAAACTAAGAAATTTTCTATGGGAGAAGGGATTATTTTTTACCATTACAAGATGCATAGACATATAAGATGAGATTGTCTAGATCTTATTGATTCAAAGAAGAAAGAGATGGATATAGAGAGAAAGAGTGACAATAAGTAAATGATGAAATTCAAGATGGAGGAAAAAGCTTCTATGGGCCAACCCAGATTCCGATGAATCAAGTTTATCAAATGAAGAGATGAACATTTGCCTTATGGCATGAGGAGAATAAGATTATGAATTTCAAGAAGAATGTAATGATATATCTTATGAAGAATTAGATGATGCTTTTAATGAATTAGTTATTGAGTATAAAAAATTTAAAAGAAAATATAATATTTTAGAAAAAGAGCATAAAAATTTAGATATGTATTTTAATGATTTAAAAAATGAATGTGATGACTTAAAAAATAAAAATAGTTCTTTATTAGATTGTTCATTACTTGTTTGTAAATTTGAAAGAGAAAATATTCTATTAAAAGGAATATTATATTTACCATGAAATCACAAGTTTATTATAAAGCTCCAGCAAGTACAACTTCAAATAAAAATTTTTCTTATATGTCACGTAGGCATCATGCAAAGCCATATGCAAATACTAATATTTGGTGTAATTATTGTTGAATCTAGTAATTAGGTTGTTAAGCCTAAGTAAATGTCCCACGGCTACCAAGAGGGGGGTGAATTGGTAGTTTTAAAAATTTTAAACCCTCTTAAAATTAAAGTTGAACCGAAATGAAATTCTCTTTTAAAGTTTGTAGAAAAATGTTTTTCAACCACAGAGTTGTTAAAACTAAAATTTAAAATGCGGAAACGTAAAAGCAGTAAAGTAAATGACACCAGATTTATAGTGGTTCGGTCTATAACCAGACCTACATCCACTCCTCAGAGGCACCCTCTGAGTATTGCACTAATACCACAAAGTGACTCTCCTTTAGCACCCACAGCAAGGCGGAGAAGCCTGTACAAAACCCTCTTTTCACCACTCCCCGGTGCGGCAGAGAACCGTCGTCCTTTTACACAAACCACAGTGCTGGCAGAGAACCGTCGTCCTTTTACACAAACCACAGTGCTGGCAGAGAACCGTCGTTCTTTCACACTCTCCTAGTGTGGGCAGAGAACCCTACGGCTGTTCACACTCTCCTAGTGTAGGCAGAGAACCTTCTTCCTTTTACACTCTCCTAGAGTAGGCAGAGAACCCACGTCTGTTCACACTCTCCAAGTGTCGGCAGAGAACCGGACCTTTTTGAATGATCTTCTCACAAGAACCTAGAAGAAAGAAAGAAAAGAGTGAAGAAATCCAACTTCACAAGTAGAGATTCTTACCTTAGCAATCCAAGTGAAGCCTTCTTGCTCCAATGGTAGGAATCCTCCTTTGAATGCTCTCTTCCACTCTCCCCTTGACTATTCTCTCAATAGGCACGAAGTTCAAGTGACAAATAGATTGGGTGGCAGTCTAATTTGAAGTATTTATACAAAAGACAAGAAAAACCGCCCAAAAACTGCAAGTTTTCAATTCTGTACGCAGTGGATCGTCCGGTACGATCGTGGATCGTCCTGGACGATTTTACTTAAATGATCTGAAACGACCTTATTTGTATATGTGTACGAAATGACTTCGTACAGCTGATCGTCCTGTACGAACTAGGTTCGTCCAGTACGAACGGTTATTACAAGGTCGGTTCTAGAAACTGCTGAAAACTGTCCTAAGTCGGTTTATCGTTTGGACGAAAATATGTTCGTCTGGACGAAAATTTTCCAGAGAGCCGATCGTCCTGGACGATGATTTATTTCGTCTGGACGAAAATTTTCCAGAGCGCCCATCGCCGGGGACGATAATTTGGTTTCGTCTGGACGAAAATTTTCCAGAGAGCTGTTCGTCCGGTACGATATTTATTTTCGTCTGGACGAAAATTTTCCAGAGCGCCCATCGCCGGGGACGATATAAAAATTCGTCCTGGACGAATAGGACTTAGAAAAATTTTTCGAAGCAAGTTCCTATTCGTTCCAACTGCTCTATAGGAGATAACTGACAGATCGTCCAGTACGATATATATCGTCCTGTACGATCAGTTTAGAATTTCAAGATCTCCTTAGTTTGTGTGTGTGAGATTTTATTCACTCAATTACAATCACTCCCTTTCAAAATTAATTCAAAGAAAAGACACTTCAAATAAACAAAATTTCTCATGTTGAATTTGATTTGAAGTTTTCGTAGTCTGGAGTCTGATTTTCCTGAAATGTTAGTACACACAAGAGCAAGTGCAAATCTTCTGAAATTGTTAGGAGATAACTATTCATTTGAACAATAATGTTTGGAATCATCAAAACTACATAAGTTGCACAAATATAAATCATTCAAATAGCAACTATTCAAACAATCTCCCCCTTTTTGATGATGGCAAAACAATTATTATTAGTATGGTTTCAAGTTAAGACAAAATCTCTTATCTCCTAAACTCCCCCTGAATTTATGAGTACATTAAAATAAGGAGGCATTAAAGAACAAAAAATTTTTGTTTTTCTAAAATTTTAACAGAAAACACAAATCACAAACAAAACAAAAACACAAACACAAACATAATAATTTCTCCCCCTTTTTGACAGCAACAAAAAGTGAAGAAGAATAAGACAAGAAATGTAAATAATAATATGAAATTCATTGTGAAAATTTTAATCTAAATTGTGATTTGACATAGGGTATGCAATTTTAAACTAAAGATATTAGGTCAATCATAGAAATTCATAAAATTTATGAAAAGATATAACATTGTAAGTAAGAAGAATTTATGAAAGACATGATTCAATTTAGACATTTTGATTATTTGAAAATCATTACAAGTGAGATGTAAAAAAAAATTCTATATTTCAAAGTTCAATAGAATATAAATGAACATTAGATCAACTTGAATTAAGAGATTAAACGAATTTGGAAAGAAGAGAATTACCTCATGTGGTGCTTTGCACATCTTTTTCAAAGTTTTGGAGCACATTTTTGTGCATTTGTCTTTGGTTGGGCTTATTTTGTGCCTCTTTTTCACTTTGCAAATTTTTGCGAATCCCTTTTGATTTTTGTACATTTGTACAATTTTCAAGAGTAATTTAACCAATTCTTTCCAAAATCTATAATCTAACATTTCAAATATTTCTAGGTGCATAAATATCATTTGAGCATAGAAATACAAAATAAGATAACATCAAAATTGCAATAACAATATTATATTTTATGTAGTCTAAATGAATAGACATGAACTTAAAAATTCTAACTACAACAAGTTATAAACAAATTATAAATTTAGAAAGTCTAGATTTTCTAATATAGATAATCTCATATTACAATCAAATTTGAGCACAATGTAGATTAAAAATAATATTAATGAAATTCATAAAGATTAGCCACATTTCAAAACAAATCTAAGACAAACAAACTTTCATTGATTAAAAAGAAAATTACATAAAAACATTGAACTTAAACAAAAACATAACAACAAAACAAAAAAAAATACACCAGACACACATAAAAAAAAACTTCTACTGTTCTGGAGGAGGAGGTGGAGGAATGCCGCCAAAGAGATTGAAGTAGGAGGCCATTAACATTACATTGGTATTTATTTCATGAACTTCATCTCTAATATTACCAATGTCATGTTGCTGCTGCGTAAGATGAGCATCAAATTGATCAAACCTTTGATCAATGTGAGTCTCTAGTCTATCAAATCTCTCAATCAGATTCTGGTAATCTGATTGAGAAGCAGAAGCTTGCACTCCTTCTTCTTCTTCTTCTGAAGCACTATCATGTGCTTTTTCTTTTTCTTTTTCCTCCCTGAAGAGCAGTCTGAAAGATGCATCGTTGTAATAATCTGGCTCTTCATATTCCTCATCAGGATGGACTATATTGTACTTCTTCTCCAAAACATAAGTAATCAAGTGCCCTAAAGAAATATTCTTCTTCCTCTTCTGATTAGGATGTCCTATTTCTGAAAGCCCATAGATATGATCTAGGATGAGTTGGGCTTCATCAATAGGTTGTCTTTTCATGATTAAAAAAGTTAGACAAGAGAGGAGAGGAGTTATGTTTATCCTATCACCAGCTTTAGGAATAATTGAGGATCTAAGGATATGCTGGATGATTCGGGCATCTTGGGTCATACCGGCCACTCTAGCAACATGATTGTCAATTCCATTTTCTCTAATTACCCTATTGATTTCATACCAATGGAAGGTGTTGTCTGATGCTACGGTGTGGGCTCTATATCCTTCAGTTCTTAGGTTTAAAAATGCACCAAGATCGTGCTTGGTGATCTCAACTTTTTTCTTAAAAACAAAAGAACTAATGATAGAGTGGTCTTGATTGAAACTCATGTTGGCTAGGAAGTAATGGTAGGTTTGCTTATTGTAGAGGTGGACAAGAGAAAGAATGAAATGAAATTGGGTTGAGGCGAAGAGGTGTAATACCCGAAATTTCAACTCCGTTTGGATAAGAATGCGAGACGGAGTGATTTTCGCAGAAGCAAAACGAGGAAAAGATTCCTCATTTGCTTTGGAAAGGAAGTTGTCTGGAGCATTCCTGTTGGGTTTCTTCACCAAAACTTTTTGTCTCTTGCTAGAGGAGGCCATAGTTGATTTGATGTAGAAAGGGATTGAAAAAGATGTTTGAAAGTGTGATTTTCAAGTTTGAAAGCCCTCATATTTAAAGAAAAACGATATGTTCGTCCTGGACGAAAATATTCGTTCTGGACGAAAAATTATTGTTCGTCTGGACGAAGTAATTTCGTACAGACGATCCAATTCGTCCAAAATGTAACGGCTTTTCGTATTCAACACAACTTACGATGCGTCCCTTCGTACAGGCTTTTTGACTTGACCGATCGTACATACGAAAATATTTCATACAGACGATCAAAAAGCGTTTCGTTTTAATGACTCTTGAAAAACGTCCCCTACAATGAATCGACACATGTTCGTACATACGAAAAAAAAATTTCGTACATACGAAGTTCGTATTAAAAACTGTCTTATCCACTCAACCGCTGCATTCAATCGTCCCGACGTTTGAGAAAAAGAAAAAAATCGTACTGGACGATCACAGATCGTACAGACGATCCAATAAAAAAAAAAAAAAAAAAAAAAAAACTGCTCTCAAAACGGTTTAAATTCGCGCAAACTGTTTCTTAACACATCGTCCTGTACGAAAAATTTCGTCCTGGACGATCTCCAAAAAAAATTTTTGATTTTTAAATTTTTAAATTAACAAAAACAACAAAAAATAATCAACAACACAGAAAACATAAGACAAAAACATAAATTCAAAAACAATTCATACAAAAACACAAAATTTACAAAATCACAAAAACAAAATACAACAAATATCAATGTTGCAAAGACATTTTGGTTAAGCATTCAAATCAATAACACCAAGCCTTGTTCTTAAAGTACTGAAGGTATCAAAGGCTAAAGGTTTTGTAAAAATGTCTGCAAGTTGATTTTCAGTTGAAACATGTATGAGTTCAATTTCTCCTTTGGATACATGATCCCTTATGAAATGATGCCTTATATCAATGTGTTTGGTTCTAGAATGTTGAATAGGATTTTTGGAAATGCAAATAGCACTAGTATTGTCACAATAAATTGGAATAGTGCCTATAGTTAATCCTAAGTCAATCAACTGTTGTTTTAACCAAAGTACTTGTGCCACACAACTTCCTAATGCAATGTATTCTGCTTCTGCAGTAGATAGTGCCACTGAATTTTGTTTTCTACTAGACCATGAAACTAATGAATTTCCAATGAATTGACATGTTCCAGAAGTGCTTTTCCTATCCACTCTACAGCCTGCAAAGTCAGAATCTGAGTAACCAATAATTTCAAATGAAGAGCTAAACTTAGGATACCAAATTCCTAAGTTTTGAGTTCCTAGTAGATATCTTAAAATCCTTTTCACTGCTGTCAAATGTGATTCTTTTGGATCTGATTGAAATCTAGCACATAAGCAAACACTAAACATAATATCTGGTCGGCTAGCAGTCAAGTAAAGTAAAGATCCAATTATCCCTCTAAATTTCTTTTGATCAACAGATTTTCCCTTAAGGTCTTTATCTAACTGAACTGAAGAACTCATTGGTGTACTAACAGGTTTAGCATTGTCCATTTCATATTTTTTGAGGATGTCCTTAATATATTTGGTTTGACTAAGAAAAGTACCTTCCTCAAGTTGCTTAATGCTAAAACCTAGAAAGTAATTTAAATCTCCCATTAGACTCATTTCAAATTCACTACTCATTGTTTTAGAAAAATCATCACAAAGATGTTTATTTGAAGATCCAAAGATGATGTCATCCACATAAATTTGAACAATAAGTATATCCTTTCCAATTTTCCTTAAAAAGAGAGTTGTATCCACACTTCCTTTTTCAAAAGATCTTTCAAGTAGAAAGGTGCTTAACCTCTCATACCAAGCCCTAGGTGCCTGTTTCAATCCATATAATGCCCTTTTTAATTTGAAAACATGATTTGGAAATTTAGAGTTTTCAAAACCTGGAGGTTGTTCTACAAAAACATCTTCTTCAATTACTCCATTTAAAAAGGCACTTTTGACATCCATTTGAAACAATTTAAAACCTTTAAAACAGGCAAAGGCTAGTAAAACCCTAATTGCTTCAAGTCTAGCTACAGGAGCAAAAGTTTCCTCAAAATCAATTCCTTCAATTTGATTATACCCCTTAGCTACTAATCTAGCCTTATTTCTAATGACTACTCCTGAGTCATTCATTTTATTCTTGAACACCCACTTGGTTCCAACAACACTTTGATCTTTTGGCCTTGTAGTTAGTTCCCAAACTTTATTTCTTACAAATTGATTCAACTCTTCTTGCATGGCCAATATCCAAAATTCATCTGAAAGTGCTTGATCAATGTTAGTGGGTTCAACAGTTGAAATAAAGGCTGAATGATTGACTTCCTTGTTTAATCCACGCCTAGTTCTAACACCCTCACTTGGTTCACCTATGATTAATTCCTTTGGGTGGTTTTTAGAAAATCTCAAATCTCTAGGCAAAGGGTCTTCTCTTTCTAAATTTTCTTCCACATTTTCTTCCAAATTTAATCTATCAATATTTTGGGAGTTTTCTTCAATTTCTTCTTCAACAACTTTTGGCTCTTCCAAGTTTCCATTTTCATCAAAAACAACATGTGTGGTTTCTTCAATAACTAAAGTTCTTTTGTTGAATACTCTATAAGATTTTCCAACACTTGAATATCCAACAAAAATTCTTTCATCTGATTTTGGATCAAATTTTCCTAAGGCAGATTTTCCATTATTATGTATGAACACCTTGCAACCAAATACATGCAAATGAGACAAATTTGGTGTTCTTCCTTTTAGCAACTCATAGGGTGTTTTATTCAAATTTGATCTCACATTCACCCTATTCAGAACATAGCATGCAGTGCTAACCGCCTCAGCCCAAAAATATCTAGGAAGTGAGTATTCTGCTAACATTGCTCGGGCGGCTTCTATTAATGTTCTGTTCTTTCTTTCAACTACTCCATTTTGTTGAGGAGTTCTAGGTGCAGAAAAATTGTGATCAATCCCATTTTCTTTACAGAAATTTTCAAATCTTTCATTTTCAAATTCTCCTCCATGATCACTTTGTATAGAAATTATTTCACATCCTAGTTTTCTTTGTATCCAAGTTGAAAAATTTCTGAATTCCTCAAATGATTCACTCTTATGAAAAAGAAATTTAACCCAGGTGAATCTTGAAAAATCATCTACTATAACAAATCCATATACCTTTCCTCCTAGACTAACAGTGCTTACTGGTCCAAAAAGATCCATGTGTAGAATTTCTAAAGGTTTACTGGTCCTAAGATCTTTAATGGACTTAAAAGAGGACTTCACTTGTTTTCCTAATTGACATGCATCACACAGATGGTCCTTAGTAAAGTCTAGTTTAGGTATTCCTCTCACCAAATTCTTTTGGGTAATTTTTCTAAGATTTTTCATACTAGAATGACAAAGTCTCCTATGCCAAAGCCATGATTCATCAGAAACAGTTTTCAAACAAAAAGCAGTAGGAGATTGAATACAATTTAAATCTAGCATGTAAACATTGTTCACCCTTTTTCCATTTAAAACAATTTTCCCATTTAGGCTAATTATGCAGCTAGTAGGTAAAAATTTTACATTATAGCCCTTATCACATAGCTGACTTATGCTAAGCAAATTATGTTTTAAGCCTTCAACTAATAAAACATTGTCTATAAAAAAGTTTTTCAAGTTTCCAATCATACCTGATCCAACCACTTTCTTTGTGGTATTATCTCCAAGTGTAACCTTGCCTCCACTCCTGGCTTCCAGCGTTATGAATTGAGCAGTATCTCCAGTCATGTGCTTAGAACATCCGCTGTCCAGGTACCATATACTCTCACGAGGTCTTGTGTGAGAGTATCCCTGCAAAATTCTCAAATGTTAGACCTGGGAACCCAAACTAGTTTGGGTTCACCTTTATGAAATTTATAATCAGATGCATGTGTGATATGTCTAGGTTTATGCATCTTAATTCTCCACACCAAATTAGATTTAACCTTTAAAGTGCAGGTGTGAGATATATGTCCCAAAAATCCACAATTGTTACATTTAACATTAGGAAAAATATTCCTATGTTTTCTCTCATATGATTGTCTTCTAAGGGATTTCATGAATTTAGGATAATATTTAGGATTTGTAAAATCTTCAAGTTTAGGGGGGTTCCTATTATCCTCGAGAGCTCTTATAGTAAGTTTGTAAAATGAATTCATTTCCTCCAAGATTCGATTTGTATAATTACTCTATATGTCTTGTGCTCAGATTCATCCTTAAATTTCTCAAATTCTTTTTCAAGTTCAGCATAGGATGATTTTAAATTCTCAAAATTTTTATTCAAGTCATCATATTCATCAAGTAGTTTCATGTGGTTGCTATCAATTAAAGCATGATCTTTCCTAAGGATTTCGTGTTCCTTATTAAGCTCTTCCAATTCTAAAACTAAACTAGCATGCATCTTTTTCGTTTTCCTATATGCATCATGCATGTGTTCAGAAACTTCAAACAATTCATTATAAGTTAAATCACATACCTCTTCTTGATCTGATTGTTCAGCTTTATCTGCCATCAAGCAAAGGTTGGTGACTTCTTCTTCTTTTTCAGTCTCAGATGAGTCTGAAGCTGAGTCCGCCCAAAAAGCCTTTTGAAACTTCTTCTTGCCCTTCTTTACCATTGGTTTCTCCTCTACCTTCTCCTTGCTAGGAGAGGCTTTGAGTTTTGGACAATCAGTCTTTATATGACCTGGTTTCCTGCATTCATAACAAATACTTCATTAGAAACCTTGCCATTTCTGTTATACTTACCTCTATTCCATTGCTGGCGTCTCTTCTGCTTCCTCTTTAAAAAGCTTTTGAATTGTCTAGTCATCAGTGCTATATCATCTTCATCCTCAGGTTGTGAGTGTTCACTTTCTGACTCTTCCACATTTAGTGCAATATTCTTGTCCTTTCTTGGTTCACCTGCATCAATCTTTCTTTGACTTACTCCTTGCTCGTAAGCAATGAGTGAACCAAGAAGATTGTCAATAGAATAAATGTTCAGATCTTTTGACTCTGTAATTGCAGTAATTTTAGCATCGTATGCAGTAGGTAAACAACGAAGAATCTTATTAACCATTTCAGCATTAGTTAATTCCCTACCAAGTGCATGCAAAGAGGTGACAATTTGAGTGAATCTTGTGTACATGTCAGATATAGATTCATTAGGTTTCATGCGAAATAGTTCGTAGTCATGTAACAAGATATTGAGCCTTGATTGCTTAACCTCATTTGTCCCTTCATAAGTAATACAAAGTCTATCCCATATGTCTTTTCCGCTTTTACAAGTAGAAACTCGCATGTAGTCTTCAGATTTTAAAGCACAAAAGAAACTATTTAAACATTTCGCATTTAATTGTGCTAAGTCACGTTCTTCTATAGTCCAATCTGCATAGGGTGTATCTACCCTAATTCCATCAACTAATCTAGTTGGTTTTGTGTAACCTTCCTGGACTAACATCCACATGCGATAATCAAGTGACTGTAAGAAAGTAGACATGCGTGTTTTCCAAAAATCAAAAGGAATATTGTCAAACAGTGGAGGTCTAGTGATAGAGTAACCCTCAGGTGTGTTTCGGTTTCCAAATGTAGCCATCTACGTTAATCAAAAAGTAGTTCAAACTTATGATTTTGAAACTATGCTCTGATACCACTTGTTGAATCTAGTAATTAGGTTGTTAAGCCTAAGTAAATGTCCCACGGCTACCAAGAGGGGGGTGAATTGGTAGTTTTAAAAATTTTAAACCCTCTTAAAATTAAAGTTGAACCGAAATGAAATTCTCTTTTAAAGTTTGTAGAAAAATGTTTTTCAACCACAGAGTTGTTAAAACTAAAATTTAAAATGCGGAAACGTAAAAGCAATAAAGTAAATGACACCAGATTTATAGTGGTTCGGTCTATAACCAGACCTACATCCACTCCTCAGAGGCACCCTCTGAGTATTGCACTAATACCACAAAGTGACTCTCCTTTAGCACCCACAGCAAGGCGGAGAAGCCTGTACAAAACCCTCTTTTCACCACTCCCCGGTGCGGCAGAGAACCGTCGTCCTTTTACACAAACCACAGTGCTGGCAGAGAACCGTCGTCCTTTTACACAAACCACAGTGCTGGCAGAGAACCGTCGTTCTTTCACACTCTCCTAGTGTGGGCAGAGAACCCTACGGCTGTTCACACTCTCCTAGTGTAGGCAGAGAACCTTCTTCCTTTTACACTCTCCTAGTGTAGGCAGAGAACCCACGTCTGTTCACACTCTCCAAGTGTCGGCAGAGAACCGGACCTTTTTGAATGATCTTCTCACAAGAACCTAGAAGAAAGAAAGAAAAGAGTGAAGAAATCCAACTTCACAAGTAGAGATTCTTACCTTAGCAATCCAAGTGAAGCCTTCTTGCTCCAATGGTAGGAATCCTCCTTTGAATGCTCTCTTCCACTCTCCCCTTGACTATTCTCTCAATAGGCACGAAGTTCAAGTGACAAAAAGATTGGGTGGCAGTCTAATTTGAAGTATTTATACAAAAGACAAGAAAAACCGCCCAAAAACTGCAAGTTTTCAATTCTGTACGCAGTGGATCGTCCGGTACGATCGTGGATCGTCCTGGACGATTTTACTTAAATGATCTGAAACGACCTTATTTGTATATGTGTACGAAATGACTTCGTACAGCTGATCGTCCTGTACGAACTAGGTTCGTCCAGTACGAACGGTTATTACAAGGTCGGTTCTAGAAACTGCTGAAAACTGTCCTAAGTCGGTTTATCGTTTGGACGAAAATATGTTCGTCTGGACGAAAATTTTCCAGAGAGCCGATCGTCCTGGACGATGATTTATTTCGTCTGGACGAAAATTTTCCAGAGCGCCCATCGCCGGGGACGATAATTTGGTTTCGTCTGGACGAAAATTTTCCAGAGAGCTGTTCGTCCGGTACGATATTTATTTTCGTCTGGACGAAAATTTTCCAGAGCGCCCATCGCCGGGGACGATATAAAAATTCGTCCTGGACGAATAGGACTTAGAAAAATTTTTCGAAGCAAGTTCCTATTCGTTCCAACTGCTCTATAGGAGATAACTGACAGATCGTCCAGTACGATATATATCGTCCTGTACGATCAGTATAGAATTTCAAGATCTCCTTAGTTTGTGTGTGTGAGATTTTATTCACTCAATTACAATCACTCCCTTTCAAAATTAATTCAAAGAAAAGACACTTCAAATAAACAAAATTTCTCATGTTGAATTTGATTTGAAGTTTTCGTAGTCTGGAGTCTGATTTTCCTGAAATGTTAGTACACACAAGAGCAAGTGCAAATCTTCTGAAATTGTTAGGAGATAACTATTCATTTGAACAATAATGTTTGGAATCATCAAAACTACATAAGTTGCACAAATATAAATCATTCAAATAGCAACTATTCAAACAATTATTGTAGTAGAAAAGGGCATATCTAATTTGATTTCTATGATTGTAAATCACATAATGCTAAACAATCATCCTTTGTATGGGTTCCATAAAATACAAGCACTTAATGTACCATACATAATAGATATCAAACTACTCATTTAGAAGGTGGACTCAAAAATATTTGGGTACCAAAAGTTAACATTTGATTTTCTTTTATAGGAATGCCATCAAAGTAAAATCAATGAAGGCATATGGTACTTGGACAATGGATGTTCAAGACATATGACGGGCGATAAAACAAAATCCTCTACATTAGAATCAAGTGATGGAGGATATGTTACATATAGAGATAATGCAAAGGGAAATATTATTTGCATGGTATCCATATGTAAGAACTCTATTACTTTAGAAAAAGTCTTATTTGTTTCTATTTTAAAACAAAACTTAATTTAAATTAGTCAATTATGCGATAAAGGTTTAAATGTTTCTTTTTATGCTTCACATTGCGTTATTATAAATAATGAAAATATTTTGTTTATAGGGAATAGACATAAAAATATTTATTTAATTGATTTAGAGAATATAAATGATGTTAATTTAAATTTACTTTGCATGAAGTCTATGAATGATGATGCTTGGTTATGGCATAGAAGGCTATGTCAGTCCAATATTAACATTTTAAATAAAATTTTTAAACTTGATTTAGTAGTGGATTTACCAAAATTTAATTTTTATTTTGGTTCTATATGTGATGCATGCCTTCATTATAAACATATGAAAAGTTTGTTCAATAGCAAAAATATAGTTTTTATGAGTAAAACCTTTAGAATTACTACAGATGAACATAATTGGGACTATTAACACAACTAGTTTAGGTGGTAAAACTTATGGATTTGTTATTATAGATGTTTATTCAAGATACACTTAGGTATTATTCTTAGCTAATAAAATTAATTTATTTGATGATTTCAGAAAATTATCTAAGTATATTCAAATAGAACAAGGTTATTTGATTCATAGAATTCAAATAGATCATGGTGGAGAATTGAAAATAAATCATTTAAAATTAATAATGATGAAAATGGAATTAGACATAATTTTTTAGCTCCTAGGATTAATCAACAAAATGGTGTAGCTGAAAGAAATAATCATACTTTGGGACAAATAACAAGATCAATGTTAGATAAATATATACTTCAAAGTATTTTTGGGTAGAAGAAATAAACACATGTTATGTTTAAAATAGAGTTTATTTAAGACCAATTCATAAAAGGACTCCTTATGAAATATTTTTTTGTAAAGAAACTCAAGGTTAGTCATTTACATATTTTGAATGTACTTGTTTTAATTTAAATAATGATAAGGATCCTTTAGGTAAATTTTATAGTAAGTATGATGATAGTATATTCTTAGAATATTCAATTTCTAGAAAATTTTTTAGAGTTTTTAGTAAGAGAAAATAAATTGTCGAAGAATCTTTTCATATAATTTTTGATGAAAACCCTATAAATTTAATAAGAAATTATTTGAATGATGATGATATTGAAAATATACAGAAAATAAATTTAAAAGAAAAGGAGGATGAGTCATTGCCTAAAGAATCAAGATGTTATATAAATCATCCAAAAGAGTTAATAATTGGTGATCCTTTATAAGGTGTTAAGACTAGAAGAAATCTTTGGGATGAGGCAGAACATTCTACATTCCTATCAAAAATTGAACCTAAAAATATAGATGAAGCTTTACAAGATAATTTTTGGATAATTGCTATGGAAGAGGAACTTAACCAATTTATAAGAAATGATGTTTGGGAGTTAGTCACAAGACCTCATGATCAAAATATAATTGGAACAAAATGGGATTATAAAAATAAGTTAGACGACTTATAAAATATTATTAGAAATAAAGCTAGATTAGTTGTATAAGGGTACATACAAATAGAAGGAATAGACATTTAAGAATCTTTTTCACCTGTAGAAAGACTAGAAGCCATTAAATTTCTCATAGTGTTTGCTTGTTATAAGTAATTTAAACTTTTTCAAATGGATGTCAAAAGTATATTTTTGAAAGGGTATATTGACCAAGATGTATTTGTAGAACAATTGCCAGGTTTTAAAATCATTAACTTCCTAATCATGAATGTAAATAAAACAAAACTTTATATGATTTAAAATAGGCTCCACGTGCTTGGTATGATAGGTTAAGTAACTTTTTAATTGAATATAATTTTAGAAAAGGTAAGGTAGATACAACCCTTTTTATTAAATATATTCGAGATGATTTGATATTATATAGATTTGATGATATATTATTTGGAAGTACAAATGAAAGTTTATGTCATGAGTTGTCCTCTTTAATGTTAAAAGAATTTGAAATGAGTATGATATGAGAGCTCAATTTTTTTTTTTGGATTTTAAGTAAAACAACTAGAGTCTGGCACATTTATATGTCAAACCAAGTACATAAATTAATTTTTATAAAAGTTTTATATAAAGAGATTCAAATTGTGTAAAAATCTGATAAGCCCATCAACTAGACTTGATTTAGATGGAAAACCAATAGATCAAAAACTTTTTAGGAGTATGATAGGTTCACTTTTGTATCTTATTTCTAATTAGCCTGAAATTTTATTTGTTGTATGTTTATGTGCAAGATTTCAATCTAATCCTAAGGAATCACACTTAATAGTCTTTAAGCAAATATTTTGCTATTTGATTGGAACTCATAAGTTAAGCTTATGGTAGTCCAAAAATATATTATCATGTAATTTAGTTACATATTATGGTGCAGACTATGCTGTTTGTAAGGTAGAAAGGAAAATTATATATGGAACTTGCCAATTATTAGGATCATCGCATATTTCTTAGTCTTCTAGAAAATAAAGTTCAGTTACTTTATCCACTACTAAAGTAGAGAACATAGCCGCATGTAGTTGTGTTGCTCTAGTTTTATGGATAAAGTTACAAAGAGAAGATTTTGGGATTAAGGTTAAAAATATTCCAATTAAATGTGATAATACAAGTGTTATAAGTTTAACAAAAAATCTTATACAACATTCATGAACTAAACACATAGATATTAGACACCGTTTTATTAGAGATCATGTTAATAAAGGTGATGTGAATATAGATTTTGTAAATAAATATTCTCAAATAGCTAATATCATTAAAAAACCTTTAGCTGAAGAGAGATTTTACATGTTAAGACATATGCTTGGGATGTTAGATCCTAACAATTAAATTCTTTTATATTTTTAATTATTCTTTTTGATGTTGTCAAAGTGTGAGAAGAATAAAATTTGTTGGTCATAATTTATTTTTCATGCATATATTTAGGGGGAGAATTATTATTTTTAGCAAATTAACATTAAAAAATATTTCTCAATTATCACATATATTTTTCTAATGCTTAAAAGTTATGATAAAAGGTCAGTTTGCATCTTTGTTATAACTATAGCCAACATAAATTTGTCATCATCAAAAAGGGGGAGATTGTTGATATTATCTATCTCATGACTTATTTTAGAGATTTTGATGATAACAAACATATGCTTAGATGTTCTAATTTGTGTGCTAAGTATTTCAGTGTAATAATGTACATAGTAATTACTTATGGGATTTACATTGCACAACTCAAGTTCAATCAAATGTTGAAATTAAAATAGACCAAGATGGACAACTTAAATGACTTTATATTATCATAAGAGTATATTAGTGGTCCATTTATTTACTTGCATGATTTAATTTGCTCACAATCTAAATATATATTAATTATATATTAATCTTGATGTATAAATCTATAAGATTTCTTTACTAAGTAAATTTTAAAAACATTCATTGATTACATAATTATTATCAAATATTAAAAGTTATATAATTAGAGAAATTAAAGATAATAAGCTTATATGGTAAGACTTTTATTATTTATTCATTTTAAATTTACTTGTTTCACATCAAATTATTGATGTATGATCAATTTTATATAAATTACATCATATTATTATATTAATATTCAATATATTCTTAAATATTTAAAAATGTGATTGAGTTTTAATTTTATTGGACATAATACTATTTTGACATAAATATGGTGTAATTTATATTGAATTAGATTATTTGGCTTCTATAAATAGAATTTGATAGATTATATGATTCATTTCTTGCATATTTTTTTTTATTTTATTTTTTTTTATAAAAATTGTGTGATTTCTTATTCTTTTCCAAAAAGTTTTAAAAATATTTTAATTGCCTTCTTTCAATAAAAGTTTTAAAACCCTAATTCAACCCCCCCCCCCCCCCCCCTCCCCTCTTAAGGTGATATAGTAATCCAACAATTGATATTAAAGCCTTGGCTCTTTTTATTTTGGCTTAACATCCTCGAGTAGATCCACTCATAAACTATGGCACAACGTTTCCTAAGTGTTAACTTCCCGATGGACAATCCACTCACCATCCTCCATAGTTAGATAATGTTCCTTTTGATTATTGGAAAAATAGAATTAGTACATTCTTAAGAGGGAAAGACTCTAGTATGTGTCACTTACTTACACACCAATATAATATACCTACTAAAGAAATTATTGGACATAGAATTGAAAAACCTTTTGATGAATGTATTGCATTAGAGAGGGAATTAGATGAGTTAACTGCTAGGGCATGTAATACTTCATATTGTGCACTTCCTCCTGATGATAACATAAAAATTTTAATGTTAAATTGAACAAAAAATTTGGTATAAATTAATTATAACTTATGTACTAGTGAGGCTATAGATGCTCACATAAATAGACTTATTCATGAATATGAATTATTTCATATGTCTCTTTCTGAATTTATTTCTTATATGTAAATAAGATTTATGAAAATAATTAATACATTACATTCTCTTGAAAGAATATATAAGAATCATGACTTAGTTTATAAGATTCTTAGATGCATTCCCAAAGAATGGGATGCTAAAATAACAACAATTAGTGGGGCTAAATATTTCTCTACTCTTCCACTTGATCATCTTTTGGGTTCTTTGATAGCACATGAACAGATTATACCTCAAAAGGAAAAGTTGGATATCCCTTCTAAAAAAGAGAAGAGAAAGGTAAAACTATTACCTTACAAGTTGATGATAATAATGAACCTAGCTCATCAAGCACTAATGAAGATAGCGATGAAGTGGCCATGCTTTTAAGAAGACTTGGAAGCTTACTAAAGAAGAAAAATCAAAGCTATAAGTATTCCAAAAGTTATAAATTTCAAACTAAGAAATTTTCTATGGGAGAAAGGATTATTTGTTACCATTGCAAGATGCATATACATATAAGAGGAGATTGTTCAGATCTTATTGATTCAAAGAAGAAAGAGATGGATATAGAGAGAAAGAGTGACAAGAAATAAAATAAGCATTTCAATAAGAAGAAGAAGGCTCTATGGGCCAACACATATTTAGATGAATCAAGTTTATCAGATGAAGAGGTGAACATTTGCCTTTTGGCAGTAGGAGAATCAGATTAAGATTTTTAAGAGGTATGTAATGATATATCTTATGAAGAATTAGATGATGCTTTTAATGAATTAGTTATTGAGTATAAAAAATTAAAAAGAAAATATAATATTTCATAAAAAGAGCATAAAAATTTAGATATATATTTTAATGATTTAAAAAATGAATGTGATGATTTGAAAAATAAAAATAGTTCTTTATTAGATTGTTCATTACTTATTTGTAAACTTGAAAGAGAAAATATTCTATTAAAAGGAATATTAGATTTATGCATGAAATCACATGTTTATAATAAAGCTCCAATAAGTACACCATCAAATAAAAATTCTTCTTATATGTCACATTGACATCATGCAAAGCCATATGCAAATACTAATATTTGGGGTAATTATTATAGTAGAAAAGAGCATATTTGATTTGATTTTTATGCTTGTAAATCACATAATGCTAAACAATCATCCTTTGTATGGTTTCCAGAAATATAGAGAAAATGAATTTGGAAGAAAAGGAGGATTATTCATTGCCTAAAGAATTGAGATATATTATAAATCATCCAAAAGAGTTAATAATTAGTGATCCTTCACAAGGTGTTAAGACTAGGAGAAACCTTAGGGATGAGGTAGAACATTCTATATTCTAATCAGAAATTGAACCTAAAAATATAAATGAAGCTTTACAAGATAATTTTTTTATAATTGTTATGGAAGAGGAACTTAACTAATTTATAAGAAATGATATTTGGGAGTTACTCACAAGACCTCATGATCAAAATATAATTAGAACTAAATGGGAATTTTAAAAATAAGTTAGAAGACTCAGGAAGTATTATTAAAAATAAAGTTAGATTAGTTGTACAAGGGTACATACAAATAGAAGGAATAGACTTTAAAGAATCTTTTGCACCCGTAGCAAGATTAGAAGCCATTAAATTACTCCTAGCCTTTGCTTGTTATAATTACTTTAAACTTTTTCAAATGGTTCTCAAAAGTACATTTTTGAATGGGTATATTGATCAAGATGTATTTGTAGAACAACTATCAAGTTTTAAAAGCATTAATTTTCTTAATCATGTATATAAATCATACAAAACTTTATATGATTTAAAATAGGCTCCAAGTGCTTAGTATGATAGGTTAAGTAACCTTTTAATAGAATATAATTTTAGAAAATATAAGGTAGATACAACTCTTTTTATTAAATATATTGGAGATGATTTGATTATTATACAAATTTATGTTGATGATATATTATTTAGAAGTACAAATGAAAGTTTATGTCATGAGTTTTCCTCATTAATGTTAAAAGAATTTGAAATGAGTATGATAGGAGAACTCACATTTTTCTTAGGACTTTAAGTAGTACAACTAGAGTCTAGCACATTTATATGTCAAATAAAGTACATAAATGAATTATTAGAAAAGTTTGATATAAAGTGATTCAAATTGAGTAAAACTCCTATAAGCCATCAATTAGACTTGATTTAGATGAGTTATTAAAACTAATAGATCAAAAACTTTATAGGAGTATGATAGGTTCACTTTTGTATCTTATTGCTATTCAGCCTGATATTATGTTTGTTGTATGTTTATGTGCAAGATTTCAAGCTAATCCTAAGGAATCACACTTAATAGCCGTTAAGCAAATATTTTTCTATTTGATTGGAAATAATAAGTTAGGCATATGGTATCACAAAAATATATTATCATGTAATTTAGTTACATATTCTGGTGCAGACTATATTGGTTGTCAGGTTGATAGAAAAATTATATCTGTAACCTGTCAATTTTTAGGATCGTTGCCTATTTCTTGATCTTCTAGAAAACAAAGTTATCCACTATTGAAGTAGAGTACATAGCCACAGGTAGTTGTGTTGCTCAAGTTTTATGGCTAAAGTAACAAATAGAAGATTTTGAAATTAAGCTTAAAACTATTCCAATTAAATTTGATAATATAAGTGTTGTAAGTTTAACAAAAAATCCTATACACATTCACGAACTAAACACATAGATATTAGCATCATTTTATTAGAGATTATGTTAATAAAGGTGATGTAAACATAGATTTTATAAATACAGATTCTCAAATAGCTAATATCTTTAAAAAGCCTTTAGCTGAAGAGAGATTTTACATGTTAAGACATATGCTTGGTATGTTAGATCCTAACATTTAAATTCTTATATATTTTTAATTATTCTTTTTGATGTTTTCAAAGTGGGGGAAGAATAATATATGTTGGTCGTAATTTATTTTACATCCATATATTTCGGAGGGAGACTTATTTTGTTTAGCAAAATAGCTTTAAAAAATATTTCTGAATTATCATATATATTTTTCGAATGCTTAAAAGTTAAGATAAAAGATTAATTTGCACCTTTGTTATAAATATACCCAACATAAGTTTGGCATCATAAAAAAAGGGGAGATTGTTGATATTATCTATCTCATGACCTATTTTAGAGATTTTTATGATAAAAAAAATTGCTTAGATGTTCTAATTTGTGTGCTAAGTATTTCAGATGTAATAATGTGCATAGTAATTACTTATTGGATTTAAATTGCGCAACTCAACTTCAATCAAATTTTAAGATTAAGATGGACCAAGATGGACAACTTAAATGACTTTATATTATCGTAGGATTATGTTAGTGGTCCATTAATATTTACTTGCACGATTTAATTTGCTCACAATCTAAATATCTATTAATTATATATTAATCTTGATTTATAAATCTATAAGATTTCTTTATTAAGTAAATTTTATATCATTCATTGATTACATAATTATTATCAAATATTAAAAGTTATATAATTAGAGAAATTAATTGTAATAAGCTTATATGGTAAAATTTTTATTATTTGTTCATTTTTAATTAACTTATTTCACATTAATTTATTGATGCATGATTTATTTTATATAAAATATATCATATTATTATTTTAATATTCAATATATCCTTAAATATTTAAAAATGTGCATGAGTTTTTATTTTGATAGAAACATGATTTAATTTATATTGAATTAGATTCTTTTGGTTATGTAGATAAAAATTAATAGGTTATATGACTCATTTGGATCTCATTTGAATTTATAATTAATTTTTAAACATTATCTAAACTAAATACAATCTACTGGTAGCCATTTTTGCTATATTTTGGATGTATATGAAGACTTTTTGACTTTCCTATATGGCTAGCCATTTTATAGCCATTTGAATCTTATAAATATTTAATATAAATGAATTCTTGATCAAATATATTATTATTATTTGATAATTTAATATTATATTAATAGTTTTATTCAAATTTGGCTTTACTTCCCCTTTCCCCTTAAATACCTCTCTTCCCCTTCATGTAAGGGTTTCTCAAGAAGGAAATCTCCAGCAGTTCTTCCATTCTTCTCTTCCTTATATGCTAAATCTTGAGAGGAGAAACTTTGATTTTTATACTCGCTCTTTTCATTTGTGAGATCAAATTCTTACATGGAAAGCTTCAACACACACAACCGAGTAACTTTTCTTTGAGTTCTTGAGTTTGCTTTCCTTCACTAAATCTTTACTTGCTATTTTTTAAGCTTTCATCGTATATTTATTTCTTGAATATATTTATTAATTGGAGAAATATAAGTTGAGAATTTTATATTAAGTTTTCTATATTACATCTTTTAAATCCATAAAGTTAGTATTGCAAATATTTCTATTTTTTTAATGTGCCATAGATTTAAATTTAAAGTCTAATTTTTTTATTTAAAGAGTTAAAGTTTAATTTAGCAAGAAAATATTTTTATTTAAAATATTATTCATATTTTTATCAAAATATAAATCTTTCTTAAAATGAGAAAATCTAATATTCTGTTTGCATGTAGTGAGGAGATTAAAATTAATTTTTAAGTTCAACTCAAATATTATGGACATTTTATTACAAGATAATTTTAGCTTATAATATTTACATTAAATTATAATTTAAATTTTCTTGATCTAAGCCATTTAACTTAGTGAAGTTTTCTAATTGTAATTAGATAGGGTTTTACTCGCTCGTGTAGGAGAGTACATTGGTTACAAAGAACTTCTTTGGTTTAAAGAAGTGAGGTTTACAAAGAAAAACCTCGGATTAGTGAATTCTAGCTCGAGAGTTGGCTAGCTTGGATGTAGGTCAGATTGGAATCCGGGCCGAACCTCATAAAAATATTGTGCCTCTTATTTTTAATCTTGCATCTATTTTTATTTATCTTTTCATAAAAAATATGTGATTTCTTATTCTTTTCAAAATATTTTTAAAATCATTTTAATTACCTTCTTCTAATAAAAATTTAAAAACCTTAATTCACCCCCCAGCCCTCTCTTGGGGTGTCATAGTCATCCAATAGAATTGGTTAGAGCCTCAGAAAAAATGTTAATTAATTTAGTACCTATATAGAGCTAAAGTGAGTTTATAAATTAGCATCGCAGTGCTGGAGCACAAAACTACACAACATCATATTGTTAAATAGCACATTGAAGCACTATAAAGCTCAACATTTTAGCACCATAATGGAGCAGTTATCGAAATGAGGATCCATGCCTACTTAGCTAAAAGTAATGTTGATTCACCCAATAGATACAATGGTCCAATTTAACCTCAAAGTGGAGCAACCTTAACATAATGAGGCACTAGTTCATTTCATAACACCGCAATGCCAAATTTTCGAGCGCTGCTGTGGTGCCTGAGTCTATTTTCGTGATAGTATAAAGAGATTTAAATTCATTTAGTAGAAGAATCTATCATTCTTGGACAAGAATATCACAGTCTTGTAATTCTTGTGTTTTTAAGTATAGTTCCCCCTTAGGGTTAAGTCAAAGGCTAGGGGAGAAAAAAATACATTATTTAGATATTTTTGGTTTATCTTATTGTCAACAAGTAGACTTGTGGAGTAAGGAAGGAATGTAGATAATGAACTTCTACAACTCGAGTGATATTTATTTTAACTTTGACTCGTGTACTTCTATTTTATGCAATAAATAAATTGTGTTTTTTCCATTTTAATGTCATAGCTAGCTAATTCTCTAATTTTGGGCTAATTGTGTAAATCCTTTATTAGTACTAATATATAATCTTGTGCTTTAATAAATTATTAGATATTTTCAATATATCCCATTCTTGATTTAATGTATTTAATGGATATATGTGTAGTTCAAATTTAGTATGATATACTATCTCGATAGAGGAATATTAAAATAATTAGGAGAATTAAAATGAAACTCTTGCTTTCCTAGACATAGAATATATAATGTTTTTGGTTCTATAAAAATATAAAAAGTGTTAGATGGCTATAAATCTCCCCATTTACATCCTTACAAGCTCGATTGAGATTTAGATATGCATATGCTCTAAGATCCACATCAAGCATATAAGAGTATAAAGAAAAACTTATGTAATTCATAATTATTAGTCTAAAATATTTAATCATCTAGTATTTTTTTTTTCTTTTTTGCTACATATTTAATTTGAGATAGAATCCAAAACCCTTTTTTTTATTAGTGAGATAAATAGTCTAGCTAGAATAAATAGTACTACAAATTTTGCATAGTAGTACAACGCTTTCTCATGGAATTTACACTCTCTCATATCACATTATTACTTGATCAATATGTGCATAACTAGGCGGCAATTCATATCAAAGGAAACCCAATCATATTTTAACACAATGCATATCATTCATGCATCTAAACAATTATGATCGCACCCATGCATACTTGGAAGATATCAAAATTGACCAAAATACCCTTATGGGATTTCAAATGGCCATTTCAACTCAAATCAATTCCAAACTCTTTGAAACCACTTTCAATGAATTTCAAATATCAAACCCAACTTGTTGAACTCAAACCCAGACCTTGGGTCAACCTGGTTGACCAAGTCAACCAAGTTTGACCCATGGACCCATACACCCTTCTCTTTCAAAATTTTGAATCTAGTCCATTCCAAGTCCTTTGAATGTATGGGATGAACCCTTGGGTACCCAAGAGACCCCTCTTGGTGACCCAAGCCTTGGGCTCACTTGGGTTAGCCATATGGCTTGATCCAAGTGATCAAAGAGAGGTCTCCCTTGAGCCATCTTTTAATCTTAATGAAATTGAATCCAAATTAAGGTGTTATTGAGTTCTCTTTCACCCAATAAACATTCCTTGATCAGCCCAACCCTTGGGCTCACTTGGGTCAAGAGTTAGGCTAACCCAAAGTGCCCAAAAGCACTTGGGATTGAGCCAACTCTCAACCCAAGCCTAATTGAACCTGACCAACACCTCCCATAGGTGGCCCTAGGTTCAATACACCCCCTCCAGCCAGCCCATGCCTTGGGCTAGCTTGGGTCAAGAGTTAGGCTAACCCAAAGTAGCCAAAAAACACTTGGACCCGAGCCATCTTCCAGCTCAAATCAAATTGGACCCAATTTCCACTTGCATTGGGTGCACCAGACCCAGACCCACGTCCCACCTCAAGCCCAGGGTCTGGCCTGACCTGGGTTGAGCCCAAATCGACCCGAACCGAGCAAATTTTGGATCAACCCGAGCCCACCTTTGACCCAGACCAAATTGGATCCAATTGCCACTTGCATTGGGTGCACCAGACCCAGGCCTGCCTCCTATACCGAACCAAGGGTCTGACCTGACCTGGATCGAGCTCAATTCGACTCAAACCAAGCAGGTTTGAGCCCAACCGAGCCACCGGATCGATCCCGGCTTCCCCAGACCAATTTGACTCCACTCCCAGCTCCAGTGTGTCCCCATCGGCCTTCCCTGGTCAACCCGACCCAGACCATGGACGGTGGCAGTCGGAACCAATTGAGAGCAAGCTCCGGTGGTCCCCCCAGGCCGATCCTGACCGAAAGCCTTCCAAAGGCTGTGGCTCGCCGGCTTGAGGCTCACGAGCTCTCTGGAACGGTGCCCCTTTCCACTTAGCATCAATTCGAGACCCCCTCCGATTCAATCCTGGCTGTCCGAGCTCGCGGGAGGAGGCTGAATAGGCTGGTGCTCACCAGAGCTCAAGAATTGATCCCAGCATTTCGAAACGACTCCCCAGAGTTCCCCCAATCTCCCAACATCTTCCCTCGAGCTCCTAGACCTCCTCTTCCATTACTTCAAGCGAACTCCGGCGAAAGGCTTCGGCATCCCGCTCAAAGCCCTACCTCCGGCCATCCTCCAATCGCGGCCTCTAAAGGAAACCTGCTCGCCTTCGTCCCCTGAAGCTTCCAGATAGAGAAGCTCATCCGTTGAGACTTTCTCTGTGGTAATTCCTTCATCCTGAGCTCCCTAGCTAGGTAGTCCGGTCAAGTGTGAAGGAAACCTTCACCCCAACGGATTTCCACTGTTGGATTGAAGGTTTCCACCCCCCTGATCCTCCCTGTGAAATTTCACCGAAGTTCGCCAGCGGGATCACTCGGATCACGCCGGAGAAGGTTCACGGCCTCGGATAAGAGCGGAGGTTGAAGACGAAATCTCAGCCGTTGATTCCGATCAACGGCTCGGATTAGATCCCGCTGTTTCGGAGCGCGTCTGATCCCAGCCGTCCAATCCGCCATCCGATGGCTGTGGTTAATCCGACTGTTAACAGTTAGCGCCAATGATTGCCCAGCCAATCAGCGCGCGGCGCGTGTAAAGGGAGCGCTGACTGTGTAATGGCCGAATTAATAATTCCAGAAATTTAAGGGAACTTTGGAAATTCATATCTCCCTGCACACTTGTCCAAATTAGGTGTTCTTAGGCTCATTGGAAAAGTCTCAGGGAGACCTACAAAAGCCTTATGGTTCCATGCCCTGGTTAGGGCAGTGTTAGGTTTAATTTAAGTTTGAGCATTTTGTTCATTTCTTTAATTATTCTTTAAATACAAGTCCACCAGGCATGGAATTTTGGGAGAATGAATTTGAACATGTTTTTGACATGTCCAAATTTTATCTCCCCTTTTTAAGATGTTCAAGGGCATTTTCCCCAAATTTCAAATTTAAGGGTCATGGTTTGACCCTTAAATTCAAAATGGGGCATAGACTTATCCAATGGGATTTAGGGTGTGATTTTTTGTTTGTTGATGATGTGTAGGATAAGGAGTGCAGAGCCACTAATTTTGCCCCAATCCAAGCTTAGGATACACCCCTATAGTGGTTTGAAGGTGACTTAGAGCTCACCTTAGGTGGTTTAGTTAACCACCTTAGAGTACTCCATTTGAGCTCAAATTTGGTGGGTTTAGTCCTTAGGGTCAGGTGATCCTATGGTCCAAATTTCATCAAATTTAGAGTCCATTTCGTTTCCCAAGTAGAAATCATAATAATCCCCCTTAGAAATAACCCTTTAGCCTTAATAAAATTCTAATAAATCTGATTTAATTCTTAAAATTCCCTAAAATACCCCCAACTAACTTCAATTTATCTCTTAATCAGTGAAAATTTAAATCACTTTAATTTGACATTAAAATCCATTCTAATTTAATTTTAATCAAAATCAATGTCTAATCAATTTTAATTAATTAAAAATTATTAAAAATCCCAAAAAAATCTTTAAACACTTGCAGATCTCTCCTTAGATCATTTCTGATCTTTGGAGTTGATTTCAAGAAGTTTAAGACTCATTTGGGTTCAAATCATTAAAAGGGCCCTTAATTGAAATAATTAAATAATTCCAATAAATATCCAAACTTCCAAAGTTCATAACTAATTGTATAAAATTTCAAATCAATCAAACTCAATGGCTAATGACTCTAATTAAAAATCTAGTATTTTCTAAAAATTTAAAACCCTCAAAATCTGGTAAAAGTAAAAAAAGTCAACATTTTGGTCAACTCTAGGTCAAATCCGGGTTAAAACTTCTAAAAATCATAACTTTTGATAGAAAACTCCAAATTGAATGTACCACCTATCTAACAACTCATAATTAGGTCTAGTATTTATTAAAAATCTGAAACCCTTAAGATTAACTCTAATTTTAAAAAATCAAATTTTGACCCCTTAGTTAATACATCTGGATAATCTCTTAGAACCTATTAACTCCCTCAAATTTCAAAATTTTCTTAATAGGATAATAAAATTCTCAACCAACCCATTAAAATCAGTAACTAACTTATTTTTATATTAATCCACTCTTTAAATTCTAACCAATTTAAATCAACTTAATCAACCCCGATTGCTACTAGGTAACCCAGGCCTACGAGGCTATTAGCTTAGCCCCAAGGAAGGTGAAATAAACTTCACGGCCTCGGTGTGAAACAAAGGTAGTAGTCAATTAATTTTTAAAATATGTTCAATTAAAATTCTTAATCTATTAATGCTTAAATTTTAATCTAAATCCCCTTTTAGGCCTTAATAAATTCAGAACTTTTCTAGATAACTCTAACTAATCACCCACTTTAGGATTTACCCCAGCCACACGACCTTCTACACACACTTTAGATGATGTGCTAGGACAACCAACTCTAGATCTAAGTTAGGCCGGTGTTTACTTTACTGCTGTGTGCCGAATTTTTCGTAGTTTTCACTGCATGTTCTGGATAAAATTACTTTGTTGTGTCTGCTTACTTTTCTGCACTCTGTGGATGGATTGATGTGCTTGGCGACTAGATTACCCTTAGGTTAAGTACGATCTGGATGTTCACACAGTTTTTTGCAGGTGGCCACGCTCATGCAGGGCAATAAAAGGGGGGCTAAGTTAATAAAAAAATCAATTATTATAAATGCTTGCACAGGTGTTTCAGCTGCTAAAGCCCCCAAATAAAAGGAGCGTGGCCAGTGTGTTTACTTTCTCTTCTGCTCATTTATAACTGCTTGGGAATAATTGCTTTTTTTTCATTTATTAACTACTTAGGATAACCCTGCAGGTGAGTCTAGATTTTATTTTCAAATGAATGTAATTTGTATAAGTGTTAAGTGTTGTGAAAGTAAGATTTTGAGTTGGGATATATATATATATAGGTCCAAAGCTTGGACTCCGAAGAGAAAAGGATGCCCCTAAGGGGAGTAGACCTTTTCTATTTGGAGATCCAAATTTGGGCCACACTCCTCCCTACCCAAAGAGGAAAGAGTGGCCTTCCCCTTAAAGGAAATGCCCTCTTATCCATTTGGGTAGTCCAGTACTAAGAATCAAAGGAGGTTGAAGTAAAAGGATCCCAAAGAAGAACGAGACTGAAGATTTGAAGATTGAGAATATCCCACTCAAAACTACTTGCGTCATTACTAGGTTTAGAATCCGGGTTGTTGTTAGTGGTGCCCGGCCACTTTACTTTCTGCAAAATTCTGGTTTGTAATAAGTAAGGCAACTTTGCCTATGGATATTTATTAATTAATTTATATTTGATGTGATGAATTGATTGCCTTCAGGACTGCTTATTTTTCTTAGTTTTTTGGCGATTGCGTGCCGCTTTTGTTTTTGCCTGGACTCGTGAGGCTCGTAAGGGTGTGAAAGTTTTATACTCGTAACTTTAAAAGTCTAAAATTTTAGTGAGTCTAAATAACATAAAAATATAACGAATCTAGGGAATTAGCAGGGTATCGACCCCGGGGTCGCATGCATATTTCTGCATTACTCTTCCCTTATTTTAGACCCTTCCCCGCCTGCGGGTAGAGTCCGGATAGTCTGACCTATGAGGATGAGGTGCCGGACCTAGGGAAGTCTAGTCTTCTAAAAAATTATTTTCTAAGCCTGTTTTTAAAATTTCAAGCATATTTAATTTGAGATTGTTAACTAGCATGCATTGCATTAGAAAAGAATTAAAATAGTCAAAATTTTAATTTCATCAGTTTTAGCATTTTAGCACCCAACATAAGTCAAAAGGGGCCAATTAGGAGAATTTCTAGATGTCGGCCTCAGCTCTCCAAAACTTTAAATATAACGTACCTACCACTCTTTCATAAAAGATCGAACTCATCTCTTTTAAATCGATTAGGTGGTTAGCTGGCTCCCCAATCCAGGCTGGGGTAAGTCCAGACCTTGCACTGCATTAGTTAGGATCGGACGACTGTGGTCCAGTGTCCAAAATAGATTTAGGTTCCGGGGCAGATCTTTGATTATAAGACCCCAAACTTAGGGAATCTAATCCCAAATTTCTAATAAAATACCCAACTCTAATTAAAACTTCATCTCAATCCTAAAACATAAAGCCCAACACTTAGATTAACTAGGGACACTTCCGGATGGTTCTGGAATCTCAAAGTGTCCCCTACCTATCCTCCTTTAACTCCGTTAATAAATGCTCAATTTTGATCCATTCTCTGTTGAATTTCTAAAATTCACTTCTTTTTTCTCTAACAAAATTCTGCCACCATTTTAATCGGGAGTTTTCGTAGGAGATTTTATCTCCCTACGATGTAATTAACTACGAGGGCTTGCGCTCGTAGGAGATTTGGAACCCCACACACCTGATTTTAAAAAAAAATTAATTTCTAAAACTTTACTAGATTTCTTTGGGAAAAGTTAAATAATGATCGTCGTAGTTGCATCAGAAGAATTATCATAGAATTGTGTCATTTCCCTTTGGGGAGATACATCCTCCTTCGATAAGGCTTTGGATGCGAATGCGACGATCATGCTTTTTGAATATTTTAATTGGGTATTTAGTTGAACTATACTTTGTTCCCTCGGGGCCATATAAAGTTCTTCTTAGAACCCGATCATAGTATTCAAGATGAGTTTACAAAATTCTAAGTCTGAACACCGTTATGAAAGTTTATTTTCATCCTTCGGGGCGATATACTCTTTCTAACGAGTTGATTCGACCTTAGAATTAGAACTCAACCTTAATCTTAAAATCTCCAAAGAAAACTAATATTTTTCAAAACCTGTTTTCCAAAATTCCACAAACAAAAAAATGGCACGCCCGGTGGGACCAAATTTCTCTTCCCATCTTTAATAGTGGCAGAATTTCGTTTCATCGATAGTTTTAACTATCACTTCTTCCGTTGGTCCCTTTACCCATTTCTTCCTTGGGTGAGTGTGGCCAACATCTAAAAAATAATAATAATAAATATTAAAAGAGAGGTCGTACCTCCAAAATTGGTTTTATCTAGATTTTTGTTCTGATTTTGACCTTCTGCCCCGGCCTAGCCTGTGAGGCGACAGCGTCAAATCAGACCTCTAGATATCCTTTTCAATCTTATGTATTTATGGTCAATAGATTTTTCATTCAACATATAAATCCTTAAAATTGAAAAGAATTCAAAACTTTTGAATTCGGTCATCTCAAACTAATTTAGTCTTAACCCCCTCACTTCCCCTTTGACCTCCAGGGGTGGGGAGGGTTAGACTATTCCTTTTACTTGGATTTTCTCACGATTCCATAAGCCTTCGGGCAAGGGGAAACTCTGTCCGTTGTGTTTTGGAGTCTTTAAGAAAACCCCTTTCAAATCCTCAAAATTTCTTCAAAAATCTCTTAAACTCTAAGTTGTCATATGTTACCCCATATGATCTCCTTGTGGGCTAACATATGTCAAATTTTTTTTTTAAAAAAAAAAAAAAAAACTTTCTAGCATGTACTTAGTCTCTTCTCCCTTTTAACATGTGTTAAGCAATATCCTTCACTGCTCGACACATGTTGGAGGGTTGTGATTTTCTTACAAGCCTCAATTTTCAAAAAAAAAAATATTTCTTTCACCTCCCTTTTAAAGTAAATCTAATTTCAATCCTTTCTTTAACTTTCAGAAAATCCCAAATGGCTGGCCAATTGATTTTCTCTTTCGATCGAGAGTTGTCCTCGACTGTTAATGACCAAGGGAGCACTATCATTTTTGGAATGGGATTTAGTACTCTTGAGCTCTCTATGGATGGACACCAGATTGTTAGTTTGGATGCCAGTAAGGAAATTCCCCCAGTGGTTGAGTTGATCGTGGGATCTGCACCCACCTTGCCAGTAGTTAGTGATGATTAGAAACAATCTGAACTAGTTGTTAAGCCTCCCGCTGAAGTCAAATCTGTTTTTGAGGAAGGGTCTAGTTCTGGACTTAGCTTTGCCACTAAGAATCAGAAGAAAAACTATTTGAGGAGACTTAGAAAGAAGATCTCTAAGGCTAAGAGAGTTTTACCCTTTAAGACCTTAGCTCAAGTAGAACCTGAGGCTGCTGAGGAGCTACATATTCCTGCTTCCTCTCCCCTCCTAAAGAAGAGTAGCTTTTACCCCCTGGCTTCAGCTCAAGGGGAGGAGAGGGCAGCTAGGATAGCCCGTTCTTCACCATGCCCGGTCGACTACTCGACTAAGAAGACTCAGAAAGAAAAACATCTCCAGAAGACCAGGACTTTGAGAAACATAATTCATACCTGCGCTGCACAGTCTGGACAGACTAAGGAGGAATATGTAAAACAATTGAAGGGAGTGATCTCACATCGCTTCCAAAAATAAGTGTTGAAGGAAGAAGTGTCTGAAGCAAAGAATTTGACCCCACAACTCGTTAGAAAGAATAAGAAGTATGTTAGACAGCCCGCTACTTCGGTACTGGTTGATGGATATCACTAGGTGCCACGCCCTCCGTCCTCTCAAACAGAGGGTATTGTGTTGACTGGGTCCGAGAGAGGCCACCATTCTACTGGTAGACCCCCGGTACCCCCACATAAACCTGTAAGATTGGCCTCAGTGATTGTTAAGCCAAAGGGGGTTGAGATTCAAAAGTCTATGGACCTTAAAGGAAAAAGACCCAAATCTCTTGAAAAGAAATATGTACCGAAGAGAACTAAGTTGGAGAGTCTGCCACCACCTCCTAGAACTTCTAAGTTCATTCTGCAGCTCCAACGAGTTTCAGCCAACCCTACTCCGGGTTTAGTTGACTTGATGGATGTCCAGACTAGTACCCAGTTGTTACAGTTGACAGTCCTACCACAGCCAGTCTAACTCAAGATCCAATAGTCACCATCCCTATTACCCCAGTTGATGATCCCCAAGGTCCGAGTGTCATTCCTAGGCTCCCTAGTCAGGTGTCTGAGGATCTTACCTTGCCAGATGTGGGAGCTATCACTTTACAAGCTCTTGCTTCTCCCCCTGAGGTATATGTCCCTCTCCCTGTAGAGGATGCCACTCTTCTGACTACCAGCTCTGGGATAGTCGAAGAGGAGAGAATTGACCAGGATCTAGAAATGGAAGATGAATCGGATACAAAGTCTCAACCAAATCCTAATCCAAAACTCACAGAAATCATTGCCCTCATGGATTCTGAAGAATTATTCGATATGGCTGAGTACAAAGGATACTTACCCCTTGATCCTAAGTCAATTGGGGATAGACCGGTCGAGGAGGTAGTTCAAGAAATAAGAAACATTTTGTTGAACAAAGAAGGAATGGCCTCTTTTGACCCTGATATGGATGATCTCCTTGGAGATGAAGATGATTATGTTGGTAGCATTCATGTGGTCGAGACTAGAGGGTCTAATAAAGAAGCTGAGCCCAGCAAACGTCGATTTGCTAAAGATGATGATTCACATACTGTTGAGTCAGATTCAAATGAGTCTGTAAAGGCCAGAGATGAGGAGCATATAAAAAACTTGGAGACTCAGCTCGCAAGCATGATGTCACAAGTTAGGGAGATGCAAGAGAAGTTGGATAAGTCACAGCAAGAGTCTCTTAAAATCCACTAGTTAGCTCGAGAGCTCACAGAAAAGGCTAAAAGGGCAGAATTTAGTTCTAGACCTCTCGAGTCACCACCTGTGACCCTTCTTTGTCCAGTAGAAGCACCTCCAGTTTACCCCGCAGTTTCCACCACTCCTCTGATCCTGCCTCAGAAGGATATTAAGCAATTAATTGAGGACCAGGTAAGGGAGGCCTTAGCCCTTTCTCAAGGAACCGTATCTATTTCAAAGGGTAGACCCTACCCCGAAGAATATGACTTAGTTCCTTACCCAAAGGGCTTTGTTCCACCAACTTTTAAAGTTTTCACTGGAATTGAAAATCTGAGACAGCATCTGGCCCACTTCCGAGCAAGCTGTTGCAATACAGGAGGGTCAGATGCTCTACTATTTCGCCAATTTGTAAGTAGTCTATCCGGCATTGCTTTTGAATGGTACGCCGATCTGCCCAACGGTTCAGTAAGAACCTTTAGCGAGCTAGAAAACTTCTTTCTTAAGAGATTTTCTGGAGCGCAACAACGCACCACCGTGGGCGATCTCGTGGTTGAAAAGCAAAAGCCGGGAGAGTCTCTGGTTGAGTACATCTTGAGGTGGCGAAACCTCTCGATGAAGTGTAAACCCTAGTTGCAAGAGCAACACGCTGTGGAGATTCTTTTGAAGAATATCCACGGCCCTGTTGCTTTTCTCCTGAAGGGTTTCACTATTAAAACTTTTGAAAAACTTCTTAATAAGGCTAGCAATTTGCAGGAAGAGGCTCCTAGGATGCCATTCTTACGAGAGCAGACTGAAGATAGGAAGGGTCCTAAATTGGTGAAACCTTTGAAAAGAAAGCTGTGGTCTCAGCAGTAGATAAAGTAAAGAGGCCAGTGATTAGTCAGCCTAGCACTCCACTTCCACCACAGCCACCTCAGAAGCAGCCCTTTTAGATAGTTCCTCAATATACTAGAGATCCCGCCTTCATCCCTTTTAGAGAAAGATTGGCAAAGCCATATCCATTTAAGAGGGAAGCAGTTAAGAAGATTTTCAGGAGTTTGTTAAAGAAATCAGATTTTTAGTTGCCAAAGGCCAGGAGGCCTGAGGATGAGAGCAAGAAAGATGATCCCAAGTATTGCCCGTACCACAGGATGCTTAGTCACCCTCTTAAGGATTGTGTTGTGTTCAAAGATTGGCTTGAGAGGAACTACACCCAAGGTAACATCATAATACCTAAGGAATACTTGGTCGATCCAGAAAAGGCTTCAATTAAAACCATTTCAGGTAATCCTCTTAACTCTTTTTGTCTTGTTAAAGATGGTTGGGACATTGCTTTGTCCCGGGAACTTAAAAAGTCGATTAACAAGTCTTTTCATCTTTCTCAACAGCTGACTATGATAGCCCAGGCCCCGGTGTGGAAGGTTGATCTGGACGCTTCGCAGAAGGATGTTGAGCCACTTCCCTCTCCAGTAGTTGTAGGAACTACTGAGAAAAATGTAAAAGAAAAGAAATTTGATTTTGTAGAGAGGAAGTGTGTGGATGAGAGATGTATTAAAATGGCGGATGGTGGTGTTAAAACCCTTTCCCCTCTTTTGTTATCTGACTTTTACTTTGCCCCATCAAAGGCGAAGGGTCAAAAGATGAATAAAAAACATCCTTCTACTTCTGTCTTGATGATTGGCCATGAATCTCAAATGCAAATTGATGACTCTCCTGTTTTAAATCAAACTCCTAATGAAATAGAAATTGAGGTTAATCAAACCGACCTTCCCGAATCGACTACTCAAGAAGATGTCGAATGTGAAACCTTATCAGAAAGTGATTTCCCCCAAATTGATTTTCAGGGAAGTCCTATCGAGATAGAGTTTTCAGATTATGACTCTCTTCTGGGAAACGACAATCCAATACCTACAGTGAGTGTAGACACCGCTCTAGTTTGCCCTCCCAAAGACATCGAGCAGGTGCAACTCCGTGGCGGTAAAGTCTTACCTCCTAGGTTGCCCCCTCAGGACAAAGGCAAGCAATCCTCATTCGAAGATATAAATCCAGATTCCCCTCAGCAACCAAAATTTCCTTTAATTCCTCCGGGTTTCGAGTCTGTCGTTCCTAAGGTTGATTACAACGTCCTAGCCCACCTTAGGAAGTTGCCAACAAAATTAAGTATTTACGACGCCCTCCTTCTCTCCAAAGAAATGAGGCAGTCTTTAATTAAAGCACTTCTCGACCCCGAGATTTTCTTAACACAGTTGGCTGCAACTTCAGAAGGTGAGGCTCTTTACTTCAAAGAGGTCCCCGGGGTTACCTTCTCTGACGAAGACTTACTCTTGGGAACTGCTGACCACAACCGCCCCCTCTACATCACCGTAGATGTGGAAAACTTCAAGTTATCAAGAGTCCTTGTTGATCTGGGTGCATCGGTCAACGTGATGAACATAAAGACTCTTGCTTACCTTAGAGTTGATACTAGCAAGCTTTCAACCGACAGGTTGGTGCTTCGTGGGTTCAACGCGAAGGGCGAGAGAGCTTTAGGTTCAATCACTTTACTCCTAGAAATAGGAGGGTTAAAAACTGAAGCTAAATTTTATATAATTGATTCGGCTACGTCCTTTAACGCACTTCTAGGTAGACATTGGATTCACGAATATAGAATGGTTCCATCTACCCTCCACCAATGCGTTAAGTATCAATGAGACGGCATTGAACATGATATTAAGGGTGATCTGCAACCATTCTTAATTCAAGAAATTGGGATCTACGAAGATGCTGCGTATTTCATACAAAAGGGTCCTCGTTGTTGCAAATCTATTTTTCATGGATTATGTTTTGATGATTGACAAACACTGTTTCTCTTGGACTACTTGTTACTTCTAACTTTTCAGGAATCGAAGATCGGACGATCAAGAAGAAGCCAAGTTCAGGATTGCGTAGGTTTAGGGTTGAGTCAGTCTGTATGTTTATTTTTCACCTTTTGAGTCTACTTGTAATAAGTCAAAGAGACTGATGCTATGTAACCCTTCACACACACACTTGAGAGACTTAGAATTTCTATTTTTACTCATATCGGCCAGGACGATTTTTGAATCGGCCTGGACGATCAGCTTAAAATAGAAAGTCTAATTAAGGATTCTTAATTAAGGCAGCCGACATTACCAGATCGTCCTGGACGATACGTGTATCGACCAGGACGATAAGTTCAAAACAGAAAGAAGTATCCGCCATAGTCAATTATGGTATACTGTATTTTTAAATTATCGGCCAGGACGATCCTAGGATCGGCCTGGATGATATTCACAAATTATTCCATAATTGTTCAGGAAATCAAGGGAGTTATTAAGGATTATTGATACGATCATATCGTCCTGGACGATCGCAGGATCGGCCAGGACGATCCAGTCAAAAACCTTAAGTTACTTCAGGACGATCAATATCGGCCAGCCCGTATCAAGGGCTATTGTCAGGACGATTTTTCTCTGATTTGAACTGATCGGCCCGGACGATCATGAGATCGGCCTGGACGATCAAGCCAATTTTCAATCGTTCTGTTTTCCATCCAGGGCGATGCTCTGGCCGATCTTCATTGATTTGTACTGATCGACCAGGCTGATGTCCATATTGGCCTGGACGATATTGTCGGCAACTTGCAATTAATGAGCTCTTTTAAAGCTCTTCTATTTAAGAGCACTTATTCAACGTTTTGAAAAACCTTTGGCTGCTGCCTTGACCTGAGAAGACCTTGAGGAGAGAAAGAGAGAGAGGAGAGAGAGAGGATCTTGTGAGGGGGAGCTTGTGAGGGGATTCACAAGGGTTGCTTCAAGGATCGCTCTACGTCGTCTTCGTCTAGAGTTTCTCGTCCGTGGAAGGGTCGGTAGAGGTAAGGAGTTTTGCTTTTGGTTTTGGTTCTCTGCCAGCTTAAGGAGGAAGCAAAAGGAGATAGGTTCTCTGCCTTGCCGGGGTGGCAAAAAGGAGGTTCTTGTGAGGGTTTCTCCGCCTAGCCGTGGGGGCTAAAGGAGAGTCACGTTTTGTAGTGCAATACTTGGAGGGTGCCTCCAAGGAGTGGATGTAGGTCGAGTCGACCAAACCACTATAAATTTCTGTGTTCCTTTTCTTACTTCCGCACTTTTAAATTCCGCATTTATTTTTTGTGGTGTGATTTGGTTTATGCAATTTCCTTTCTTTGTGAAAAGAATTTTTTTAAATACCAATTCACCCCCCCCCCCCCTCTTGGTTAGCTTGGGACTAAGTTCATAGGGCTTAACATCCCCATCGAACTTTCATGTGGTATCAGAGCCTGATTGGAAAATTAAAGTTTGAAAACTTTTTGAATTTGATCCATGTCTAACTTTGGGAATTGCAACACTACGGAAGGGTATTCTATTACCCGACCTCCTCTATTTGATAACCTACCTTTTGATTTTTGGAAAACTCGCATGTCAACTTTTTTACAATCTACTGATTATCGCATGTGGATACTTATTCAAGAAGGTTATTCTCCTCCTTCTCGTGAAATTAATAGTTTTAAAACTGAAGTTGCTTTTACCGAATGGACTTTTGATGAACGAGATTTAGCTCAATTAAATGCGAAATGTTTGAATTATTTTTTCTGTGCTTTGAAATCTGAGGATTACATGCGTGTTTCAACTTACAAAACTGGTAAAGAAATTTGGGATAAATTATGCATCACTTATGAAGGCACTAATGAAGTTAAACAATCCCGTTTAAACATTCTCTTGCATGACTACGAACTTTTTCGTATGAAACCTCATGAATCAATTTCTGACATGTACACTAGGTTTACTCATATTGCTACTTCATTGCATGCACTAGGAAAAGAACTTTCGAACTATGAAAATGTAAACAAGATTTTGAGATGCCTGCCTTCGTCTTATGATGCAAAAATTACTGCCATCACTGAATCTAAAGATTTGAACACCTATTCTATTGATAACTTGCTTGGCTCACTCATTGCTTATGAGCAAGGGGTAAATCAAAGAAATCTTGATGCAGGTGAGAAGAAAAAGGAGAAAATAATTGTATTGAAGGCGCACAAATCGGATTCTGAATCTTCCGGGTCTAAAAGCGATGAAATTGCCTTCATCACAAGGCAATTCAAAAGATTTCTAAGGAAGAAACAAAAGCATCATGAAAGTTGGAGAAAAGGTAATGATCATAAATATATTAAAGGATCTTCTGATGTTGTTTGTTTTGAATGCAGGAAACCTGGACATGTGAGAGCCGATTGTCCTACACTTCAAGATCATTCAAGCAAAGAAAAGGAAAAAGGTGAGAAGAAAGCTAAGTCTATGAAGGAGAAGAAGAAAATCCAAAGAGGTTTCTGGGCAGAATCTGGTACTGATTCCTCTGAGACTGAACCAGAGGAAGAGACTACAAACTTGTGTTTCATGAAAGAAAATCAAAGTGATGAGGAAGAGGTATGTAAACCAACCTATGATGAATTGTTTGAAATTTGTGAAAAAATCCATACATCATACAAAAAACTTAAGAAAAGTCATGCTAGCCTAAAATTAGAACATTCAAATCTACAAAAAGAGCATGAAGTTTTTCTCAAAGATCATGCAACGATTGATTCAAATCACATGGCTCTCCTTGATGAATTTGATGAATTAAACAAGAAGCATTTAGAATTAATTGATGAAAGTAATGCATTAAAAGCTTCACACACCTCACTTAAGGATGATCTTAAGAAATCTAAAGAGATTGAGAAAAATTTGAGGATTGAGAAAAATTTGAGGATTGAGAATGATGCATTAAAAAGAACTAACTTGAGAATTCAAAATGATTTGGAAACATGTAAGAAAGCTAGGATGACACCAACTACTAATCAAAAGCCAGAACCTAATAAGAGGCATTTTTACCCAAACCATTTAAGAAAACCTTTTCCTGGAATTCAATGTTTTTCTTGTGGCATGCTAGGACATATCTCACACACTTGCACAGTTCACCGTAGTACACATTGGGTGTGGAGACCTAAGATGCATGATTCAAAGCATACCACATCGGCATTGCACTCTACGTTTCCTAAGAAGGAGCCCAAACCTATTTGGGTTCCTAAATCTGACTGTTGTTGAGTTTTGCAGGTGTGCTCTCACTAAAGACCTCGTGGGAGCATAAGATAACTGGACATAAGGAGGCTCGCAGCTCAAATTACTTAAATCCGCTGCTTTATCACTTGCTTGGAATCTTTAGCTTTTGTGTGTCTTTTATTTTATTTTATTTGTTTATGCTAGTTTTTATGCTCACTTTGTGTTGTTTTTAATTTGCTTTATTATTTTATTTTATGTGTTTTGTTTTTTTTTTCTCACATTGTTCGTTATTTTTGGTCTTCCATATGATGAAACTTTTCAAGCTTTTAAAATTTTTGAGTTTTGGAAATAGAGTTTAGCTTTTCAAAATTAGTTAAAGGGAGTAAACTGTTGATATTTTCCCTTCTTCTAACTTTGTTTAGTGGCATGATTTTCTTCTCTAAAATAAAAGTCTAAACTCAGTTTAACCAATGGCTTTTCATCTAAGATCTCCTTCTTTTCTTGCTACATTAAATTATCTTATGCATAATAGCCAAAATTCTTAGATATCATTCAAGCTTTTGAAATCTTGTCATTGCATTTATCACTTGATTTTGATTTTGTGTTGTGGATTGTTCTTCCCTATGTTAGAAAGAGAGCTCATATTCTCTAATATTTAGAGGATATACTCACAACTAACTTTTTTTTAAGGGTATATTAAAGAGTTTTTAGCTTGCAAGAGTTAAAAAAGAAAGAGGCCAATGAAGCCAAATTGAAAAGAAAGCTATGTACACAAAAGTATATCAAAAATCAAAAGATGCTCAAAGAGCCAATAAAAGTGACAAGAGGCATAAAATGAGCCCACTAAATGCAAGCTATCATCTCTTTGATAAAACTCTTAAAACTTAGAAAACTCATTGATTATGTGATACTTTCAAAGACTTGATTTCAATTTCCATGATTGAGAAAAATTACTTTGGTTTAATATTTATGAGTTATTTTAGTTGTACACAAGTCTTGAATGGATCTTCTTATCATATTTTGTTATTCCGAGTTAGGCATCTATTTTCCAAAAGAATTTTGTACTCTGAAGGATGTCCGATCTAGGATTAACAAGATCAGTTTTTCTACCTTCTTCTGATTGAGATTTGTTAAACTTCTTGATCTCTTGAAACTCTAAAAGGTTAATTTTTGAAAAGAATTATCATATGATGCCTCCTAAAACAAAAAAAAAAAATAGAAAAATTAAAATCCAAAAATGTTCGGTGTTTGGTTTTCATTGTGATGTTTTTATTTTTCTGTGTCTTTGACTGTTTTTTCTTTTGTTTTATTTTTCAGGGTCTTGATCATCACCATTCTTTTCTTGATTTCAAATTCAAGTCACATCGGCTTGGCCGATATTCTTATCGTCCTGGCCGATATGACAAATTCTTTTCAAAATCCATCTGCTGACCTTTTTCTGTGCTTACTGCAATTCATCGTCCTGGACGATACTTTATCGTCCTAGACGATTTGATCAAACTCATGGTGATAGTCCTGGCCGATAGTATATTTTTCTGGCTGATGCATTTTATGTGCATTGTCCTGGCCGATACACTGGATCGTCCTGGACGATCCATGTGTCAGCACGTTTTGATCTTTAAATTCGGCCCCGGACGATCCATTATTGGACAATCGGCCGGGCCGATCCACTGTTCGTCCTGGACGATACACGTGGCAAGCATTTAAAGCATTTTAACTTCGGCCGGTATGATCAATTATTTTGCATCGTCCTGGACGATACACCTAATCAGCCCAGACGATCTGCTTTTTCAACGGTCGTCCGGACTGACTCCTCGGGCCGATAGCCTGTGTCTAATCAGCCTAGCCGATATCTGATTGGCCCGGACGATTGGATCACCTTTTTGACCAATCGGCATGTACGTAATTATTGAACCATATTGGCCTGGACGATTCTGCGATCGGCCAGGACGATATGGCCGTTTCTTTAAATTCAGGCCGATCCAGCCATGTTTTTCACTCTTCATCCTTTCTCCTTTTGTGTTTTTGCTTAGTGCTCTCAATGGCTGGTGGGAAACGCATCCGACAGACTTCTGGAAGTTCCTCGAGGGCAAGGATTGACCCTCGTTTCCGGGAAGCAGAAGATGAAGCCGCCTATCATCGTTACAAAGAGTGTGGAATCACTATCTCCAGAATCATCAATCCTGTCCACATCTCTTACCCGGTAATGGATCTTTTCGCTCACACCTCCCTTTGCTTCATTCTGTCTCTTATTTTCCCTTTCAATTCAGAGTTTCTTCTAGAATTTTTTTGCAAACCTTCGCATCAACCCTACCTTCACAGCCCTGACCTCCTATGTGAATCGACGCCCTGTTGAAATCACATATCAGGATTGTGTTGATCTTTTACAGCTATCCACCACCGGAGATAAGCTGCACATAATCGCCTCTGACCCTGATTTTGACTGGTCCATGGCAAATCACTTTCTTTGCCAGACCAATGTACCTTACCATGTTGGAGAGACTAGCTCTTTAGTCAGAGATGCTAGGATAATCCAACATGTCCTTCGCACCTCCGTCATTCCAAAAGCCGGCGACCGAGTCCACATCACCCCTCTACTTTCCCTCACTACCTTCTACATCATGGCTCATAGGGAAATCAACACTGCGGACCTAATTTTTCGATACATTGATAACCTAACCACAATTCGCGATCCAGGCCACAAAAGGAAACCAAATCTAGCCTTAGGACACATCATAGCCTATGTTCTTGAAACTAAATACCAACTTCAATATCCCAATCCACCAAACCTCACAACTCCCTTCTACTCAAACAATTCCTTCAGTACCCTTCACAGTACTCGTCTCCACCCTGAAGAACCTTGGGGGGCTAGAGAGGAGGAGGCTCTTGTTGCAAATCAATTTTTTCATGTCTTATGTTTTGATGACTGATAAACACTGTTTCTCTTGGACAGCTTGTTGCTTCTAACTTTTCAGGAATCGAAGATCGGACGATCAAAAAGGAGCCAAGTTCAGGAATGCGTAGGTTTAGGGTTGAGTCAGTCTGTACATTTGTTTTTTACCTTTTGAGTCTACTTGTAATAGTCAAAGAGACTGATGCTATGTAACCCTTCACACACACACTTGAGAGACTTAGAATTTCTGTTTTTACTCATATCGGCCAGGACGATTTCTTGGATCGGCTTGGACGATCAGCTTAAAACAGAAAGTCTAATTAAGGATTCTTAATTAAGGCAGCTGACATTAACAGATCGTCCTGAACGATACGTGTATCGGCCAGGATGATAAGCTCAAAATAGAAAGAAGTAGCCGCCATAGTCAAGTATGGTATACTGTATTTTTAAATTATCGGCCAGGACGATCCTATGATCGGCCTGGACGATATTCACAAATTATGCCATAATTGTTCAGGAAATCAAGGAAGTAATTAAGGATGATTGATACGATCATATCGTCCTGGATGATCCAAAGATCGGCCAGGACGATCTAGTCAAAAACCTTAAGTTATTCAGGACGATCGATATCGGCCAGCCCGTATCCAGGGCTATTGTCAGGACGATTTTTCTCTGATTTGAACTGATCGGCCAGGACGATCGTGAGATCGGCCAGGACGATCAAGCCAATTCTCAATCGTCCAGCTTTGCATCCAGGGCGATTCTCTGGCCGATCATCATATATTTGTACTGATCGGCCAGGCCGATGTCCATATCGGCCTGGACGATATTGTCGGCAACTTGCAATTAATGAGCTCTTTTGAAGCTCTTCTATTTAAGAGCTCTTGTTCAACGTTTTTTAAAAAAAACTTTTGACTGCTTCCTTGACCTGAGAAGACCTTGAGGAGAGAAAGAGAGAGATAGGAGAGAGAGAGAGGATCTTGTGAGGGGGAGCTTGTGAGGGGTTTCACAATGGTTGCTTCAAGGATCTCTCTGCGTCGTCTTCGTCTAGAGTTTCTCGTCCGCGGAAGGGTCGGTAGAGGTAAGGAGTTTTGCTTTTGGTTTTGGTTCTCTGCCAGCTTCAGGAGGAAGCAAAAGGAGAAAGGTTCTCTGCCTTGCCGGGGTGGCAAAAAGGAGGTTCTTGTGAGGGTTTATCCGCCTAGCCGTGGGGGCTAAAGGAGAGTCACGTTTTTGTAGTGCAATACTTGGAGGGTGCCTCCAAGGAGTGGACGTAGGTCGAGTCGACCGAACCACTATAAATTTCTGTGTTCCTTTTCTTGCTTCCACACTTTTAAATTCCGCATTTATTTTTGTGGTATGATTTAGTTTTAAGCAATTTTCTTTCTTTGTAAAAAGAAGTTTTTAAAATACCAATTCACCCCCCCTCTTGGTTAGTTTGGGACTAAGTTCATAGGGCTTAACATCCCCATCGAACTTTCAAGTGGTATCAGAGCCTGATTCGATTATTATAATTTGAAAACTTTTTGAATTTGATCCATGTCTAACTTTGGGAATCGCAACACTATGGAAGGGTATTCTATTACCCGACCTCCTCTGTTCGATAACCTACCTTTTGATTTTTGGAAAACTCGCATGTCAACTTTTTTACAATCTACTGATTATCGCATGTGGATGCTTATTCAAGAAGGTTATTCTCCACCTTCTCGTGAAATTAATAGTTTTAAAACTGAAGTTGCTTTTACCAAATGGACTTTTGACGAACGAGATTTAGCTCAATTAAATGCGAAATGTTTGAATTGTTTTTTCTGTGCTTTGAAATCTGAGGATTACATGCGTGTTTCAACTTGCAAAACTGATAAAAAAATTTGGGATAAATTATGCATTACTTATGAAGGCACTAATGAAGTTAAACAATCCCGTTTAAACATTCTCTTGCATGACTACGAACTTTTTTGTATGAAACCTCATGAATTGATTTCTGACATGTACACTAGGTTTACTCAGATTGCTACTTCATTGCATGCACTAGGAAAAGAACTTTCGAACTATGAAAAAGTTAACAATATTTTGAGATGCTTGCCTTCGTCTTATGATGCAAAAATTACTGCCATCACTGAATCTAAAGATTTGAACACCTATTCTATTGATAACTTGTTTGGCTCACTCATTGCTTACGAGCAAGGGGTGAATCAAAGAAATCTTGATGCAGGTGAGAAGAAAAAGGAGAAAATAATTACATTGAAGGGGCACAAATCGGATTCTGAATCTTCCGGATCTGAAAGCGATGGAGTTGCCTTCATCACAAGGCAATTCAAAAGCTTTCTAAGGAAGAAACAAAAGCATCATCAAAGCTGGAGAAAAGGTAAGGATCACAAACATGTAAAAGGATCTTCTGATGTTGTTTGTTTTGAATGCAGAAAGCCTGGACATGTGAGAACTGATTGCCCTAAGCTTAGAGATCAATCAAGCAAAGAAAAAGGTGATGAGAAAGCAAAGTCTAGGAAAGACAAGAAGAAAAATCAAAGGAGCTTTTGGGCAGAATCTAGTACTGATTCTTTTGAGACTAAACCAGAGGAAGAAACTACAAACTTGTGTTTCATGTGAAAAGATCAAAGTGATCAAGAAGAGGTATGTGAACTTTCCTACGATCAAGTTCTTGAAGTTTCAGAAAAAATCCATGCATCATATAGGAAATTAAAGAAAATTCATGCTAGCTTGAAATTAGAATTCTTAAATCTACAAAAAGAGCATGAAATTTTGATTAAAGACCATCAAACAATTGATTCAAATCACATGACTTTACTTGATGAATTTGATGAGTTAAATAAAAATCATGGTGAGTTAGTTGAAGAGCATGATGCATTGAAAATATCACACACTTCTCTTGAAACTGATTTTAAGAAGTCAAAAGAAATAGAGAAAAATTTGAGGATTGAAAATGAAGTTTTAAAAAGCACAAACTTAAAGGTTCAAAATGATTTAGAAGCATGTAAGAAATCTAGGATGACTTCTACTTTTAATCAATTGTCAAAACCTAGAGAGAGGCATTATAACTCAAATCACTTAAGAAATCCCTTTCCTGGAGTTAAATGTTTTTCTTGTGGCATGCTAGGACACATCTCACACACTTGCATAATTCTCCATAATACACATTGGGTGTGGAGACCTAAGGTGCATGATCCACAGCATACCACACATGCATTGCATTCTTCTCTTCATAAGAAGGAACCCAAATCTGCTTGGGTTCCTAAAACTAACATTTGATAATTTTGCAGGAAGTCTCTCACAAAAGACCTCATGAGAGTATGTGGTACCTGGACAATGGATGCTCTCGACATATGACTGGTGATGCTAGCCAGTTTGTTGTACTAGAGTCCAGGACTGGAGGCAAGGTTACTCTTCGAGACAACACCACCAGGAAGGTGGTAGGAGCATGTATAATCGGTAATTCCAAGAACCTTATGATTGAAAATGTTTTGCTTGTAGATGGATTGAAGCACAACTTGCTCAGCATCAGTCAATTCTGTGATAAAGGCTTCATCGTGCAGTTCTTCACGGATTCATGCATTGTAAGTTTAAGTAACAACACTATTTTGCAGGGAAAGAGGGTCAATAACGTCTACATGCTTGATTTAAATAACATTGAATGTACTGCTTCTTTTTGCTTAAAAACTGCCATTGATGATTCTTGGTTGTGGCACAGGAGGCTTTGTCATGCAAGTATGAAAACCCTTAGGAAAGTGACCCAAAAGGACCTAGTTAGAGGTGTCCCCAAACTTAAGTTTACAAAAGACCACCTTTGTGATGCCTATCAACTAGGAAAGCAAATACACTCCTCTTTTCACCCCATAAAGGACATTAGCACCTCTAGACCTTTAGAAGTCCTTCACATGGATTTGTTTTGACCCATTAGCATAGCTAGTTTGGGAGGGAAAGTCTATGGTTTTGTGATTGTTGATGACTACTCGAGATTCACTTGGACTAGATTTCTTTCTCATAAAAATGAGTCTTTTGAGGAGTTTAAAACTTTTTCTACTTGGATTTAGAAGAAGCTAGGTTGTGAGATTTTGACCATCCATAGTGATCATGAGGGAGAGTTTGAAAATGAAAGATTTGGAGATTTTTGTGAGGAGAAGGGGATTAGTCACAATTTTTCAGCTCCTAGGACCCCCCAGCAGAATGGGGTAGCTGAAATGAAGAACCGGACCTTGGTGGAAGCCGCTAGAGCCATGCTTGCTGAATATTCACTTCCAAAATACTTTTGGGCTGAAGCGGTTAACACAGCTTGTTATGTGTTGAATAGAGTGAATGTTAGAGTCAAATTAGAAAAGACACCCTATGAGATCCTTAAGGGTAGGACACCCAATCTTTCCCACCTTCATGTCTTTGGTTGTAAGGTTTTCATTCACAACAATGGGAAGTCTCACTTGGGAAAATTTGATTCTAAATCTGATGAAGGAGTATTCTTGGGATATTCTAGTGTTGGGAAGTCTTTTAGAGTGTTTAACAAAAGAACTTTGATGGTGGAAGAGAGAACCCATGTAGGTTTTGATGAGTCTGATCCTAAGAAACATGGAGTAGAAGATGATGATGTTGGAGAGATTATAAGTGGAGTAGAAAATTTGGAGAAGGGGAGTGAGCACCTAAGTAATGGAGGAGTAGAAGGAGTCACCCAAGGAATAGAAAATTTTGATGAAAGGGGAGAAACTTCACACACTTTGCCTAGAGATTGGAGATACTCTATTAGTCACCCCAAGGATTTGATCTTAGGAGACCCTTCTAGTGGAGTTAAGACTAGACATGGACTTAGGAAGGAGGTGAACCACTCTGCCTTTATCTCTATGACTGAACCCACCACCATTAACTAAGCCCTTTCTGATGAGTTTTGGATTTTAGCAATGCAAGAAGAGTTGAATCAATTTGTTAGGAATGATGTTTGAGAACTTGTAGAAAGACCTAAGGGACAAAGTGTAGTTGGGACAAAGTGGGTATTTAAGAACAAAGTGAATGATTCAGGAGTGGTGGTGAGGAATAAAGCAAGATTGGTGGCTAAGGGGTACAATCAAATAGAAGGGATAGACTTTGAAGAGACTTTTTCCCCTGTAACTAGATTGGAAGCCATTAGAGTGCTATTAGCCTTTGCTTGTTATAAAGGATTTAAGCTTTTTTAAATGGATGTCAAGAGTGCCTTTTAAAATGGGGAGATAAAAGAAGATGTGTTTGTAGAATAACCTCCAGGTTTTGAGAGTTCTCAATTTCCAAATCATGTGTTTAAATTAAAAAAGGCTTTGTATGGTTTAAAGCAAGCACCTAGAGCTTGGTATGAGAGGCTTAGCACATTCTTACTAGAGAGGGAGTTTGTCAAGGGGAGCGTAGACACCACCCTTTTTCTTAGAAAAGTTGGAGATGACTTACTCATTGTTCAGATTTATGTTGATGATATACTCTTTGGATCTTCTAATAAAAATTTGTGTAATGATTTTTCTAGAACAATGAGTAGAGAGTTTGAGATGAGTTTAATGGGAGAATTATCTTACTTTTTGGGGTTTAGCATAAAACAATTGGAAGATGGAACTTTTCTAAATCAAACAAAATACATAAAGGACATTTTGAAGAAATATGAGATGGACAAAACCAAGCCAATTAACACCCCCATGACTTCAAGTGCTCCTTTGGATAAAGACCCAAGTGGTAAGTCTGTTGATCAGAAGAAGTATAGAGGCATGATTGGATCTTTACTTTATTTGACTGTAAGCCGACCTGACATCATGTTTAGTGTTTGCCTTTGTGCTAGATTTCAAGCTGACCCTATGGAGTCCCACATGACTGCTGTTAAAAGGATTTTTAGATACCTTTTGGGGACACAAGGATTAGGGATTTAGTACCCTAGACATAGCACTTCTTTTGAGATTATTGGTTTTTCTGACTCTTATTTTGCAGGATGCAAGGTGGATAGAAAGAGCACCTCTAGAACTCGTCAATTCATTGGACAATCTTTAGTCTCTTGGTCTAGTAGGAAGTAAAATTCTGTTTCACTTTCCACTGCTGAAGCTGAATACATTGCTCTTGGAAGTTGTGTGGCCCAAGTTCTTTGGTTTAAACAACAGATATTGGATCTAGGATTGCATGTAAGCACCATCTCAATCTTTTGTGACAACACTAGTGCCATATGCATCTCTAAAAATCCTATTCAACATTCAAGAACTAAACACATTGACATTAGGCATCACTTTATTAGAGATCATGTGACTAAGGGAGACATTGAGTTACACCATGTGACAACTGAAAACCAACTAGCAGACATCTTTACTAAACCACTGGCCTTCGACACCTTTAGTTCTTTAAGGACCAGATTGGGTGTGATTGACATAAATGCATGAAACCTTTTAGCTAAGTTTTATTTTACTTTTTTTTGCTTTCTTTTTTTCTTTTCTTTTTCGTATGCTTTATTTTTAGATCATCACTGATATGGTATTATATTTCTTGTTCTTGTTTTTAACAATCTGTAGTTAATATATTTTCATCTACTTAATCACTTAGATAGTATGAATATTTTGTGATTGTGTCTCTTTCCCTAACTTATTATTAGTGGCATAGTTTTCTTTTTTAATCAAAAGTCTATCTCAAATCAAAAGATTATTTATGAAACTAAGATCTTTTCTTAAGCTTGCTTAAGCAAATCTATCTTGTATTTATAATGATTAAATGTTTTTTTGTTACATCAAGATCCCTCGTTACTCTTGTCTTCGATTATTAATCCTGCTTGTGGTAATTCTTCCCTATGTTAGAGAGAGAGCTCCTATTCTCTAATATCTGAGAAGATATATTCACAACTAAGTTTTTTAAAGGATTATAAAAGGGAATCTAGCTTGCAAAATAAAAAAAATTTGGCCAATGATGCCAACAAAAGAAGCGCAAAGACGCCAAAAATTGAAAAATCTATAAAACGATGCGCAAAGCGCCACAATATTGACAAGAGGCATAAAATGAGCCCACTCAAAAGAAAGCTACTCTCTCTTTTTATATCTTTTAGAACTTAGAAGTTTTGATTCTCAAAAGACTTGATCTCGATTATCGTTCGATTGTGACAAATCTACCTCATTATTTTATGGAGATATTTTTCTTACGACAAGTGGTGGGTAGATTCTTTTTCTCATATCCAATTAATTATTTGAGTTAGGTCATTGATTTCAAAAGACGGTTCTACCCTAAGAAAATGTTTTTGGGCTAAGGGTAAACCATGAACGGATATTCTACTATTCTAAGGATTAAATGAGATTGGTAACTCGTTAACTCACAGGTTTTTAAATCAATCACATGGAATACTATATCATTGACGTGCCTTGATTAAAAAAAAAAAAAAAAAAGGAATCTCTTTTGCTGTGCTTTCTTGAACCCTCCTTTTTGATATGTCAAAAGGGGGAGAAGTTTATGAGGTTCTTTTTTCATCAATCCTGAATTTTAGCTATTAACTCCTTTTGTAGTGTTTTGCCATCATCAAAAAGGGAGAGATTGTTGCAAATCTATTTTTTCACGTCTTATGTTTTGATGATTGACAAACACTATTTCTCTTGGACAGCTTGTTGCTTCTAACATTTCAGGAATCGAAGATCGGACGATTAAAAAGGAGCCAATTTCAGGAATGCGTAGGTTTAGGGTTGAGTCAGTCTGTACATTTTTTTTTTACCTTTTGAGTCCACTTGTAATAGTCAAAGAGACTGATACTATGTAAACCTTCACACACACACTTGAGAGACTTAGAATTTCTGTGTTTACTCATATCGGCCAGGACGATTTCTTGGATCGGCCTGGACGATCAGCTTAAAACAGAAAGTCTAATTAAGGATTCTTAATTAAGGCAGCCGACATTAATAGATCGTCCTGGATGATACGTATATCGGCCAGGATGATAAGCTCAAAACAGAAACAAGTAGCCGCCATAGTCAAGTATGGTATACTGTATTTTTAAATTATCGACCAGGACGATCCTATGATCGGCCTGGACGATATTCACAAATTATGCCATAATAGTTCAGGAAATCAAGGAAGTAATTAAGGATGATTGATACGATCATATCGTCCTGGACGATCCAAGGATCGGCCAGGACGATCTAGTCAAAAACCTTAAGTTACTTCAGGACGATTGATATCGGCCAGCCCGTATCCAGGGCTATTGTCAGGACGATTTTCCTCTGATTTGAACTGATCGGCCAGGACGATCGTGAGATCGCCCCGGACGATCAAGCTAATTCTCAATCGTCTAGCTTTGCATCCAGGGCGATTCTCTGGCCGATCATCATTGATTTGTACTGATCGGCCAGGCCGATGTCCATATCGGCCTGGACGATATTGTCGGCAACTTGCAATTAATGAGCTCTTTTGAAGCTCTTCTATTTAAGAGCTCTTGTTCAACGTTTTTAAAAAAAAACTTTTGGCTGTTGCCTTGACCTGAGAAGACCTTGAGGAGAGAAAGAGGGAGAGGAGAGAGAGAGAGGATCTTGTGAGGGGGAGCTTGTGCGGGGTTTCACAAGGGTTTCTTCAAGGATCTCTCTGCGTCATCTTCGTCTAGTGTTTCTCGTCCGTGGAAGGGTCGGTAGAGGTAAGGAGTTTTGCTTTTGGTTTTGGTTCTCTGCCAGCTTCAGGAGGAAGAAAAAGGAGAAAGGTTCTCTGCCTTGCCGGGGTGGCAAAAAGGAGGTTCTTTTGAGGGTTTCTCCGCCTAGCCGTGGGGGCTAAAGGAGAGTCACGTTTTTGTAGTGCAATACTTGGAGGGTGCCTCCAAGGAGTGGACGTAGGTCGAGTCGACCGAATCACTATAAATTTCTGTGTTCCTTTTCTTACTTCCGCACTTTTAAATTCCGCATTTATTTTTGTGGTGTCATTTGGTTTTAAGCAATTTTCTTTCTTTGTAAAAAGAAGTTTTTAAAATACCAATTCACCCCCCCCCTCTTGGTTAGTTTGGGACTAAGTTCATAGGGTATAACATCCCCATCGAACTTTCAGCTCCCGCTCCAGCTCCCTTTCATGACCCTGCTCCTCTCCACCAGCACTCACCGGTTGATCAGTTGATTGAGAGATTTGATCGTTGGGAGACCCGGTTTGACGCCATATTGCTGCCCAGGAGCAGCAACACTCTGTGGACATTGCCCGTTATGAGCATCACCGCGCTGAGGATTTAGCCCGATTTGACAGTTTTCTTACTCACCACCAGCAGCAGCATGACCAGGACATCGCCTGGTTCAATGCTCAGTTTACCACGCTTGCCAGTTACTTTCAGCAGCCACCTCCATCTAATGATCAGGATCCCTCGTTCTTTTAGTTTGTGCTTTGTGTTGTTGTTTCTTATCTTTTTGTAGTTTGCTTATTAGTCTTTTGTGATATTTTTCTGTTGTTTCTAGACCCTCTTTTTGTGATGACAAAAGGGGGAGTAAGATAGGGTGTGGTAGGAAAAAGTTGTTGTAAACTTTGATTTTTTAATGAACCTATTTTTGTTTAATTTTTCCTACTTGTGTTTTCCATCATCAAAAAGGGGGAGATTGTTGTAAATCTATTTTTCATGGATTATGTTTTCATGATTGACAAACACTGTTTCTCTTGGACTACTTGTTGCTTATAACTTTTCAGGAATCGAAGATCGAACGATCAAGAAGAAGCCAAGTTCAGGATTGCGTAGGTTTAGGGTTGAGTCAGTCTGTATGTTTGTTTTATTTCTTGGATCGGCCTGGACGATAAGCTCAAAACAGAAAGAAGTAGCCGCCATAGTCAATTATGGTATACTGTATTTTTAAATTATCGGCCAGGACGATCCTAGGAACGGCCTGGACGATATTCACAAATTATACCATAATTGTTCAGGAAATCAAGGGAGTAATTAAGGATGATTGATACGATCATATCGTCCTGGACGATCGCAGGATCGGCCAGGACGATCCAGTCAAAAATCTTAAGTTACTTCAGGACGATCAATATCGGCCAGCCTGTATCCAGGGCTTTTGTTAGGACGATTTTTCTCTGATTTGAACTGATCGGTCCAGACGATCATGAGATCAGCCTGGACGATCAAGCCAATTTTCAATCGTCCTGTTTTCCATCCAGGGCGATGCTCTGGTCGATCTTCATTGATTTGTACTGATCGGCCAGGCCGATGTCCATATCGGCCTGGACGATATTGTCGACAACTTGCAATTAATGAGCTCTTTTGAAGCTCTTCTATTTAAGAGCTCTTGTTCAATGTTTTTAAAAAAAAACTTTTGGCTGTTGCCTTGACCTGAGAAGACCTTGAGGAGAGAAAGAGAGAGAGGAGAGAGAGAGAGGATCTTATGAGGGCGAGCTTGTGAGGGGATTCACAAGGGTTTCTTCAAGGATCGCTCTGCGTCGTCTTCGTCTAGAGTTTCTCGTCCGTGGAAGGGTTGGTAGAGGTATGGAGTTTTGCTTTTGGTTTTGGTTCTCTGCCAGCTTCAGGAGGAAGCAAAAGGAGATAGGTTCTCTGCCTTGTCGGGGTGGCAAAAAAGGAGATTCTTGTGAGGGTTTCTCCGCCTAGCCGTGGGGGCTAAAGGAGAGTCACGTTTTGTAGTGCAGTACTTGGAGGGTGCCACCAAGGAGTGGATGTAGGTTGAGTCGATCGAACCATTATAAATTTCTGTATTCCTTTTCTTACTTCCGCACTTTTAAATTCCGCATTTATTTTTTGTGGTGTGATTTGGTTTATGCAATTTCCTTTCTTTGTGAAAAGAATTTTTTTAAATACCAATTCACCCCCCCTCTTGGTTAGCTTGGGACTAAGTTCATAGGGCTTAACATCCCCATCGAACTTTCACTTGTCCTGTTCTAAATTGGAGATCAAAATTGAGGAGAAAATGGTTGGACAAAAACTCGACCAAAAGAAGGAAAAGGATAAAAATATCAATCAAGAAATGACACAATCGAGTAGTGAAGACGACTCTGATATCGTTGTCCTTAGGCCTCCAAGCACATTAGCTTAAAGAGGTGGGAGGTTGGCTTTAAGGGCACGAGGTCGAGGCCGTGCTTCATTAGATAAGAGAGCAGCACCTGTGTATATTGATTTGGAATCAGACTCTGATGGGGAACTAGAAAGTCAAGGTACTGTCCTCTCTCTCGATTATCAGAACATAAATGCTCCTCCAAAATTTGATCTCACCATAGACCAGGACAGTGACCCTGAGATAGATATTTTAAAAGTTAAAAGTGACGAGCCTGAGTTAACAATGTATGAAAAGCTCACTAGAAGGATTGAGGCCCTTTCTCTGACCCCACTGTCGGCAGGCAGGGTTGTAGGGTTGGAAGTCAAAGTGGCCCTCAACTTGGATGGTGAAGTTAAGAAAGTTCAGAAATTCTTTCCTGGCTCCTCCTCCGCAAGGGACGAAGGTGATGTAACTCTTGAGGAGGCAGATTTTAATGAATTAATGGAATTACCTTTCGGCTACTTTCCTGTTTGTGTAAAAAACACTTTTTCTAAATGTTCTATACCTTACCGATGGACTAAGGGTCAAGCTAGATACCACGAGAATATTTGGCGAACAAAGATAAATAAAAATCCAACAAGTGGTATTGGCTTTGGAGCAGTTAGTTCATTCGATGATGATGAGTATTGCCTAATGATAACTTACCATCTCGATTCTCCAAATCTCCCTACAGATCCCTCCTGCCCTTTAGATGGGCTATGTTTGGAGACTTTAGACGATCCCGATGATCTTCAAGTTCAAAATGCACCCCCTGAATTTGAAGAGGAAATTAAATCTACAGTCGATGAGTTGAGAGAAATTAACCTGGGAAACGATGATGACCCCCGTCCGATTTTCATATGTACTTTGTTGAGCGAGGGTGAAACCCAAGACTTAATCCAGTTGTTATCCGAGTTCAGGGATTGCTTTGCCTGGACATACGACGAAATGCCAGGTTTGCCTGCTGAGGTAGCAGTTCACAAACTTGGGGTTCGACATGATGTCATTCCTGTTAAACAAGCTCCTTGACGCATGCGCTTAGAGATTGAGCAACAAGTCGTTTCTGAAGTTAAGAAATTGGCCGAAGCTGGATTTATTCAAGAGGAACAATACCCCTCTTGGGTAGCTAGCGTCGTGCCGGTCTGAAAGAAAAATAGTCAAATTCGGATCTGTGTCGACTATAGGGATCTGAATAAGGCATGTCCTAAAGATGAGTTCCCTCTACCAATACCAGAACTCATGGTGGACATTGCCTCCTCACATGCCATTTTCTCATTTATGGATGGCTCATCTGGTTATAACCAAATCAAGATGGCCCCAGAAGATGAGAGAAATACTGCATTCAGAACCACTATTGGAATCTTTTGTTACAAGGTGATGCCATTTAGCTTAAAAAATGCCGGAGCAACCTACCAACGGGCCATGACCCGGATCTTTGACGACTTAATTCACAATCAAGTTGAGTGCTATATTGACGATTTAGTTATCAAGAGCAAGATTAAAGAAGCTCACATGTATGACTTAAGAGTTGTTTTCGAACGGTTGCGCCACTACGATTTGAAAATGAACCCCTTGAAGTGCGCCTTCGGCGTCGCCTCAGGAAAATTCTTAGGATTCATAGTGAGGCACCGCGGAATCGAGATCGATCCTGCTAAAATTGAAGCCATCCTAGATATGCCATCTCCTAAGAGCCTTACCTAGTTAAGGTCTCTACAAGGTAGATTGGCGTATATAAGGAGGTTTATTTCTAATCTTTTCAGGAGATGTCAACCATTTTCTATCCTTGCGAAGAAAGATGCTAAGTTCATATGGGACGAGAAGTGTCAAAATGCTTTCTATGATATTAAGCAGTACCTTTCCAACCCGCCAGTTTTGGCAGCCCCAATTCTGGGAAAGTCGTTAATTCTCTACACCGTCTTTAGGTGCCCTGTTGGCTCAAGTCAACGACGAAGGGAAAGAGAATGCTCTCTATTACCTCAGTCGGAGACTTCTTCCTACTGAAATTCGATACCCGTCAATTGAGAAGCACTGTCTTGCTTTGGTTTTTGCAGCTCAGAAACTGAGGCATTACATGCTCTCACACTCAATCAGTTTGATTTCAAGAGTTAATCCATTGCAATATCTTATGACCCGACCTACGTTGTCAGGACGCTTAGCTCGTTGGTCTATGATATTGCTTCAATTCAAGATTACTTTCACTCCCCTTCGTGCTGTGAAAGGACAAGCTATCGCCAATTTTCTGGCAGCACACCCGCTGCCAGCAGATTCTCCTCTGAACGATGATCTACCCGACGAACAAGTCATGAGTTTGAGGGAATCTGGCGAGGCCATCTGGGAATTATATTTTTATGGGGCAGCATCCTCTCGTAGGAATGTGACCCAACAGACTGTAATTCCTGGAAAGGCTGGAGTCGGTCTAATTTTCATAACGCCGGAAAAAGGAATGATTCATTTTTCCTACCATTTATCGGAGCCCTGTACAAACAATGAAGCTGAATACGAAACTCTGATAACTGGTCTGGAACTTGCAATTCTAATAGAAATTAAAGAGATTAAGATATTTGGAGATTCCCAGTTGGTGATTAACCAAGTGGCCGGAACTTATAAAGTCTTCAATCCGAATCTCCTAAGATATCACCAATATACACTTCACTTGTTGGAACAAATTCCTACTGCTACTTTGTATAGGGTTCCCCGTGGTAGCAATTCCGCGGCAGATGCTTTAGCAAAACTCGCAAAGGAATTTGCTTGTCCTGAGGAGGATTCCATTCCTATAAAGATTCAGGGTCGTAAAGCCCTCTCTCCTATAGATTTGGAACACATGAGTAAGACTCCCCTTCAGATCCTTTCTGCCTCTTCGACAACCGACGAAGGAGGCGATTGGAGACGACCCTTAATCGATTACCTTAAAGAAGGGAAGCTTCCCCAGGATAAATCACTCTCCAACCAGATTAAGAAACGTGCCCTATCATACGCACTAGTCAACGATTTGTTGTACCGTCGGTCCTTCGATCACATGTGGCTGCGCTGTTTGGACAAGCGAGAAGCCCTGAAGATTGTTAATGAAGTTCATTCAGGACTGTGCGGTGCACATTAATTGGGTCCAAAAATGAAATTGAAGATTAAAAGACTTGGATACTTCTGGCTTACAATGATTGACGATTGCATGAATACTGCAAAGCACTGTCATCAATGTCAGGTCCATTGTGTGGTTTTACATCAACCGCCTAATGTGTTACACCCTACGATAGCCTCGTGGCCCTTTGAAAGTTGGGGCACAGATATCATTGGGCCGATTGACCCTCCTTCCGCGAGAGGTCATCATTTCATATTAGCAGTGACTGATTACTTTTCAAAGTGGGCGGAAGCAATTCCGCTACGCAACGTAACATCACACCATGTCTTAAAATTCTTTCGTGATCATATCGTATATCGATTCGGCGTACCTTGCAGAATCATATCCGATAATGGGTCCGCATTCAAGTCTACAAAAATCAATAGTTTTGTGAGACGCCATAATATTGATTGGAGATACTCGACGATCTACTACCCTCGGGCAAATGGATTGGCCGAGGCCTTCAATAAAACCTTGGTGTAAATTGTTAAAAAGACCCTTGATGATAATAAACGACAGTGGGACGAGCGGTTGGTGGAAGCTTTGTGGGCTTATCATACCACTTATAGAACCCCGACCCAATCCACCCCGTTTGCACTAGTGTACGGATCTGAGGCTGTTCTACCCTTGGAAATACAAATCCCTTCGCTCAGGATTGCAGTTCAGAATCAAATTACAAATGAACAAAATGCAAAACTACGATTGGAAGAACTCGAAGGCCCTGAAGAGCGACGTCTCCAAGATCAACAAAGTTTAGAGTTGTATAAGTCCCGTATGGTTCAGGCCCATGATAAACTAGTGCGACCTAGGACCTTCCAAGCAGGAGACTTGGTGTTGGTCCTTCGGAGGCCTATCTTGGCCCATCGGAAGTTGGGAGGCAAATTTGAACATACGTGGGAAGGACCCTTCGTTATAGAGACTGTCTACGAAGGAGGCTCGTATCAGTTAGTAGATTGTAAAGGAAATCACCCAATGCTACCTGTTAATGGGCGTTTTCTTAAGAAATACTATGCTTGATGTAGCTCGTTTTATCAATTAATAAAATTTTCTTCTTCATTCGCAATCCAGTTCTTTCCTTTTTTTTTTTTTTAATTCTCTTACTTTTAATGCTTTTTTTTGCCTTCTCCTAAGGGCCGGATTGCTCCCTCCCTTAGGATCGTACCATTCGCTAGTGGTGGAGTATGCCCCTCGTGGCACCATCCTAGTTTGCCAGTTAATTTGCCTATTTGGAGTAAGTCTTCTATCAGCATCCTATAAGCCTAAGGTTGGGTGATGCCCTTCCTTAGACCCAAGGCTAGGTATTCCCTACCTTGGTTTTCCAAATGATCCGTCTACTAGGAGTAAGTCTTCTATCAGTATCCTGTAGACCTGAGGTTAGGTGATGCCCTTCATCAGACCCAAAGTTAGGTATTCCCTACTTTGGTTTCCAGTTAATTTGCCTATTTGGAGTAAGTCTTCTATCAGCATCCTATAGGCCTAAGGTTGGGTGATGCCTTTCCTTAGACTCAAGGCTAGGTATTCCCTACCTTGGTTTTCCAGATGATCCGTCTACTAGGAGTAAGTCTTCTATCAGCATCCTGTAGACCTGAGGTTGGGTGATGCCCTTCCTCATACCCAAAGTTAGGTATTCCCTACTTTGGTTTCCAGTTAATCTACCTATTTGGAGTAAGTCTTCTATCAACATCCTATAGGCCTAAGGTTGGGTGATGCCCTTTCTTAGACCCAAGGCTAGGTATTCCCTACCTTGGTTTTCCAGTTGATCCATCTACTAGGAGTAAGTCTTCTATTAGCATCCTGTAGACCTGAGGTTGGGTGATGCCCTTCCTCAGACCCAAAGTTAGGTATTTCCTACTTTGGTTTCCAGTTGATTTGCCTATTTGGAGTAAGTCTTCTATCAGCATCCTATAGGCCTAAGGTTGGGTGATGCCCTTCCTTAGACCCAAGGCTAGGTGTTCCCTACCTTGGTTTTACAGTTGATCCGTCTACTAGGAGTAAGTCTTCTATCAGCATTCTGTAGACCTGAGGTTGGGCGATGCCCTTCCTCACACTTCTAAAATTCTATTCAAAACTCTCATTCGGTCAACGCCAATGTGTGCAGCAGAAGTCTCTTCTACTATACACATTGGGGGTCCATTTGTTGACCTCATTTTTGTATGAGGTCACTAAGGCCCTTCCAAACTCCAGATTAATTCTAGATCCTAGGATCCACTCTAGACATTAGGATTCTTTCCTAGAGCCAGACCTTAGGGCCTACTCTAGAGCCTAGGATTCCCTTAGATCCTAGATCTTAGAACTCCTCTAGATCTTATGACCACTCCAACTTCAAATCAATCCCCACCCTTGATCAACCTCAACCTCAAATCAATTCCTACATTTGATCAACTCCAACTTCAATTTGATTCCTACCTTTGATCAATTTAAATCTCAAACTTCATTCAACTCAAATTCAAATTAATTCAAGTTTCAAACATATCCAAACTTTGATCCAATCAATTTGACAATCCAACCTTCAACTTAGACCTTGATCCAAACTTCAATCTAGATTTGACCCCATCCATTCATTAACAATCACCACATGATTGTAGATGATTTGGATACTTCAATACTAATCATTCAAACTTAAAATACATTCCAAATCTAGAAATCCAAACTCAAATTCAAAGTCCTAAGGTCTTGTCCTAAAGACCCTTTTCAAAGAATTTTCAAATATTTTAAAACCCAGTCAAATGATCTCTGATTCAGGGTCTATCACTTACAAAGTGATAAGACATGTCTCTAGAGGTTACCCTCCAACTTTGAGCTCATTCAGAGGTCTCTAACCTTAGAATCTGAATTAAAGTCCAAAGGCTGTAAAATCTTCAAATATTTACAGCCCATGCCACTGAACCTAACCCCTTGAAGATTTTGATTTTGGATCCCTTATTAAAGCCTCCAATCACTTCCAGACTCTTGATTTTAACCCACAGAGCAGTAAACTGCATTTTCCAGACCCATTTTTGACCCTAGTTGACCAGTAGGTTAAAATTGACCAAAATACCCTTATGGGATTTCAAATGGCCATTTCAACTCAAATCAATTCCAAACTCTTTGAAACCACTTTCAATGAATTTCAAATATCAAACCCAACTTGTTGAACTCAAACCCAGACCTTGGGTCAACCTGGTTGACCAAGTCAACCAAGTTTGACCCATGGACCCATACACCCTTCTCTTTCAAAATTTTGAATCTAGTCCATTCCAAGTCCTTTGAATGTATGGGATGAACCCTTGGGTACCCAAGAGACCCCTCTTGGTGACCCAAGCCTTGGGCTCACTTGGGTTAGCCATATGGCTTGATCCAAGTGACCAAAGAGAGGTCTCCCTTGAGCCATCTTTTAATCTTAATCAAATTGAATCCAAATTAAGGTGTTATTGAGTTCTCTTTCACCCAATACACCTTCCTTGATCAGCCGAACCCTTGGGCTCACTTGGGTCAAGAGTTAGGCTAACCCAAAGTGCCCAAAAGCACTTGGGATTGAGCCAACTCTCAACCCAAGACTAATTGAACCTAACCAACACCTCCCATAGGTGGCCCTAAGTTCAATACACCCCCTCCAGCAAGCCCATGCCTTGGGCTAGCTTGGGTCAAGAGTTAGGCTAACCCAAAGTAGCCAAAAAACACTTGGACCCGAGCCATCTTCCAGCTCAAATCAAATTGGACCCAATTGCCACTTGCATTGGGTGCACCAGACCCAGACCCACTTCCCACCTCAAGCCTAGGGTCTGGCCTGACCTGGGTTGAGCCCAAATCGACCCGAACCGAGAAGATTTTGGATCAACCCGAGCCAACCTTTGACCCAGACAAAATTGGATCCAATTGCCACTTGCATTGGGTGCACCAGACCCGGGCCTGCCTCCTATACTGAACCCAGGGTCTGACATGACCTAGATCGAGCTCAATTCGACTCAAACCAAGCAGGTTTGAGCCCAACCGAGCCACCGGATCGATCCCGGCTTCCCCAAACCAATTTGACTCCGCTCCCAGCTCTAGTGTGTCCCCATCGGCCTTCCCTGGTCAACTCGACCCAGACCATGGCCGGCGTCGGTCGGAACCAATGGAGAGCAAGCTCCGGTGGTCTTCCCAGGCCGATCCTGACCAAAAGCCTTCCAAAGGGTGTGGCTCGCCGGCTTGAGGCTCACGAGCTCTCTGGAACGGTGCCCCTTTCCACTTGGCATCAATCTGAGACCCCCTCTGATTCAATCCTGGCCGTCCGAGCTCGCGGGAGGAGGCTGAATAGGATGGTGCTCCCCAGAGCTCAAGAATCGATCCCAACATTTTGAAACGACTCCCCAGAGTTCCCCCAATCTCCCAGCATCTTCCCTCGAGCTCTCAGACCTCCCCTTCCATTACTTCGAGCGAACTCCGGTGAAAGGCTTCGGCGTCCCGCTCAAAGTCCTACCTCCAGCCATCCTCCAGTCGCGGCCTCTGAAGGAAACCTGCTCGCTTTTGTCCCCTGAAGCTTCCAGATAGAGAAGTTCATCCGTTAAAACTTTCTCTGCGGTAATTCCTTCATCCCGAACTCCCTAGCTAGGTAGTCCGGTCAAGTGTGAAGGAAACCTTCACCCCAACGGATTTCCACCGTTGGATTGAAGGTTTCCACCCCCTGATCCTCCCTGTGAAATTTCGTCGAAGTTCGCCGGCGGGATCACTCGGATCACGCCGGAGAAGGTTCACGGCCTCGGATAAGAGCGGAGGTTGAAGACGAAATCTCAGCCGTTGATTCCGATCAATGGCTCGGATTAGATCCCGCTGTTTCGGAGCGTGTCTGATCCCAGCCGTACGATCCGCCATCCGACGGCTGTGGTTAATCCGAACGTTAACAGTTAGCGCCAATGATTGCCCAGCCAATCAGCGTGCGGCGCATGTAAAGGGAGCGCTGACTGTGTAATGGCCGAATTAATAATTCTAGAAATTCAAGGGAACTTTGGAAATTCATATCTCCCTGCACACTTGTCCAAATTAGGTGTTCTTAGGCTCATTGGAAAGGTCTCAGGGAGACCTACAAAAGCCCTATGGTTCCATGCCCTGGTTAGGTCAGTGTTAGGTTTAATTTAAGTTTGAGCATTTTGTTAATTTCTTTATTTTTCTTTAAATACAAGTCCACTAGGCATGGAATTTTGGGAGATTGAATTTGAACATGTTTTTGACATGTCCAAATTTTATCTCCCCTTTTTAAGATGTTCAAGGGCATTTTCCCCAAATTTCAAATTTAAGGGTCATGGTTTGACCCTTAAATTCAAAATGGGGCATAGACCTATCCAATGGGATTTAGGGTGTGATTTTTTGTGTGCTGATGATGTGTAGGATAAGAAGTGTAGAGCCACTGATTTTGCCCCAATCCAAGCTTAGGATACACCCCTATAGTGGTTTGAAGGTGACTTAGAGCTCACCTTAGGTGGTTTAGTTAACCACCTTAGAGTACTCCATTTCAGCTCAAATTTGGTGGGTTTAGTCCTTAGGGTCAGGTGATCCTATGTCAGGTGATCCTATGGTCCAAATTTCATCAAATTTAGAGTCCATTTAGTTTCCCAAGTAGGAACCATAATAATCCCCCTTAGAAATAACCCTTTAGCCTTAATAAAATTCTAATAAATCTGATTTAATTCTTAAAATTCCCTAAAATACCCCCAAATAACTTCAATTTATCTCTTAATCAGTGAAAATTGAAATCACTTTAATTTGACATTAAAATCCATTCTAATTTAATTTTAATCAAAATTAATGTCTAATCAATTTTAATTAATTAAAATTATTAAAAATCCCAAAAAAATCTTTAAACACTTGAAGATCTCTCCTTAGATCATTTCTGATCTTTGGAGTTGATTTCAAGAAGTTTAAGACTCATTTGGGTTCAAATCATTAAAAGGGCCCTTAATTGAAATAATTAAATAATTCTAATAAATACCCAAACTTCCAAAGTTCATAACTAATTGTAGAAAATTCCAAATCAATCAAACTCAATGGCTAATGACTCTAATTAAAATCTAGTATTTTCCAAAAATTTCAAACCCTCAAAATCTGGTTAAAGTAAAAAAAGTCAACATTTTGGTCAACTCTAAGTCAAAAGTGGGTTAAAACTTCTAAAAATCATAACTTTTGATAGAAAACTCCAAATTGAATGTACCACCTGTCTAACAACTCATAATTAGGTCTAGTATTTATTAAAAATCGGAAACCCTTAAGATTAACTCTAATTTAAAAAAATCAAATTTTGACCCCTTAGTTAATACATCCGGATAATCTCTTAGAACCTATTAACTCCCTCAAATTTCAAAATTTTCTTAATAGGATAATAAAATTCTCAACCAACCCATTAAAATCAGTAACTAACTCATTTTTATATTAATCCACTCTTTTAATTCTAACCAATTTAAATCAACTTAATCAACCCCGATTGCTATTAGGTAACCCAGACCTACGAGGCTATTAGCTTAGCCCCAAGGAAGGTGAAATAAACTTCACGGCCTCGGTGTGAAACAAAGGTAGTAGTCAATTAATTTTTAAAATATGTTCAATTAAAATTCTTAATCTATTAATGCTTAAATTTTAATCTAAATCCCCTTTTAGGCCTTAACAAATTCAGAACTTTTCTAGATAACTCTAACTAATCACCCACTTTAGGATTTACCCCAGCCACACGACCTTCTACACACACTTTAGATGATGTGCTAGGACAACCAACTCTAGATCTAGGTTAGGCCGGTGTTTACTTATTGCTGTGTGCTAGATTTTTCGTAGTTTTCACTGCATGTTGTGGATGAAATTGCTTTGTTGTGTCTGCTTACTTTTCTGCACTCTGTGGATGGATTGATGTATTTGGCGACTAGATTACCCTTAGGTTAGGTACGATCTGGATGTTCACACAGTTTTCTGCAGGTGGCCACGCTCATGCAGGGCAATAAAAGGGGGGCTAAGTTAATAAAAAAATCAATTATTATAAATGCTTGCACAGGTGTTTCAGCTGCTAAAGCCCCCAAATAAAAGGAGCGTGGCCAGTGTGTTTACTTTCTATTATGCTCATTTATAACTGCTTGGGAATAATTGCTTTTTTTTTCATTTATTAACTGCTTTAGGATAACCCTGCAGGTGAGTCTAGATTTTATTTTCAAATGAATGTAATTTGTATAAGTGTTAAGTGTTGTGAAAGTAAGATTTTGAGTTGGGATATATATATAGGTCCAAAGCTTGGACTCCGAAGAGAAAAGGATGCCCCTAAGGGGAGTAGACCTTTTCTATTTGGAGATCCAAATTTGGGCCACACTCCTCCCTACCCAAAGAGGAAAGAGTGGCCTTCCCCTTAAAAGAAATGCCCTCTTATCCATTTGGGTAGTCCAGTACGAAGAATCAAAGGAGCTTGAAGTAAAAGGAGCCCAAAGAAGAACGAGACTGAAGATTTGAAGATTGAGAATATCCCACTCAAAACTACTTGCGTCATTACTAGGTTTAGAATCCGGATTGTTGTCAATGGTGCCCGGCCACTTTACTTTCTGCAAAATTCTGGTTTGTAATAAGCAAGGCAACTTTGCCTATGGACATTTATTAATTAATTTATATTTGATGTGATGAATTGATTGCCTTAAGGACTGCTTGTTTTTCTTAGATTTTTGGCGATTGCGTGCCGCTTTTGTGTTTGCCTGGACTCGTGAGGCTCGTAAGGGTGTGAAAGTTTTATACTCGTAACTTTAAAAGTCTAAAATTTTAGTGAGTCTAAATAACATAGAAATATAACGAATCAAGGGAATTAGCCGGAGATCGACCCCGGGGTCGCATGCATATTTCTGCATTACTCTTCCCTTGTTTTAGACCCTTCCCCGCCTGTGGGTAGTGTCCGGATAGTCTGACCTATAAGGACGAGGTGCCGGACCTGGGGAAGTCCAGTCTTCTAAAAAATTATTTTCTAAGCCTATTTTTAAAATTTCAAGCATATTTAATTTGAGGTTGTTAACTAGCATGCATTGCAGTAGAAAAGAATTAAAATAGTCAAAATTTTAATTTCATCAGTTTTAGCATTTTAGCACCCAACATAAGTCAAAAGGGGCCAATTAGGAGAATTTCTAGATGTCGGCCCCAGCTCTCCAAAACTTTAAATATAACGTCCCTACCACTCTTTCATAAAAGACCGGACTCATCTCTTTTAAATCGATTAGGTGGTTAGCTGGCTCCTCAATCCAGGCCTGGGTAAGTCCAGACCTTGCACTGCATTAGTTAGGATCAGACGACTGTGGTCCAGTGTCCAAAATAGATTTAGGTTCCGGGGCAGATCTTTGATTATAAGACCCCAAACTTCGGGAATCTAATCCCAAATTTCTAATAAAATACCCAACTATAATTAAAACTTCATCTCAATCCTAAAACATAAAGCCCAACACTTAGATTAAGTAGGGACACTTCCGGATGGTTCTGGAATCTCAAAGTGTCTCCTACCTCTCCTCCTTTAACTCCGTTAATAACTGCTCAATTTTGATCCATTCTCTGTTGAATTTCCAAAATTTACTTCTTTTTTTTATATCACTCCTAGAAACTCTAACAAAATTCTGCCACCATTTTAATCGGGAGTTTTCGTAGGAGATTTTATCTCCCTACGATGTAATTAACTACGAGGGCTTGCGCTCGTAGGAGATTTGGAACCCCACACACCTGATTTTAAAAAAAAAATTAATTTCTAAAACTTTACTAGATTTCTTTGGGAAAAGTTAAATAATGATCGTCGTAGTTGCATTAGAAGAATTATCGTAGAATGGTGTCATTTCCCTTTGGGGAGATACATCCTCCTTCGATAAGGCTTTGGATGCGAATGCGACGATCATGCTTCTTGAATATTGTAATTGGGTATTTAGTTGAACTATACTTTGTTCCCTCGGGGCCATATAAAGTTCTCCTTAGAACCCGATCATAGTATTCAAGATGAGTTTACATAATTCTAAGTCTGAACACCGTTATGAAAGTTTATTTTCATCCTTCGGGGCGATATACTCTTTCTAACGAGTTGATTCGACCTTAGAATTAGAACTGAACCTTAATCTTAAAATCCCCAAAGAAAACTAATATTTTTCAAAACCTGTTTTCCAAAATTCCACTAACACCTATTTGCATTTATATTCTAAATTGATATCCATCTAATATATTCATATAATTATTTGTATAATCAGAATGCTTGCACATTGGTAAGTATAAATAATGCATTATTTTTTGTGTTATATTTCCAATAAAAATATGTTATTTATTGGTGTTGTGTTGGAAAAATATAGAAAAAGGCACAAAATTCTAAGTATCATCCAATGCCTTGACGTCAAACCAAACAACACCATAGCGCCATCAAAGGCACCACAAGAGCACCATAATATCGATATGGTGGTGCCAACATATCTGTCAAATAGTGCCACTATGACAAAAGAGTCAACTTCATTTTCCCCAACACTATCTTCAAGCACCACAACATCACAATATATAATGCATCAGCGCCTAAATTGCCATTCTAGCATCAGAGCATTCTGAAGTTAGTAGCGTCATAGTTGTAACTACCCAAACATACAACTTGTTAGTAAAATGATGCAACTATTCACTAACTAAATGATCCACATCAACAAGCGCATTAATAAAGCCAAAAGAATACCACAATAGCGTTAGTCCATTTTTTGGGAGCAACAGTGCCATAGTGCTAGTGCCTACTTTATATTTTTCTATAAATAGTCTATGTGTTATGTTTGTTGGGGAGTTAATTCACTTGTTTAATTAAGTAAAATTTAGAGTAATTCTCTAAATTTCTCTTAGGGTGATAATTAAGGAAATTTAGGTAAGTATTTAATTCAATTGTTAGAGTGTTTGTCTGTGTTGTTGGAGCAACTTTATACATTAAGGAATGTAATAGTCATTCGTTGAACCTTCCTAGTGATATCATTCTCTTGTATTTTCTTTCTTTTATTATTTCAATGGAAATGAGTTTGCTTATCTTATCTCTTATGTTTGACTAATCTCTTAGTTTTGGATTGATAATGTAGATAATAAATTAAGCACTAATGAAAATACTTGTTCTCCAAAGATAAAAGGTGTTTTTATTATTTTCTCGCTCTTTATTTAATGCACATAGTGACCATATATATAATTTTAATGTATAACCTCAATAAAAGACTATAAGAACGAATAGGAATATTAGAATATTGTGTTTGCATACTTAGAATAAGATGTAAAATATCCTAGGTTATTATTGAGATGATATAACTGTACGAGATTAGCAAATATCATTTTCACCCCTACAAGCTCAATAGAGATTTAGGGATGCATATGTTCTAAATCATATCACAATTAAGAATTTCATTATAAAAGATATGTAATTTACATTCATCAGTCTAAAATAATTGATTTAAATATAGTATTTGTTGCATCTTGGAATATTTGTGGCTGTAGAGAAATATGAATTTTAATGTCTTTGCTTTGTATAAAGATCCAACACACAAGTAGATAAAAGAGAGAGAGTATCCTTCATAAGTGACACAAGAGATTTTATGTGGAAACCCCTAAAAAGGGGGAAAACCATGGGGCCTAACCCAGTTTGAATGAATCCACTATTATTTGTAGTTGATTACAAAAGAGGCCCTTCAGTGGAGGGAAGGCTTTGGGTATATATAATAAATATACATCACATAAAATGTACTACATGGTAGAATTTGGAAGAATCAATATTTATAAGTTTGTTTATTAGGCAAGTAATAGTGGTTCAAAGAACCAGAGTTGATGGAGACAGAGGTCAGAAAGACCATTATCTAGTGGAGGAGATTGGAAGGACCTAATAGGCAACGAGGTTAAAAGGACCCTAGTCGATAAAAGACAAGGGTCAAAAAATTATTGTCTATGATGAAGGTCAAAAGGATCGTAGTAGGTGACAGAAGTCAGAATGATTATAGACAGTAGGAGACAGAAGTCAGAAAGACTGTTATTTAGTGGTGGAGGTTAGGACTATAATAGGGGAGAAGGTTAGAAGGAACGTATTCATCAGAAGAATAGGGGCTAGAATGATCATTATCATAAGGTGGTGGTCTAGTGAGAGCCCAAGCATCAAGTAGTGGTCTAGTGGAACTCTGGGTGTGAGGTGGTGGTCCGATGGAACTCCAGGTGTCAAGTGGTGGTCAAGTGGAACTCCACGTGTTAGGTGGTAGCCAGGTGGAACTACAGGCATCAGATGGTGGCTACTAGAACTCCAATATCAGGTGTTGATTTGATAGAACTCTGAGTGTTAGATGGTGGTTTGGTGGATCTCTGCGTATCAGGTGGTCGTCCTTAAGAACAGAGGGCATGAGGTGGTGGCCCAAGGGAACTCTGGGTTGTAGGTGGTGGTCTGGCAGCATTCTGGGCTTCAAGTGGTGGTCTAACAGAACTTTAAGCATCAAGTGGTGGTCCAATGGAACTCCAAACGTCAGGTTGAGGTCTGGCAGAACTCTAGGTGTCAGGTGATGGCTCTGAGGGAACTACGAGTGTCAGGTGGTGGTCCAATATAACTTTAATGTAAGGTGCTAGTCCTGCAAAACTACATGCGTCAGGTGGTGTCCTAGTGGATGAGCGATATAAGGTGATGATTTGGAGGAACTCTGGCTTCAAGCAATGTTCTGATAGAACTCTTGTGTTAGGTAGTGGTTTGACAGAATGCCAACATCATGTGATGGTCCAGCAGAACTCCGGTGTTAGGAAGTGGTCCAAATAGAACTTTAGCGTCAGATGGTGGTTTAGGAAAACTTTGGGGTTGGGAAATGGTCAGGAAGAAGTCCTGTGTTGGGTGGTGGTTTGAAATAACTCTGGCATTAGGTGGTGGTTCGGCAGAACTCTAGTATCAGGTGGTGATCCAGAGAAAATTCAGGTGATGGTTGAGGAGGAGCAACGAGGTAACAGTGATCTCCGATCACTCTCTTGCCCTTTTTCTTAGGGCACCCCTTCATGATAAGTGAGGGATCTATTTATAGATTTCTAAGAGTGGCTTGTCTTATAAATAGTAGGAAGATCAAGGGTATTTTAGAGTGGTTTGTATGGATGATCGATGTTGATTTCCTTGATCATTAACCATTTGCTCGGTATTTAGATGTCTTAGTGATGCCAGAAATTTGTGATCTTGAGCTTGATGGATTTGTCTCACTGAGCCGCTAAATTTGAATATAAGTATACTATATTTAGATATCATTTTGGTTCCAAATAATTCTTTGAACCATACAAATATGGATTGGGCCCCCGATTTGGACCTATTTGGGCTTGGGTTGGATATATTTCAGTCTTGTTAGGTTTATCATTCAAAGATGTTCAGTTTGATTATAGGATTCTTGAAATCGGAGTTCATATGATCTCAAATTTTATTTTAGTAGTTTCCAACTTAAATAAGCATCGAGATTCATGCTCGATCAATGAAAATTTTGGTGATGTATAAGTTTTCCACCTATTTTTGGATGTTGAATTTGGTAGTCCTAAAATATATTTGTAACATTAGCATTATGTGAAGTCAGAGCGTTAATCAGAGCAAATAATATTAAAAAAGTTTACTAAAAAACTTTTCAAATAGCCCATAGCTTATCATAAAGGCTCTTGTGAGCTTCAACAGAGTCAAAATATAGTCTAAAAGATAAATCTTGGTTCTAGGGTCCCAAAAAATATTCAAATTGGACTTTCAAGGATAAAGAAATATATAATTAATTACATACATAATTAATCAATGCTAATTAATTAATTAAAAATAGATTATAAAAAAAATATTTATTTGACATTAGTACGCATTGCATTATTACCTTATACATAATAATTATATATAAACTAACTGATACAAACATTACTATTACCTTGTATATAAGTTATATTGATTATTAACTGCAACAGCATGTGCCTCAATTGACATACATAAATATTATTATAAATTGATTTAAATAATTAAGGCCTTTAATAGTAAAATAATATTTTTTTGCTCCAAAAATTTTCAAAAAACAAATCCAAAAAACCTAAATTTTTTTCTTGAAACGAAACAATTAATTTCTTGCCCATTTATTTTATTTTTAAATAAAATTACTTTTAATTTACTTCCTATTTCACTTTTTTAATAATAAGAATATCTAATTTTTTGGGCATTAAAAATTATTGAAAGTTATTTAAAAATTCAAAAATTTGATAACCAAACCTGCATTGAAAAACTAAAATTTTTTGGGCATTACTTATCTTAGTTGTTCAAAAAAAATTCCTCCTACAATTTTAGGAGAAATCGGACTAGCAAAAATTTAAATTTTTTAATGGTGGTGATCAAGACCAAGTACTCTTACTCATGCTCAACTGCATTGCTCGTTGGGAAAAAACTGTCCAGTAAGAGTTTAAATACCGTAAGAGACGATCAAGGCCTGGTACTCTTTTGTAGGCTCGAGTTCACTCTAATTTTAGGAAATCCTATTCGGCAAGAGTTTAAATACTAGTAGCGGTGATCAAAGCCTTACAATATAATGCAGTCTCCAATTTACTCTTAGTGGGGGAAAATTGTCTGGCAAGAGTTGAAATATTGGTGGCGGAGGCAATCAAAACTTGTTAATCTTATGCAGGCTCTGATTCTCTCTCATTAAGAGAAAACCTGTAATGCAAGAGTCTAAATACTGATGTCAGAGGTGATTAAGATCCATTACACTTACACAGGCTCTAGTTCACTCCCATTTGGGGAAAAAACTTTTCAGCAAAAGTCTAAATACTAGTGGCGGAGCCAATCAAGATCTGATACTCTTATGCAGGCTTCAGTTCACTCTCATTGGAGGAAAAACTATCTAGCAAGAGTCTAAATACCAGCAGCGGAGGTGATCAAGATCCGATAGCTATAGTTTTCCCCTTTTGGGAGGTGAATGTCATCATCTAGAGGTAAGGGTGCCTTGAATATTACCTAAAAAGGTTGTTATGGCGTATCCTACAAGAGGCAAGTTTTAATTAACCAAGAGGAACTTCCAGATATATTCTTTCTTCATTCTTCCCTCTTTCTTATCCTCATCACATTAATCTTTAAGAATTATCCATTCATTTATGAATGCCTTTATAGATGGTAGGTCGCTATATATATTAGATGTTTCTCCTTCTACTCGTGACGTGTTTGAGCCAATATGAGCTCCTCGGACTATGGATATTGATGAGAGTGAGAGATTGACATTAACCTATTTAGCTGAAGCCGAGAGAATCCCCCAAGGATGTATGTCCTATCCGAGATTATTTATCAGAACATTGATTGATGATATTAACCTACATAGAAGTGTCTAAGAGAATCCACTAAAAATGTATAGCCTATCAGAGGTTATTTGTCAAAGCGTTACTTGATGAAGGTAACTTATGTTGAAGAGGATGAAAAAATCAACCATGGATGTATGACCTATCCGAGGTTATGTGTTAGAGAAGTGCTCAATAATGTTAACTTATGTATATGATGTCGAGAGAATCCACCACGGATGTATGACATATCTGAGGTTGTATCTTAGACCATTGCTCGATGATGTTAACCTATATGAAAGATGTCGAGAGAATCCACCAATGATATATGACATATCCAATATTTTATGTCAAAGTATTGCTCAATAGCATTAACCAATATAAAAGAGGTTAAGAGAATACATCAAGGATGTATGATCTATCCGAGGTTGCATGTTAGAACATTGCTCGATGACATTAACCTATATGAAAGAGGTCTAGATAATCCACTAAGAATGTATGACCTATCCGATATTATATGTCAAAGCGTTGCTCAATGACGTTAACGTATATGGAAGAGGTCAAGAGAATCCACCAAGGATGTATGACCTATTTGAGGTTATATCAGAGCATTGTTCGACGATATTAACCTATATGGGAGAGGTCGATAGAATACACAAATGATGTGTGACTAATCGGAGATTTTATGTCAGAGCATTACACGATAACATTAATCTATATGCAAGAGGTATAGAGAATCTACCAAAGATGTATGACCTATATGAGGTTGTATGTCAGAGCACTACTCAATTATGTTTACATGTGTGTAAGAGGTCGAATCGAATCTCACTGGGATTGATTTATCCTTGATTACGAGGGGCAAATGCCATATGTATCATAAATTAAGGGTGAAGAATGGTTTATCTTTAAATTAGTATTTCCTTTTTTCTATCAAGATTAAGACCATGCCCAAGAAGTAGAAGTCCATCAGAGGACTATATGAAGCTTAAAATTTATTTGAAGAATCCTTGTATTTATTAGGACTTTCCTAAAATACCATTTTAATATTAAAAGTATTGGAGGAATCTTCTTAACCAAAGTTGTAGTTAAGGTTGCCCCCCAATCCATATTTATTGCCAATAAAATTGATACAGTAATAGATGATGTCATGACATTGACATGAACAACCTTTTGAGGTTGGACCAAGAATTACACTCCAGTTGGGAACCACATTCCCACAGACAGCGCCAAATTGTTGTGTCCTAGAATATTCGTAGTGGTGGAGATGTTGCGACTTAATTTTCAAACTTATGCTTTTATATCATGTGAGTTTTTTATGTTACCAAAATATTATTGTATTGATTATTATTTCTCCTAACACATATTGGAAAAATCTTGTTTGTGTTGTTTATGTATACTAATATTTTAGGGAAATTATACTCCAGAATGTCAAAGACTTCAAGATAAATTAGATTAGAGTTTCTTATAATTAAAGTATATACTTTTTCTCTTTGAACTAAGTTTAAAGAGTGTGATTGTAATTGGGTATTCGTGCACACACACACTGAGAGAGCGAGTCAAAACTTGTATTTTTAAAACTAATCATCCTGTATAATTTTGGAATCGTATAGGATGATTTAACCTGAGTGTTCCTCCAGAAAAAAGTTAATCAAACTATGCCTTAGAAATTTCTTTTCTATTGTTCGTACTGTACAAAGTTATCTTCATACAAACGATGTCTATGGTATAAATTGGATATGTACCAATTCATCCCGAATGAACTCACCATTTTTTATACTAATCGTATTGTATGAAATGAGTTTTATAAAGACAACATCTAAAGTATAAAATGTGTGTGTACCAATTAGTCCCATAGGAACATGTAAATTTTTTGAACTATTCGTATTATATGAATTTTTTTTTTATACAGACAACATCTAGAGTAAGAAATGGACATGTCCATGTTCGTATCATATGAAGCATGATTTAATTTAAATAGTTTATATTATATGATGTGGGGTTCATACAGATTATTATCAAAATATGAAATACGTTTATATGAAATTATCTCAGACGAACTTGTTCAATTTTAAACTATTCGTATTGTATAATATCAGTTTGTACATACGACTTCTAGAGTACAAAATCAGTTCATCCAGGATCGTATAAGGATTTTTTGAACTATTCGTATGTATGAAGTATGGTCGTACTATACGATCCAAGATAGTCGAACTTAAATTTTCAAATTTATGGATTATTTTTCTTGTCTTTCATAATTAAGAATCTTAAAAGCTAACTAACACAACTCCTAGTACAAATTTCATTTGAGAGTGTACTTGGAAAGTGTTTGGGAGAGTGTCTTGAAAATAGAGAGTTAGAGATCTCTTAAGAGGGATTTGTGAGGGGATTCATAAGGTTTGCCAATTGTGAGGATCTCTTTCTTATTCTTTAAAGTTCTTCCTTACTTTCTTGACCCTTCTTGAAAGAAGATTATTAAAGGAGATTCGGTACTGCAACCAAGAGGGTGTGAAAGGAAGATGATACTCTAGCGACACCAGGAGAGTATGAAAGGATGACAATACTCTATAACATTGAGGTTTGGTGGAAGAGATGTTATTGTAAGGGCTTCTCCATCTTACTATGGGAGAAAAAGGTGAGTCACTTTGGTATAGTATAATACCTGAAGAGGTATTCTTTAGGGAGTGGACGTAGGCTTAGTTGGACTGAACCACTATAAAATTCTATATTTTTATCTTTACTTTTATTGTATTTCTATTTTTTGCAAGTTTTACTTTTATGGTTAAATTTTTTTTAGAAACTTTTTTATTGTGATTAAATCTATAATCAATTTTCTAAATTTCTAAGAGAATTTAAAAATTATCAATTCACCCCCTCTTGATTAGCCATGGGATAAATATGTAGGTCTAATAACCTATTTGAACTTTCAAGTAATATTAGAGCCTACTTTCAAAAATTAAGGTTTAGATAACTTTTTAAAAATGATCATGGCTACCTTTGGAAATAGTAACACACCTGAAGCATATTTGATCACTAGACCACCACTGTTTGATAACATCCCTTTAGACTTTTGAAAAACAAGTACATCTGTTTTTCTTCGATCACTTGGCTATTGTATATGGATTTTAGTAAAAGAAGGTTGCACTGGACCAACTAGACTTGTAAATGGCACTACAACTAAAACACAATTTACTGATTGGTTAATATAAAAAAATAATTAGCTTAGTTAAATGTTAAATATTTGAACAGCTTTTTTTGAGCCCTTAAGTCTGAAGACTATACGTGTATTTCAACTAGGAAAATGGAAAAAAAAAAAGGATAGACTTTGCAAAACATATGAAGGAACTAATGAAGTGAAACAATCTAGATTGAATATTCTATTACATGACTATGAACTTTTTTACATGAAATCGAATTAATCAATCACTAACATGCATACTCATTTTACACAGTAGTCACTTCATTACATGAATTAGGTAGGGAACTAATGAAATATGAGAAAGTTAATAAAATTCATCATTATTTTCCTATTATATATGATGCAAAGTTAATTGTAATAAATGAGTTAAAAAACTTAACTGTTTATTCAATTAACAATCTGTTTGGATCATTGATTGCTTATGGGTAAGGAGTGACTTATAGACAGATTAATGTAGGTGACAAGTGAAAGGAGAAAAGCATTGCATTGAAAGTGCATGACTCAAAAAGTGATCTGTCTCAACCTAAGGATGAAGATGATATTGCTTTAATGATAAGGGAATTCAAAAGTTTCCTTAATAGGAAGCAAAGGAGAAATCAACAATCAAACAAGGGTAAGTTATTGAAAAATATTAAAACTTCTAATAATTTAATTTGCTATAAATGCAAGAAGCCTGAATATATCAAATCTGAATGCCTGAATTTCAAAGCTAATCCTAACAAGGAGAAGGTTGATGAGAAAACCAAAGTTAAGAATGATAAAAAGAGGTTACAAACAAGATTTTGGGAGGACTCAGCTTTAGATTCCTCATAAATAAAAGCAGAGGAGGAAGTCATGAACTTGTGTTTAAGGGACAAAAAGCTTGATCAGTCAGATCAAGAGGAGGTATGTGACTTAACCTATAATGAATTATTTGAAATTAATGAGAAAATTTATACTCCATATAGGAAACTCAAAGATGATTGTTGAAGAGTATAGTGGAAGAATTTTATTGAGAGAGAAGCTCCAGCAATTTTTTAGAGAGAGAAAGTTTGCCTGTTTCTAATTTTTGCGGACACTTTCTAGTGGCGGGTTTGAAGATCATTGATCGGAGGATGGTTTTTTGGCCTTCTTTCGGTGTTGTTATGGCTTCTGGATGATCGACTGGATATGATCGTGTGGTGAATAAGGGTATTATGATTAAAGAGGGTTTTCAGCCTCTGCCTCGTCAAGATTTGAATCCTGAAGGTAAATGTAAGAAACCTTTACTTGAGCATGCTAATGGTGGAATCGTTGTTAATACTAGACCATTGTTGGCATCTAAGAATTTGAACCTAGAGACGTCTTCGTTGGCGGGATTAGTCTTGAAAGTTTACAAGTCTCTTTGTAATAATGAGATTGTTGCGGGTCAAAATTTAACGACCGATATTGAGACTCTGGGTCAAGAAGTACCTATTGATATTGATTCTGTGCAGGGATGTGTTAATAAGGATGGAAATGGTGAAAATGGAAATCTGAAGGATGAATTTGTGAAAGCGTGGAAGAAACCACAGCATATCAGGCTTTCTTTCAACAATGACTTAGTTGAAATGTCGGATGATGGAGTTGCAGTCAAGTTAAATGCGGAAAAGGAGATTATGAATTCCAATGTTTTAAAGTTCTCACTGGTTGTTAAAGTCTTGGGCAATAAGATTTCATTTCCATGTGTAGTGTTGAATTGAGAAGACAGCGGAACAAATTTGGTAATTTCCATATGACGTCGCTGGGTATGAACTGGATTCTTTGCTCTTTCAAAATCGATGAGGCTATGGATGAAGTTCTCAATGGTGGTCCATGGTATGTTGGCGGTTACATTATAGGAATGGACAAATGGACTACATCTTTCAATCCCAATTCCTTCAAGTGGATCACTGCTCCTGTCTGGATTCGTCTCCCCTATTTGCCTCTCTACTATTGGGACAAAGAGAATATTGCCTGTATTGCATCTAGGATAGGAATACCTATGTACGTGGATGGAAACTCTTTTAGATGGGAAAAATGTGAGTTTTCTCGGATTTGTATAAGATTGAATCATGAAAATAGCCTTCCTAAGGGTGTATGGATTGATGGCATTGCTGGAAGATTCTTTCAGCAAGTTGAATATGAGAAGATTGATATGCTCTATTTTCATTATGGGAAGGTGGGACATGACAAGATTTTATGTTCTGACATTAAAAAGGTTGAAGCAGCTGCGAAGGTAAACAACAAGCAGGAAACTGTGGTTAGTATTCCCACAGTTGAGAAACTTTCAGAACTAGAGTATGGTCTGTGGATCCATGTTCGTTTCAAGAATTTAATGTATAGAAATAATAGAGCTAGTAGAGAAGGTAGATCTACAAGAATGGAGAAGATAGTAAACATCAAGGTAGTGATGGCAGATCATCAAGAGAAATTTGAAGCAATTTCTGTTAGAGTTCAATAAGATTATCAGGAGGTAGCGGGCTCTGTTGTGGTTAACAATAACAATGATAAAGAGGTTAATGTTGCAGTGGAAAATAAGTTCCAGATTCTTATGAATGAGATTGATGAGGTTGAAGAGGGAGAAGTGACAGATCAACACTTTGGAGGAAAATCTGAGGATTCAAGATTGTTAGGAGGTAATGTGAGTGATCGGATGTTTGTTGGGGTACTCAACAGTAATATGGTTAAGGTTAAGTTGGCAAAGAAATTAAGATCTTTGGGTACTGTTGAGCCTGAGCATATTAAGAAGGGAAGGGATGGGAAGGGCAATTCTACTGGTGGGAACAGTTCCCCTCTTGCTGATTAATGTCGACTTTGTTATTTTGGAACTATAGGGGAGCCAGTAAGAGAGAGGCTTTGCTGTACTTAAAGGAAGTTGTTAGAGATCATGAGGTGGTTTTTATTGGGATTATGGAAACTAAGCTCTGTAATATTGATAGAAGTGATGTGGATTGCCTTATTGGGAGAGATTGGGACTTTTTTCATCACCCTGCAGTGGGATTGTCTGGAGGTATTCTGAATATTTGGAACAGAAACAAAGTTTCTTTTGTTGTTCAAGAAAGTTCATCTTAAGCTGTTATTGGAGTTCTTTCTACTCCTTTAATGGGAGAATGGGAAACTCTTTACAATTGGTTCCTGCTAGTAGAGCTAGACATCTAGCTCACGTGGCCTCGGATCATTGTTCGATTATATATAGGATGGAAGCTTGGCGTTCTACGAAGGAGAAACATTTTAGATTTGAGGACACTTGGAGATCCTATCCAGCTGCAAGAGGTATTGTTCACAAATCTTGGTTGAAAAGGACTTTGGAGATGAGGTGGAGATTCTTTATATAAAGATTAGAAGGACTTTGAAGGCCCTATTCTTTTGGAATAGGAATAAATGCATTGATCTGTGCAAGCTTATAGATGATTTGAAGAAGGATATTCTTGACTTACAAACCAAAGAGATGTCTGATGTTGATTTCTCGGTTGATGACATGTGTCTTCTTAGGCACATGGTACATGAATTAAATGTTACTTTGAAGAGACTTGCAACATGGTGGAACCAATGGGCCAAGACTTGGTGGTTTGAGGAAGGAGATATGAATTCTTCTTTCTTTCATAATTTTGCTTCTACTAAAAGGAGTGCAAACCTGATTAAGCATATTAAGAATGGGGACAATCGGATTTTGGATGAGGAAGAGAAGATTGAGCAGATTTTTGTACATTTCTTTGAAGAGAAATGGAAACACAGGAGTTATATTCTAAAGGATTGCCCGGAGATTGAAGCATCACGGAGACTCAATGAGCTGGATAGGAAGATGTTGAACACAGAATTTGTTATGGAAGAGTGCAGGGTGGCTGTTTTCTAGTAGGGTAACAACAAATCTCCAGGGGCTGACGGTGAGCTACTGGAACATTGTTGGAGAAACAACTTGGTTAGAAATCAAGAAGTTTTTTGGCACTGTTATTATGCATAAAAATTAGAAAGACACATTGATTGAGTTAATCCCCAAGGTTAATAATCCGATTGTCCCTTCAAATTTCCGACCCATTAGCCTTTGTCAAACTACATACAAGATTGTTGCCTCTATGCCTGTGAATAGACTCAAGACTCTCATGTATAAGATGATTTCTGAGGAGCAGCTTGCTTTCACTCCAGGGAGATCGATGTCTGAGCATTGCATTCTTGCTCAAGAGATTTTCCATAAGTTTAAAACCTCAAGAAATAAGAAGGGTTTAATGGCAGTTAAGCTTGATATGGAACAGGCTTATGACAGCATGGGGTGGAGTACTTTGAAGCAATTTCTTGTATGGTATGGATTTCCTTTGGGTTTTTCTGGTTTTGTTATGGAGTGTGTGTTGAATGTGAGGTTTGCTATTATCCTGAATGGGAAGAAGCTCAGATGGATTGAAGCCTGCAGTGAATTTCGTCAAGGTTGTCCATTGTCACCTTATTTGTTCATTATGTGTGCTAAAGTCCTGTCTAATGCTATAGTACAAAGGGGTCATAGTTTGGGTATTCAGGTGGCTTCTAAGGGACCTAGAATAACTCATTTACTTTATGCTAATGATGTTCTTATCTTCTCTCAAGCAACATGTGGGCTAGCTAGGCATATGATGAAAATCATTGAGGACATTTGTAAGTGGACGGGTTTGAAGGTGAATTCTAACAAGTCTCAAACTCTATTTGGTAAAGCTGTTGATAGAGCCAGCAAGAAGAAACTTACCAGTATTTTTGGTTTTAAGTATGTCAATGACTGGAAATATTTGGGTATAAAAATGTCTCTTAAAAGAATAAAGGTGGCTGATTTTCAAGACCTTTTGGCTCAGGTTATGGAGAAATTAAATGTTTGGGGAAAGAAAAATTTATCTTTAGTAGGAAGAATTGTGCTTTAAAATCCTCATTATTAACATTGCCAACTTTTGTCATTATGCATTCGGTGGTTCCTAAAAAAGTGCTGCAGGAGATTGAGAAGCTGCGCAGGAATTTTGTTTGGCACAAATCAAATGGGGAGAAAGGATTACACTATGTTGCTTGGGATGAATTATGTAAGCCTAGAAGTGCTGGTGGTCTTGGTTTACAATCATGTATCATTAAGAGTGGTACATTGAAAGCTAGTCTTGCTTTGAATTACATTCAAAATCCTGATTCTTTGTTACACCGTTCTCTTAATGCCAAATATTCTGATAACATTCTGGATGGAATCTATAAACATAATTCTTCTAATGCTTGGAAGATTATGGTAAAGGGAGGTAAGTATCTTAAGGATGTTGTTAAATGGAAAGTGTGCAATGGCAAGGAAATTGATGTTATCGGTGACATTTGGGTTCTTGACAGAAGCTTTAACTCTTGGCCTACTTTTATCAATTGCGTTGATTTAGAAGGTTTGAAAGTGCAGCAGCTATTAACTAATGATGGAAGATGGGATGAGATAAAATTGAGATTGTTTTTTCATGAGGATTTGGCTTGGTTAATCAAGCAAGTAAAAGTGGACAGAGACGGTGGAAGGGATATGTTGGAACCAGTTAAGAAGCTGACGGGATATTTTATTTCAGCTTAAGCTTTTGAAGCTGTAATGAACAAGAGATACAATGCTGTTGATGATGGTTTTTATGATTGGCTTAAGAAGCTTAAACTCAACTTTAAGGTAGAATTATTTTGGTTGAGGCTAAGTAAGTTTGCTATTCCAACTAACTCTTTCCTTAAATTCAAAAGATTGGCTACTAGTGATACTTGTGTTAGAGGCTGCTGTGAGGCTGAAAATTATTAACATATTGTGGTTCGATGCAAGTTTATTACTGAAATTATTTCCAAAATCTGAGAGTGTGGATTTGGTATAAGCATTTTTCATTCTCTTAAAGAATGTTTGGTGGAACTTAGATGGCAATCTAGCAGCAATCCAGGACTGGTTAGATTGTATTGCACCAAGGTTTTTTGGAATTGGAAAAACCGTAACCTGGTCAAGCATGAGAAACCTGCAATGTCTGCTGTAAATGTTATCTCTTTAGCATCTTCTAATCTTCATCCTTTTTTAGATAGCTGGGGTGCTAACCTCTCTTAAGAGTATTTAAATTCTTGGCACCCTCCACCGCTAGATTGGATCAAGGTTAATTTTGACTCTTCATTGCTCTCTAATTACCGAGCTGGTATTGGTGGCATCTTCAGATATTGTGAAGGTAGAGTGCTTCTTGCTTTTGGAAGGAATTCTTTGCATTGGGACATTGCTCAATTGGAATTGGAATCTATTTTTGTTCTTCAGGATTTCATTCAAGGAACACTGTCGTTGCCAGGTCCCAAGTCCTTGATAAGAAAAGTGGAGGGTTGCGTTAGGTAATCGACAGCCAGCGTAAAACTTGTCGAACAATAATGACATGAATCCTTTAAGAAATTGTGTTAATGCTAGGGCGTCCCCTGGAAGCGACGCGCTGTATGGCCTGAATACAGTGACAAGTGTGCAAGGGCCGCTGCACCGGCGCCCAGGTGCAGTGTTAAATAGGCAAGGGTTCCCACATCAAGGACGGATGTGGGCAAAGAAGCTAGTCCATGAAACTAAAATTAGGATAGGAATTTGGAATATAGGTTCCCTTACAAGAAAATTAATGGAATTAATAGATTTTATGATTCATAAGAAGTTAAATATTTTGTGCATTCAGGAAACTAAATGGGTTGGAGATAAGGCTAAGGAAATTCATAGTTTAGGATTTAAACTTTGGTATTCGGGTAGGAGTCGTACTAGAAATGGTGTAGGTGTTATTATAGATAAGAGTTTAAAGGATAATGTTATAAATATTAATAGGATTGGAGATAGAATTATAGCTTTAAAGATTGTTGTTGATGATAAAATTATTAATATTATAAGTGCTTATGCTCCTCAAGTAAGTTTGAATATGAGTTCTAAATTAAATTTTTGGAATGACTTAGAAAAATAATACAAAATATACCTCTTGAAGAAAGAGTTTTTATTGGAGGAGATTTAAATGGACATGTTGGTAGAGAGGTAGATGATTTTAAAAGCATTCATGGTGGCTATGGATTTGGAACGACGAATGAAAGTGGCAAGACCATATTGGATTTTTGTTTAGCTTATGATTTTTTAATGGCTAATACCTTATTTAAGAAAAGGAATGAGCATCTCATCACTTATAAAAATGGATATAATACAACCCAGATTGACTATTTTCTTATTAGAAAATTAAATCATTTAGATTGCAAAGATTGTAAAGTTATTCCGAGTGAAAATTTATGTACCCAACATCGATTATTAGTTTTGGACTTTAAGATAAATGGGCATTAAATAAAAAATAAAGTAAAACAATTTTCTTGGATTAAATGGGGGCATTTAAAGAATATTAACAAAAATATTTTTGGAAATAAGATTTTAGATCTTAAGATTTTGTCTATGCATGAGGACGGTAATATTATGTGGGAAAAAGTGGCTAGTGATATTAAGAATATTGCAAAAGATGTCCTTGGAGAATCAAAGGGAAAAGCTCCCAATATTAAAAATAGCTAGTGGTGGAATCCTAATGTGCAAGAAAAAATTAAAAATATGAAGCTTTGTTATAAAAATTGGTTTAATTTTAAAAATTCTGATAATTGGGAGATATATAAAGTGGCTCGTAAGGATGCTAAGAAAGCAATATGCGATGCAAAGGCATTAGCTTTTAGTGATTTATATAATAGATTAGATACTAAAGAGGGAGAAAGATATATGTATAAGTTAGCCAAACAAAGAGATAGGAGTAGTAAGGATTTAGTTCAAGTGAAGTGTATTAAAGATGAAGATCAAAAAATACTTTTCTTAGAAGATGATATTCAACAAAGATGGATGAGATATTTTGCTAAACTTTTTTATGAAGATTGTGAAAATAAGTTTGACTATAGTGACCTTAGCACCCTAGATGAAAATAAAGATTTATGTTTTATCGGTATATTAGTAAAACTGAAGTTAGAGAGGCTTTAAAGAAAATGAAGGGTGGAAAAGCTATTGGACCTGATGATATTCCAATAGAGGTGTGGAAATGCTTAGGAGATGAAGGAATTTCATGGCTTACTAAACTTTTTAATACTATTTTGAAGATTAAGAAGATGCCAGATGAGTGGAGAATGAGTGTGTTAATTCCTATTTTTAAGAATAAAGGTGGTGTACAAGATTGTGTGAATTATAGAGGTATTAGGTTAATGTGTCATACTTTAAAACTATGGGAGCGAGTTTTGGAGCATAGGTTGCGGCGTGATACTAATGTTTCTCAAAATCAATTTGGATTCATGCTGGGTAGGTCGACTATGGAAGCCATACATTTATTTAGAGGTTTGATGGAGAAATATAGAGAAAATAAGGAGGATCTACCTATGATATTTATTGATTTAGAAAAAGCATATGATAAAGTTCCAAGAGAAGTGCTATGGAGAGTTCTTGAAAAGAAAGGAGTCAATAATGCTTATATTCAAATCATTAAAGATATGTATGCAGGAGCTATTACTTGTGTTCAAACATAAGGTGGATTGACCAAGTATTTCCCTATTTCGGTTGGGTTACACCAAGGATCAGCCTTAAGCCCATATCTTTTTGCTTTAGTCATGTATGTTCTCACTAGACATTTGCAAGAGGATGTATCTTGGTGTATGCTTTTTGCTAATGATATTCTTCTTGTTGATAAGACTAGAGAGGGAGTTGAAGGTAAACTTGAATTATGGAGGTCAACCTTAGAGTCTAAAGGTTTGCGCTTGAGTATATCTAAAACGGAATATATGGAGGGTAATTTTAGTAGTAATAGACCAAGTGAGGGGATTGTGACTTTGGGCGATCAAGTCATTAATAAGAGTACACGTTTTAGATATCTTGGATCTATTATTCAGAGTGATGGTGAAATAGATGGGGATATTATCAGCCGAATTCAAGTTGGATGGTTGAAGTAGAGGAACGCATCGGGCTTGTTATGTGATAGAAATGTACCCCTCAAACTTAAGGGAAAATTCTATAAGATGGTAGTGAGGCCTGCAATGCTTTCTGGTGCTGAATGTTGGCCTTTAAAAGAGAAGCATAATACTAAGTTAAGTGTGGCAGAGATGAGGATGCTCAGGTGGATGAGTAGCTTTACCCTTAGAGATAGGATACGAAATGAGCATATACGTGAAAAGGTTGGAGTAACTCCAGTAGAAGATAAGATTAGAGAAAGTCTCCTTAGATGGTTTGGTCACATAGAACGGCGGCCAAGCAATGAACCGGTTAGAAGAGTAGAGGTATTAGATTTGACTTATGTTAAGAAAGGTAGGGGTAGACCTAAAAAGACTTGGTTAGAAAATATTAGGAATGACCTTTCTTTATTAGATTTAAACGAGAATTTGACTTTTAATAGGACACAATGGAGAAAAATGATTCATGTAGCCGACCCCGCGTAGTGGGATAAAGGCTTGATGTTGTTGTTGTTGTTGTTGGGATTTCATTCAAGGTTGGATGCTTGAAAGTGTTGGTGTCATCATTGAAAGTGACAACCTAAATGTAATTAATTACATTCAACAATCTATGAAGAAGACTAATTGGCATTTGTAGGAGAGCTTGGTAACAAGCTTTACTTTCTCAATGATTTTAATAAAGTTGTTTTTCATCATGTTAGTAGGAATTGTAACAAAGTAGCTGATTTTTGCGCTACTTTGGCATTAGATGGCAATGTTTTTTTTGATAGTTCTTCTTTTGGTAGTATACCGTCCACCTTGATGAATTTGATCAAGAAGGATGGCTACCCTTTTATCAATTGTAAGTAGTTTTCTTTGATCCTTTCAATGCAAATTTGCAAATTTCAATATATATATATATAGGAAACTCAAAAAGCTACATACTAAGTTTAACATAGACTTTTGAGATTTGCAAAAAGAGTATGAAATCCTTAGGAATGATCACACATTGATTGATAGTAACCACATGAAATTTTTAGATAAATTTGATGATTTGAATAAAAAGTATGAACTAATAAAATAATCATGTACTGAACTTGAAAATAATTTTAAAATAACTATGGATGAATCTATTTTTAGAGAGCATTATTTAAAAGTTAATAATTCAATTTTAGAAAGTGCTAACTCATATTTAAAGTGAAACTTAAAGCTCTTGAGGAAAATAGGACACCCCCTATACTTGAATAATTTTTCAATCCTAATCAGAATCCTAAATTTTCAAAACCTAGGAAAAGATAGTATAACTCACGTAGATTAATAAATAATTTTCTTGGAGTTAAATATTTTTCATGTGGAATGATTGGCCAAATTTCTCACACTTATAATATTTATAGTAAATCAAATCTTCTATGAAGACCTAAGATGCATAATTCACAGCATATCAAATATGCATCTAGATTATTATGCCAAAAGCTGAACCCAAATTTATTTGATTTCCCACATCTAATATTTAATTATTTTGTAAAATTTCTATCATATAAGATCTTGTGAGAGAATTTGGTACTTATACAACAAATGTTTGAAGCATATGACTGGAGATACAACCCAATTCATACTACAGAAAGTCAGGAATGGAGGCAAGGTTACACTGTGAGATAATACCACAATAAAAGTTGTAGGTGCAGGTATGATTTGATACATGAATAATATTTTAATTGAAATATCTTATTAGTATAAAGCTTAAAGTATAACCTGTTGAATATTATTCAGCTATGTGATAAAGGTTTGTGTAAATTATTTTCCCATAAGCTCCATAATAATTCAAAATGGAAATGAAGTATTGCATGAAAATAGGGAAAATAATATGTGCATGCTTGATTTAAATTTTATTAAATCTTCTAAAACTTTTTGTCTCAAAATAATTACTGATGAATCATGGTTATTGCATTGGAGACTTTGTCAAGCAAGCATGAAAAATCTTAGGAAGGTTGCCCAAAAATAGTTAGTTAGAGGTATACATAAACTAGACTTCAATAAGGATCACTTATGTGATTCATATTAATTAGAAAAATAATTGAAGTCCTCCTTTCATTCCATTAAGGATCTTAGAATTAGCAAACCATTAGAAGTCATACATATGGATCTATTTGGACCAATTAGCACTATATGTCTAGGAGGTAAAGTTTTGGGATTTGTAATAGTTGATGATTTTTTTAGAATCACTTGGACGAAGTTTTTATTTCGTAAGAGTGAATCATCTGAAGAATTTAGAAGCTTTTTTTACTTTAATTCAAAGGAGATTAAAGTGTAAGATTTTATCAATTCAAAGTGATCATGAAAAAGAATTTAAAAATAAAAATTTTGAAGATTTTTTTAAAGAATCTAAAATTTATCATAAATTTTAGCACCTAGGACCCCTTAGTAGAATGGGGTTGTCTAAAGAAAAAACAAAATATTAATCGACGCCACAAGAGCCATGTTGGAAGAATACTCACTTCCAAAATATTTTTGGGCTGAAGCGATTAGTATAGCCTATTATATTCTAAATAGGGTAAACATTAGATTCAAATTGAATAAGACACCCTATGAACTTCTTAAGGATAAAATCCTAATCTTTCACATTTGCATCTTTTTGGATGCAAGGTGTTCATTCATAATAATCACAAAACTCCTTTAGGAAAATTTGATCCTAAATTTGATAAAGGAATTTTTCTAGAAAATTTAAGTGTTGGCAAATCCTATAGAGTTTTTAACAAGAGAACTTTAGTAGTTGAGGAGATCACACATGTAGTTTTTGATGAATCTGGCATTTTAAAAGAGCCATAGTTGGAAGAAGATCACATTAAAAATATACCTTAAGGAATTAAAAACTCAAATTCGAACAAAAAATCTATTGCCTAGAGAATGAAATATTTTTTAAGAATTACCTAAATGAATTAATTTTAGGTGAACCTAGCAAGGGTATTAGTATTAGGCATGGGCTTAGCAAAGAAGTGAACCATTCTGTCTTTATATCAATTATTGAACCCTCTAATATAAATCAAGCACTTTCGGATGAATTTTGGATTTTGGCCATGCAAGAAAAATTGAATCAATTTGATAGAAATGATGTTTAAGAATTAATTAAAAGGCAAAAAGATCAAAGTATTATTGGAACTAAGTGGATATTCAAAAATAAAATGAATGATTCAGGCACTATAAGTAGAAATAAGGCATGATGGGTGGCCAAGTGGTATAATCAAATTAAATGAATTAATTTTGAAGAAACTTCTACCCCTATAGCTAGACTTGAAGTGATAAGGGTTTTTCTAGCCTTTGCATGTTCTAAAAGTTTTAAATTATATCAAATGGATATTAAGAATGCCTTTCTTAATAGGGTGATACAAGAGGATATTTATGTTGAGCAATCTCCAAATTTTGAAAATTCTAAATTCCCTAATCATGTATTTAAATTGAAAAAGGTATTGTATGGACTAAAATAGGCACCTAGGGCTTGATATAAGATGTTAAGCACTTTCTTATCAGAAAATTCATTTGTGAAAAGAAGTGTAGATACCACTCTCTTTTTAAAAATGACAGGAGATGATATACTCATTGTTCAAATATATATTGATGTTATCTTATTTGGATCTACAAATAAAAATCTTTGTGATGATTTTTCAAAAATAATGAGTAGTGAATTTGAAATGAGTTTGACGGGAGATTTGAGTTTGTCTCTTAGTTTTAGCATAAAGCAAAATGAGGAAGGAGCTTTTTTTAGTTAGTGAAAGTATATTAAGGACATCCCCAAGAAATGTAAAATGGATAATACTAAACTAGTGACTACACCAATGAGTTCTTCAGTTCAATTAGATAAGGACACTAAGAGAAATCTATTGATCAAAAGAAATTTAGAGGAATAATTGGATCTTTACTTTACTTGACTGCTAGTAGACTAGATATAATGTTTACTATTTGTTTATGTGCTAGATTTCAATCTGATCCAAAGGAATCACATTTGATAGCACTTAAAAGAATTCTAAGATATGTTTTAGGAACTTAAAACTTAGAGATTTGGTATCCTAAACACAACTCTTCTTTTGAAATTATTATATGTTCTGGTTCAGATTTTGTAGGATGTAGGGTTGATCAAAATATTACTTATGGAATCTATTAATTCAATAACCCTTTCTACTGTTGAAGCATAATACATTATCTTAGGAAGTTGTGTGGCACAAATTCTTTGGTTAAAATAATGACTGATTGACTTAGGATTTTCTATTAGTACTATTCCAATTTTTATGGTAATATAAGTGTTATATACATTTCAATGAATCCTATTCAATATTCTAAAACCAAACATATTTATATTAGATATCACTTCATTAGAGATCAAATAGTTAAGGGAGACATTAAATTGCACCTTGTTGCTACTAAGAATCAACTTGTAGACATTTTTATAAAATCACTAGTTTTTGAAATGTTTAGCACCATAAGAACCATATTAGGTGTGATTTATCTTAATGCTTAAATTGAATATCTGCAAATTTGATTTGTAATGTATTGGTGTGTTTGTTTATATTATTATATTTTTGTTTTATTTATTTTTTTGTTATTTTTTTATTATTTTTGTGCTTTTTAGTTTTTATTTTTAATGATAGCATGTCATCAGATCTTGAGTGTTTGGTGTTTGAAAAGTTACTCTATTTATCATGTCTTGAATTAATTATTCTCTTTGTATTGTACAAAAATGTTCGTAATGTACCCATCTAGTAGCGTATAGATGATGTTTTGCTATATTTAGCATGCAAGCTATATTTTTCAATGCCGATTGTACTTTATGATATCATCATGGTCTGTAAAATTTAATCTTTTTTTTATATGATTAGAGATGATTTTCCAAATGTTTAATTATTTTTGTCAAATCGTACAAATGAAATCACATTTTGTCTATATGATTATGTTGTCACTTTCTCACGTGAATGAACCTAACCATCATAAAATAACCTTTAATTTTTTTATCATCTCGTACAAATAGATGTTCATCTATATGATCGTTGCTTAAAAAACATGTATGAAATGACACCTCGAGAGTGGTGTTTTATGAAAAATAGTTTAATTTTTGGCCATTTCTATTAATATGTATGAAATGTTTTTCGTCTCATACGATCCAAATTTTGTACTGTACGATAGGTTATTTTTCTTTAAATAGAAAGATCTTGGATAAGTTTTTTTTCTTCACATTATCATTTGTATCAAAAAAATTTCAAGTCGAAACCTTAGGAATGGCCAGCAATAGCTAATGACCTTGCACTACTAAGGGCTTGTCCTCCCGATTTGGTAGGGATGATAACTTCCTCTCCAAGGAAATGAGAAAACTTTTGATAGGTACTTTGCAGCCAAAATAATCCCTTCTCGACTCCTTTCTCAAAGTGATATCAACTTTTCTATCATGCCCCTATTTGTCTTGACTCAGTTTTCCTTCAACCTTACCTTGATTTATGCCTACCATCATGAAAATTTTCAAATGTTCCTTATAAACATGAAGGTAAACCAAGATCACACTAGGATTATCTCTTTCATCTTTAAGCAGCATATAGAAATCACTAAGGAAGATCTAGGCAACTTCCTTCATCTTAAAACCCAAAGTGTTAGAGCACACACCTTAACCTTTAGAGGTGTTGCCCAAGTAAGCCATATATCTCATGTATATACCTTAATCAGAATGTCAAGATTTTTCAGCAAGTAGTTAGAACCTCTATCATTCTCAAAGCTGGTGATCACATAAATTTGACTCGTTTTTTATCCACTGTCATATACTTGATAATGACTAAAACTCCTTTTGATGAAGCCCAACTTGTCATGTACTACATTTATGAACATTTTGATATTAGACTTCCTCGCAATAAGAGGAAGAAAAATGTGGCTTTAGGATATTTAGTTGCTTATGTCTTAGAGAAAAAGTACAACCTAATCCATCTTGATCCACCCACTATACTTCAAAGTTTATTTATTGACGCCTCTTTTTATTGTACTTCTGTGTTGTAGTTGCTAATGAGTTTTTATATTTAATGTTGTTGAGATATTTTCCTATGATGTTAGTGATTTCATGTGTTAGTGTCTTCATGTGTTGTTCTTGCATTCCTGAGCTGATGTTATTTTAGATGGAAAAGGGTGTTTGTAAGTGTTCTGAATGATAAATGAAATGACAAAATATTGATATGCATTGAAATTTTACTTCTTGAAATATTTATGTTTTTTAGAGATAAATATTTTATAGTTGATTTCTAGGATGGAATTTGAAATTATTTTGCTCTTCAAATAAATTTTCTTATAAAATATAATCTCTTAAAATTTTAAATTACATTATGTCTAGATTTAGATTAGAAGATCAATTTTATATTCTTATAGACAAGTTTTACTTAGCTATAATTGTTGCAAGATTGATGTCTTATTTTTATTTTATTTTTTTTAATGTGTTAAATTTTGTTAATTATTCAAATTTTAGAAAAGATTTATTGATTTTAAAAAGACCAAAAATATCAAAAGATGCAGAAAGCATGCCAAACTTGAAAAGATTGTTGCAAATCTATTTTCATGGTTTATGTTTTGATAATTGACAAACATTATTTCTCTTGGACTGCTTGTTTCTTCTAACGTTTCAGGAATCGAAGATCGGACGAACAAGACGAAGCCAATTTAGGATTGCATAGGTTTAGGGTTGAGTCAGTCTGTACTTTTGTTTTTCACTTCTTGAGTCTACTTGTAATAGTCAAAGAGACTAATGCTAAGTAACCCTTCACACACACACTTGAGAGACTTAGAATTTCTATTTTTACTCATATCGGCCAGGACGATTTTTTATATCGGCCTGGACGATCAGGCTTAAAATAGAAAGTCTAAATAAAGATTCTTTATTAAGGCAACCATCATTAACATATCGGCCTGGATGATACGTGTATCGGTCAGGACGATAAGCTCAAAACAGAAAGAAGTTGCCGCCATAGACAATTAAGGTATATTGTATTTTTAAATTATCGGCCAAGATGATCATGTATCGGTCTGGACGATATTCACAAATTATGCCTTAATTGATCAGGAAATCAAGGGATTAATTAAAGACGATTGATACGATCATATCGTCCTGGACGATCGCAGGATCGGCCAGGATGATCCAGTCAAAAACCTTAAGTTACTTCAGGACGATATAAATCGGCCAGCTTGTATCCAGGGCTATTCTCAGGACAATTTTCCTCTAATTTGAATTGATCGGCCGGGACGATCATGAGATCGGCCTGGACAATCAAGCCAATTTTCAATCATCCTGTTTTGCATCCAGGGCTATGCTCTGGCCGATATTCTTTGATTTGTATTGATCGGCCAGACCTATGTCCATATCGGCCTGGACGATATAGTCGACAACTTGCAATTAATGAGCTTCTTTGAAGCTCTTCTATTTAAGAGCTCTTGTTCAACATTTTTCAAGACTTTTGGTTGCTGCCTTGACCTGAGAAGACCTTGAGGAGAGAAAGAGAGAGAGGGAGAGAGAGGATCTTGTGAGGGGGAGCTTGTGAGGGGATTCACAAGGGTTGCTTCAAGGATCGCTATGCTTGTTCTTCGTCTAGAGTTTCTTGTCCGTGGAAGGGTCGGTAGAGGTAAGGAGTTAGCTTTTGTTTGTGGTTCTCTGCCAGCTTCAGGAGGAAGCAAAAGGAGGTAGGTTATCTGCCTTGCCGGGTGGCAAAAAGGAGGTTCTTGTGAGGGCTTCTCTGCCTAGCCGTGGGGGGCTAAAGGAGAGTCACGTTTTGTAGTGCAATACTTGGAGGGTGCCTCCAAGGAGTGGACGTAGGTCGAGTTGACCGAACCTCTATAATTTCCTGTATTCTTGATTTCTTGCTTCGGCACTTTTATTTCTGCACTTTGTTTTCTGTGGTGATTTTGATTTGTGATTTTCATTCTTTGAGAAAAGAAAATTTTTAATTACCAATTCACCCCCCCCCCCCTCTTGGTTAGCTTGGGACAGTTCTATAGGGCTTAACATTCCTAGCGAACTTCCAAGTGGTATCAGAGCGGGATTCGAAAAATTTAAGTTTGAAAACTTTTTGAATTTGATCCTTGGCTAACCTAGGGAATCGTAACACTACAGAAGGGTATTCTATTACCCGACTTCCCCTGTTCGATAACCTACCTTTTGATTTTTGGAAAACCCGCATGTCAACATTTTTACAATCTACTGATTATCGCATGTGGATGCTTATTCAAGAAGGATATTCTCCACCTTCTCGTGAAATTAATGGTGTTATAACTGAAGTTGCTTTTACTGAATGGACTTTCGACGAACGTGATTTAGCTCAATTAAATGCAAAATGTTTGAACTGCTTTTTCTGTGCTTTAAAATCTGAGGATTACATGCGTGTCTCAACTTGCAAAACTGGTAAAGAGATTTGGGATAAATTGTGCATCACCTATGAAGGTACTAATGAAGTTAAACAATCCCATTTAAACATTCTCTTGCATGACTACGAACTTTTTCGTATGAAACCTCATGAATCAATTTCTGACGTGTACACTAGATTCACTCAGATAGTTATTTCATTGCATGCACTAGGAAAAGAACTTTCAAACTATGAAAAAGTTAACAAGATTTTGAGATGCTTGCCTTCGTCTTACGATGCTAAAATTACTACAATCACTGAATCTAAGAATCTGAACATCTATTCTATTGATAACTTACTTGGCTCACTCATTGCTTACAAGCAAGGGGTGAATCAAAGAAATCTTGATGCAGGTGAGAAGAAAAAGGAGAAAACAATTGCACTGAAGGCGCACAAATCGGATTCTGAATCTTCCGGGTCTGAAAGCGATGAAGTTGCCTTCATCACAAGGCAATTCAAAAGCTTTCTAAGGAAGAAACAAAAGCATCATCAAAGTTGGAGAAAAGGTAAGGAACATAAACATATTAAAGGATCTTCTGATGTTGTCTGTTTTGAATGCAGGAAACCTGGACATGTGAGAGCCGATTGCCCAACACTTCAAGATAACACAAGCAAGGAAAAGATTGAGGAAAAATCTAAGTTTAGAAAGGAGAAGAAGAGAATCCAAAAGGCATTCTAGGTAGAATCTGGTACTGATTCCTCTGAAACTGAACCAGAGGAAGAGACAACAAACCTGTGCTTAATAGGGGAAGATCATCTTGAGCAAAGTGATGAGAAAGAGGTATATAAACCAACCTATGATGAATTATTTGAAATTTGTGAAAAAATCTATGCATCATACAAAAAACTTAAGAAGATACATGCTAGCTTAAAAGTGGAACTTGTAAGTTTGCAGAAAGAGTATGAAGTCATTCTCAAAGATCATGCAACGATTGATTCTAATCACATGGCTCTTCTTGATGAATTTAATGAATTGAACAAAAATCATTCAGAATTAATTGATGAACATAAGGCATTGAAAGTTTCACACACCTCACTTAATTTTGATCTTAAGAAGTCTAAAGAGATTGAGAAAAATTTGAGGACTGATAATGAGGAATTAAAAAGAACTAACTTGAGGATTCAAAATGATTTGGATACAATTAAGAAAAATCGGATAACATCTACTTTTAATCCTAAGCCAGAATCTAGGAAGATGCATTATTACTCAAACCATTTAAGAAACCCTTTTCCTGGAGTTAGATGTTTCTCATGTGGCATGCTAGGACACATCTCACACACTTTCACCATTCCCCGTAGTACACATTGGGTGTGGAGACCTAAGATGCATAATTCACAACATACCTTGCCTGCATTGCATTCTACTTTTCCTAAGAAGGAGCCCAAACCTATTTGGGTTCCTAAATCTGACGGTTGTTGAGTTTTGTAGGTGTGCTCTCACCAAAAACCTCGTGGGAGCATATGATAACTGGACATAAGGAGGCTCGCAGCTCATAAATAGCTTAAACTCGCTGCCTTATAACTTGCTTGAAATGTTTAGTTTTTTTTTTGTTTCTTGTTTTCATTTTTGTGCTAGTTTTGTGCTTGCTTTGTGTTGTTCTAGTTTGCTTTGTTCTTATTTTTGTTTGGTATCACAAATGGTGAATCTTTTCAAGCTTTTAGATTTTGGAGTTTTGGAGATAGTGTTTAGCTTTTCTAAATCGGTTAAAGGAGAAATCTCGTTGATGGTTTCCCTCCTTCTAACCTTGTTTAGTGGTATGATTTTCTTCTCTAATCAAAAGTTTAAACTCATTTTAACCAATGGTTTTTTAATCAAGATCCATTTCTTATCTTACTACATTAATTTATCTTGTGCATAATAGCCAAAGTTCTTATATATCTTTCAAGTTTTTTTGAAATCTTGCCATTGCATTTATCACATGATTTTGATTTTGTGTTGTGAATTGTTCTTCCCTATATTAGAGAGAGAATTCCTATTCTCTAATATTTGGAGGATATACTCACAACTAAGTTTTTTTAAGGGTATATTAAAGAGTCTCTAGCTTGCAAGAGTTAAAAAGGAAAGAGGCCAATGAAGCCAAATTGAAAAGAAAGCTGTATACACAAAAGTGTATCAAAGAATCAAAAGATACTCAAAGAGCCAATTGAAGTAAACAAGAGGCATAAAATAAGCCCACTAAATTCAAGCTATCCTCTCTTTGCTAAAACTTTGAAAACTTAGAGAACTCATGGATTATGTGATGCTTTCAAAGACTTGATTTCAATTTTTGTGATTGAGAAAAATTACTTTGTTTTATTAATTATGATATATTTTCTTTGTAAACAAGTCTTGAATGGATCTTCTTATCCTATTTAGTTATTCTGAGTTAGGCCTCTATTTTCTAAAAGAATTTTGTACCTTGAAGGATGTCCGATCTAGGGTTAACAAAATCAGATGTTCTACCTTCTTCTGATTGGGATTTGTTAAACTCCTTGATCTCTTGAAACTCTAAAAGTTTAAATTTTTGAAAATTTCTCATATAATGCCTCCATAAAAAAAGGTTATTAGAAAAATTAAAATCCAAAAATATTCATTTTTTTTTATTTTCCTTGTGTTTTTGCTTTTCTGTGTTTTTCTGATTGTTTTTTCTTTTGTTTTATTTTTGAGGGCCTTGATCATCATCATCTTTTCCTTGGTTTCAAATTCCAGTCATATCGTCCTGGCCGATACCTTTATCGTCCTGGATGATAGGGCAAATTCTCTTTAAAATCCATCTACTGAATTTTTCTGTGCTTGTTCTAACTCATCGTCCTGGATGATCCTATATCGTCTTGAACGATATGATCGAACTCTGGTGCAATCTTGATGATAGTCCTGGCCGATAGAATATTTTGTCTGGCCGATGCAATTTATGTGCATCGTCCTAGTTGATGCACTAGATCGTCCTGAACGATCCACGTGTCAGCACGTTTGAATCTTTAAATTCGGCCCCAGACGATCCATTATTGGACAATCGGCCAGGCCAATCCACTGTTTGTCCTGGACGATACACGTGGTAGTGATTTAAAATGTTTTAACTTCGGCCGGTATGATCAATTATTGTGCATCATCCTGGACGATACACCTAATCAGCCCGGACGATCTGCTTTTTCAACGGTCGTCCGGCCTGAGTCCTCAGGACGATCGTCTGTGTCTAATCGTCCTGGCTAATATCTGATCGGCCCAGATGATCGGACCGCCTTTTTTACCAATCGGCTTGTACGCAATTATTGAGCCATATCGGCCTGGACGATTCTGCGATCGGCCAGGATGATCTGGCCGTATCTTTAAATTCAGGCCGTTCCAGCCATGATTTTTCACTCTTCACCCTTTCTCCTCTTGTGTTTTTGCTTAGTCCTCTATATGGCTAGTGGGAAATGCGTCCGACAAACTTCTGGGAGTTATTCGAGGGCAAGGATTGACCCTCGTTTCAGGGAAGCAGAAGATGAAGCCGCCTACCATCGTTACAAAGAATGTGGATAATTGTCTCAAGAATCATCAATTCTGCCCACATCTCTTACCCGGTAATAGATCTTTTCGCTCACACCTCCCTTTGCTTCATTCTGTCTCTTGCTTTCCCTTTCAATATCGAATTTCTTCGAGAATTTTTTGCAAACCTTTGCATTAACCCTACCTTCACAGCCTGACCTCCTATGTGAATCGACGCCCTGTCGAAATCACATATCAGGATTGTGTTGATCTTTTACAGCTATCCACCACCGGCGATAAGCTGCATTTAATCGCCTCTGGCCCTGATCTTGACTGCTCCACGATGAATCACTTCCTTCGCCAGACCAATGTACCTTACCATGTTGGAGAGACTATCTCTTTAGTCAAAGATACTAGGACAATCCAACATGTCCTTCGCACCTCCGTAATTCTAAAAGTCGGCGACCGAATCTACATCACCCCTCTACTTTCACTCACTAATTTCTACATCATGGCTCATAGGGAATTTAATACTGCGGACCTAATTTTTCGATACACTGATCACTTAACCATAATTCGTGATCCAGGCCACAAAAGGAAACCCAATCTAGCCTTAGGACACATCATAGCCTATGTCCTTGAAACCAAATACCAACTTCAGTAACCTATTCCACCAAACCTCCCAACTCCCTTCTACTCAAACAATTCCTTCAATACCCTTCACAGTACTCGTCTCCACCCTGAGGAACCTCGAGGGGATAGAGAGGACGAGGCTCCTGCTCCCGCTCCCTTTCCTGACCCTGTTCCTCTCCACCAGCACTCACTGATTGATCAGTTGATTGAGATGATTGATCGATGGGAGACCCGCTTTGATGCCTATGTTGCTGCATAGGAGCAGCAACACTCTGAGGACATTGCCCGTTACGAGCAGCACCGCACTGAGGATTTAACCCGCTTTGATAGTTTTCTTACTCACCAGCACCAGCAGCATGACCAGGACATCGCCTGGTTTAATGCTCAGTTTACCACACTTGCCAGCTACTTTCCGCTGCCACCTCCACCTCCACCTCCTCCATCAGATGATCAGGATCCCTCATTCTTTTAGTCTGTGCTTTATGTTTTTTGTTTCTTGTTTTTTGTAGTTTTGTTTTTTAGTCTTTGTTTGTTTATGGACCCTCTTTTTGTGATGACAAAAGAGGGAGTAGGGTGTGGTAGGAAAAGTTGTTTGTAACTTTGAAATTCTAATGAACCTTTTTGGACACTTTCCTACTTGTGTTTGTCATCATCAAAAAGGGGGAGATTGTTGCAAATCTATTTTCATGGCTTATATTTTGATGATTGACAAATACTATTTCTCTTGGACTGCTTGTTGCTTCTAACGTTTCAGGAATCGAAGATAAGACGAACATGACGAAGCCAATTTAGGATTGCGTAGGTTTAGGGTTGAGTCAGTCTGTACTTTTGTTTTTCACTTCTTGAGTCTACTTGTAATAGGCAAAGAGACTAATGCTAAGTAACCCTTCACACACACACTTGAGAGACTTAGAATTTTTGTTTTTACTCATAACGGTCAGGACAATTTTTTATATCGGCCTGGACGATCAGGCTTAAAACAAAAAGTCTAAATAAGGATTCTTAATTAAGGCAGCCGTCATTAACATATCGGCCTGGACGATATGTGTATCGGCCAGGACAATAAGCTCAAAATAGAAAGAAGTTGCCGCCATAGACAATTAAGGTATACTGTATTTTTAAATTATCGGCCTGGACGATATTCACAAATTATGCCTTAATTGATCAGAAAATCAAGGGAGTAATTAAGGATGATTGATACGATTATATCGTCCTAGATGATCGCAGGATCGGCCAGGACGATCCAGTCAAAAACCTTAAGTTACTTCAGGACGATATAAATTGGCCAGCTTGTATCCAAGGCTATTCTCAGGACGATTTTCCTCTGATTTGAACTGATCGGCTGGGATGATCGTGAGATCGTCCTGGACGATCATGCCAATTTTCAATCGTCCTATTTTGCATCCAGGGCTATGCTTTGGCCGATCTTCTTTGATTTGTACTGATCAGCCAGGCCGATGTCTATATCGGCCTGGACGATATAGTCGGCAACTTGCAATTAATGAGCTCCTTTGAAGCTCTTTTATTTAAGAGCTCTTGTTCAACATTTTTTTAAGACCTTTGGCTGCTGCCTTGACCTGAGAAGACCTTGAGGAGAGAAAGAGAGAGAGGGAGAGAGAGGTTCTTGTGAGGGGGAGCTTGTGAGGGGATTTACAAGGGTTGCTTCAAGGATCTCTCTGCTTGTTCTTCATCTAGAGTTTCTCTTCCGTGGAAGGGTCGGTAAAGGTAAGGAGTTAGCTTTTGGTTGTGGTTCTCTGCCAGCTTCAGGAGGAAGCAAAAGGAGGTAGGTTATCTGCCTTGCCGGGGTGGCAAAAAGGAGGTTCTTGTGAGGGCTTCTCCGCCTACCCGTGGGGGCTAAAGGAGAGTCTCGTTTTATAGTGCAATACATGGAGGGTGCCTCCAAGGAGTGGACGTAGGTCGAGTTGACCGAACCACTATAAATTCCTGTGTTCTTGATTTCTTGCTTCCGCACTTTTATTTCCGCACTTTGTTTTCTATGGTGATTTTGGTTTGTGATTTTCATTCTTTGAGAAAAGAAATTTTTTAATTACCAATTCACCCCCCCTCTTGGTTAGCTTGGGCCAGTTCTATAGGGCATAACATCCTTAGCGAACTTTCAAAGATGCACAAAATGTGCCACTTGTTTAGAAAAAAAATGCACAATGTTCACCAAAGTGAAAAAGGCACAAAATTAGCCTAAATAGAAAAGATTCACAAAGTGTTCCACAAAAATAGAAATGATTTGCAATGCCACCAATCAAAAATTTTATACTATTCTTTCCTTTATCGTTTAATCTCTTATTCAAATTTTTATAATTGATAATAATCTTCACTATTGAATTAAAAACTAATTAATTTTTATTTCATCATTTTTGCAATAATTATTTTTATCTTAATTTGTCTAGAATGAATAGTGATCCTGGTTGACTTTTCTTATCTTAGTTATTCTTTGATTTAAAATTTGAGTTTTTATTTTTAGCATTAGAAAATTAATGTTGTATTTGTAATTAGTTTAAAATATTTTTCTTCATAAACCTTTTTTATTCATCAATATAAACTTTTCATTTCAAGATGAACTTCTTTTTTTCTTGTTGTCAAAAGGGGGAGTCATTAGTTATTGTTTGAGATTTTTTATTATTTGATATATGTTGTTATGTTGTTTGATGTATGTGTGTGTGTATGTGTTGTTTGAAATATTAGGGAAAAAATTATCTTAAGTGTTAACTCAAACAATAATTATTTTATCAACATAGAAAAGAGATAGATTATTGCGACTTAGTTTTCAAACCTATGCTTTTATATCATGTGAGTTTTTTATGATACCAAAATATTATTGTGTTGATTATTGTTTATTCTAACACATATTAGAAAAAATTTATTTATGTTGTTTGTGTGTACTAATGTTTCAGGGAAATCATATTCTAGATTGTCGAAGACTTCAAGACATATTATATTAGGGTTGCTTGTAATTAAAGTCTGTACTTTTTCTCTTTTTCTTGAGTCTGAGAGAGTGTGATTGTAATTGGATAATCGTGCACACACACACTGGGGGAGTGACTAAAAACTTGTATTTTTAAAACTAATTTTATTATATAATTTTGGAATTGTATGAGATGATTTGACTTAAGTGTTCCTCCAAAAAAAATATAATCGAATCATGCCTTAAAAATTTCTTTTGTATTATTCGTATTGCACAAAGTTGTCTTCATATAGACAACGTTTAGAGTACAAAATGTATACGTACCAATTCAACTCGAACAAACTCACCATTTCTTTATTGATTATACTGTATGAAATGAGTTCTGTACATAGACATGTAGAGTATGAAATGGGTGCATATTAGATTATCCCATACGAATAGATAAATTTTTTGAACTGTTCATTATATAAAAAATTATTTTCATAAAGACGACATCCAGAGTATGAAATAGGCTCGTCCATGTTCATACCATATGAAGTATGATTAGATTTAAATAGTTTGTATTGTGGGGTTCATATAGATGACAATCAAATTATGAAATAAGTTTGTATGAAATTATACCGGATGAACTTGTTCAATTTTGAACTAATAATACTGTATGGGGTCAATTAATACATATGACTGTCAGAGTATGAAATCAGTTCATCTAAGATCATACATGAATTTTTTAAACTATTAATACATATGAATTACAATCATACTGTACGATCCAAGATAGTCAAGTTGAAATTTGTAGTTTTCAGGATAGTTTTTCATGTCTTTCATATTTAAGAGTCCTAAAAACTTAATGACATAACTCCTATAGTGAATTTATTTTGAGAGTGCACTTGGAGAGTGTCTTGGGATTGGAGAGTGAGAGATCTCTTAAGAGAGATTTATGAGGGGATTAACAAGGTTTTCCAACGGCAAGAATCTCTTTCTTGTTCTTTAAAGTTCTTCCCTACTTTCTTAAAGACTCCTGAAAGAAGATTTCTAAAGGAGATCTGGTACTCTGTCGAGACCAGGTAGGAGGGTGTGAAATGATGTCAGTACTCTACCAACACCAGGAGGGTGTGAAAGGACGCCAGTACTCTGCTGACACCAGGAGGGTGTGAAAGGATGTCAGTACTCTGCTGACACCAAATGAGTGTGAAAGGATGATGGTGCACTGCCACACCGAGGTTTGATAGAAGAGAGGTTATTAGAAGGGCTTCTATGTCATATTATGGGAGTAAAAGGAGAGTCACTTTTGTATTGTACAATACCTGAAGAGAGGGTCTTCAGGAAGTAGACATATGTCTAGTTGGACTGAACCTCTCTAAAAGTTTATGTTTTGTGTCTTTACTTTTATTGCATTTCTAGTTTTAGCAAGTTTTAATTTTGTGGTTGGAAAAATTATTTTGAGAAAATTTGTCATTATGATTAAATCTATAATCAATTTTTTAATTTTTTAAGAGATGTTTTAAATTACCAATTTACCACTCTCTTAGTTAGCTTTGGGACTAATCTTTAGATCTAACAAGCTATTCAAACTTTTAAGAGAAACATAAAATTTAATGTCTTATCTTTGTACGAAGATCCAGCACACAAGCAGATAAAAGTGAGGGTGTAGTTTTCATAAGATACACTAGAGATTTTACATGGAAATCCCTAAAAAGGGGTAAAACCATGGGGCCTATCCCAGTTTGAATATATCCACTATTATTTACAATTGATTGCAAATGAGGCCCTTCATTGGAGGGAAGGCCTTGGCCTTATATAACAGATATACATCATATATAATGCAATACATGGTAGAAATTGGAAGAATTAGTATTAATATGTTTGTTTAGTCAACAAGATCATAGTCGGTAGGCGATAGAGGTGGAAGAATCATATTCGGTAGGAGATAAGGGTCAGAATGTTCGTTGTCTAGCAGTAGAGGTTGGAAGGATCGTAATAGGGGATGGGTTTAAGGACTGTAGTAGGTGACAAATGTCAGATCTACCATAGTGGTAAAAGATAAGGGTAAGAAAGATCATTATCTCATGATGGAGGTTAAAAGGACTGTAGTAGGTGACAGATGTCAGATCTACCATAGTGGGCAGAAGACATGGGTCATAAAGACTGTTGTCTAGTGGTGGAGATCATAAAGAATATAGTAGGTGATAGAGTCGAAAGGATGATAGTTGTCAAAAGATAGGGGTCAGAAAGGTCATTATCATAAAGTGGTGGTTTGGTGGGGGTTTGGGCATAAAGTGGTGGTCCGGTGGAACTTTGGGTGAGAAGTGGTGGTTCAGTGGAACTCCAGGCATCTGGTGGTGGTCGGTGGAACTCCATGATTTAGGTAATGTACCGGTGGAACTCCGGGCATCAGGTGGTGGCCAAAAAAACTCAGGCTTCAGGTGGTGTTCCGACATATTTCTGGGCAGCAAGTGGTAGTCTGGCAGAGCTTTGAGCATTATGTGGTGTTCCGGTGGAACATAAAGTATCAGGTGGTTGCCTAGGTAAACTCGGAGCATCCGTTGATGGTCCGACGGAACTTCGGCACCAAGTGGTGATCCGGTGGAACTCTAGGCATTATGTGGTGACCCGGGGGAACTTTGAGTGTCAGATGGTTGTCCGGCAGAACTTCGGCACCAGGTGGTGGTCTGATAGAACTCTAGGAATTCCGTGGTGGTCTACAAAACTCTAATGTTAGGTGGTGGTCTTGTGGAACCGCAAGCATTAGGTTGTGGCACAGTGGACGAGCGGCGTTGAGCGGTGGTCCGGCAAAACTTTGGTGTCTGGCAGTGGTCTGACAAAACTCTAGCATTAGATGGTGGTCTAGAAGAACTCCAGCACCGGGTGGTGGTCAGGCTGATGTTCGATGTAAGGTGGTGGTTCGGCAAAACTCTTGCATCAGGTCGTGGTTCGACAGAACTCTTGCGGTAGCTTGTGTTCCAGTGGAAGTCCTGGCGGTTGTCCGACCAAATATTTATGCTTTATAGCAGAATCAGAAAGTGGGTTAGATTAACCTCGAAAGAAGTGATCAAAAAATGGATTTGACATAAAGTTTCAGGGTATGTCCGACCAAATATTTTACCCACCCAATAGTGAAATCCTGCGAATAAAGTAAAAATTGCTCCCATAGAAAGTACATAATGGAAATGTGTAATCACATATTAAGTATCATGTAGAGAAATGTCAAGCCCAAAATTTTTCTTGAACTATTCCAATCTCCCCTCCTATGGTGAACAAAAAGATGGACCATACAGCAAATAACATGGGTGTTTTATTTTATATTCAACCTCCCCACATGGTAGCGATCCAACTACAAATTTTGATTCCAGTGGGAACAAGACGATTCTAGCAAGACAAAGTTGGGTTTGGGAGAATTCAGCCCTCTTATTGCTCTTGATTCTATTCAGGAAATTGTTCGAATCAAGATAGGTAAAATTCTACCTATCTTAGTTTTGAATAAAATGTAAAGTTTTGGACTTTTTTTAATAAAATTATAAATTCATAGTGTAAAAAAGGTGATATCTTCATATATGTTAAACTTTCACTATGCAACGACTCCATGTATGTTATTGATATGCGTATTTTTGACATTTTAGTATTTCATTAAAAAAATCCACTAAGTAAATTATAAATAATTTTGTCATATATTTAAGGCTTCAAAAAATATTTTAGACAATCCCTCATAACTTGACATAGTTTGAAAAATGTGAATTTTTGTTCAATGTGCTCAATATTCTTGTTGATGGTATTATGAGTATTTTCACTCAGTTTTATTGAAATGCATTTATACATATAATTATATACTTGAAATGTATGATTCTTGTTGATTATTGTTTATTCTAGTATTGAGAGAAAGTTTTGTTATGCTAAATATACTAGGATCTATAAGAGCCTAAATTTTTGATTATTTCATTTGTAAGCATTTGAGAGTCACTAGGGCCCTTTTGTATGTGTTAGCACAAAGAGTTATAAGGGTATGTATTCTAAAATTTATTTCTATTATGAGGTATAGGTGTCTGTGGAAAATCTATTAAATTATGTTTTGATATTTGAAATGATTGTTTATTTATAATTTAAGAAAAAACTATTTAATTTTAGTTATCTGCTAATATCACTCTGTTGAGTATAATAGTCTTTTATAATTATTTTTAATTCAATTTAATAAATTTTGGGTCAATTATTAATAGTTTGATTTTTAAGTTTGTAAAGATATTTTCTAGTTTTCTTATTTTTTACATTTTTGTATATTTTATATTCTATTTGTATATGTAATTAAGTACTATATTATAGATATTTTGTTGAATTTAATTTTATTAAAGGTTTGAAAGGAAAATTATTGAATGAGTATACTTTCTATATATTGAAGGTAAAATGGAAGCTCTATTATATGTTCTGCCACCATCTAACATGATATGTCCTATTTTATTTGTGGGTTATATTGAGTTGAGTTTTAACATCTTAAAGTAGAACTCTAGGATATTTATAGTTATATTACCAATTATAAGAAATTTTTTTTTTTATGGGTCCTTGGGTGCTAATGGAGGTACGATTTTTAATGTAACAAATAAAGAGGTTTTATATAAAAAAATCTATTTAAATCATACAATAATAACTTACAATAAAATGTGGTGGGCTTATATTAATTATTTCTCTCATTTTTTAAGATAATATATTAAATTATAAATTTTGTACTATCTTATTATCATAAAAATCAATGAAAATGAGGTTTGGGTTAATATTGTGAACGCATTGAAATTAATAATTTAAACTCATGTGCCTTGAACGAAATTATGGATATTTTAAATATATCTTATTCTTAATTTATTACATATAATAATCATGTGTGTAATTAATATCTAGGGTGATACATTACCTCGATGGAGAAATATTGAAATAAATAGCAGTATTTGAATGGAATATTGGCATGCCTAGGCATAAGAAGTTAAAACTTCTAGGTTCTATGGAGATATTAAAATTGTAGAAAAGACATAAATATCTCTTTTCGTTCTTATAAGCTTGATAGAGATCTAGGGATGCAAATGCTCTGATCCACATCAATATTTAAGAGTCTCATTAGAAAAACATTATTATTTTACATACATTAGTCCAAAATAATTTTAATATCTTGTATCTAATTTCTATTCTTATTTTTTGTGAGCGCAAAATCCAAAACCCTTGAATTTCATTTAGTAGGAAAAATCTTGCCTTTGTAGTAGCCAGTAGTAGTTTAATTGCAATCTACCAGAACACTTCCTTATGTGATTGATACTCTCTCAAATACTTTATATCTTGATCGGCAAGTAAACTTGTGTATCTGGTGGATAATCTATATTATAGAAAACCTAAATACTAAGTGACCACAAGATATATCATATTTCATACACATATTCAATTAATCTTGCATATACATCAAATATTAAAGAAAGTACGTGCAACATGTCTCTATCATTTATGTTTTCATGGTGGCAGTGTTAATTTTCTACGAGTTGAATTAACTATAGACAAATCATAATGAAGGTTTGTAGCTATGGTATGGGGTAAGACACTAGTATTAGATATGTGTATGTGTTCACTACAGGAAAATCCTCTATTTCTAACGAAGTTTCTGGAAGAATATTCTATAATTTCCGGCGGATTGTGAATGTTTTCGGTGAATTTTCAGCAAAACTTTTTTTACCGGTTTGATGGGCATCAAAAAACTTTTTTGTCAAAAAAAATTTGCAAGAATTTGTTTCCTATAGAATTATCTCGCCGAAAAAATTTGCAAGAATTTGTTTCCTATAGAATTATCTCGTCGAAAATATTTGTGGTGGAAAAAACTCCGCCGGAATAAATAAAATGTTTTAAAAAAACTCCTTCCTGCCAACCCCCCGCACCAACACCATCGAAGATCTCGTTCCCCGCCGCGATCCCGCGGGTCAAACCATGCCAAAGACCCCCACGCGCGCGAACCCATGTCCCGCACTCCCCTCCCACCGGCGAACCCGGCCCCCGCGCCCGCCCCACAATTCACGCCAGTCCCGCGGGCGAACCCGCTCCTGTGCCCCGCACGAGAACTCGCACCTATCTCTGTTTGTATTCAAACTTATCTTTAGTTTCAGAGCATCAACCACTCTGCTGCGGTGTAGAATAAGTTTAAAATCTAACTATTTTATATTTAAATAAACTAAGATAATAAATTTTTTAGAAATAAATTCAAATAGGCAATAAAATTATTAATTGATGGAATTACAAATAGTTAATCTTTTTAAGAAATTATTAAAATCTAGCGGATTTGCAACTGGAAAATCTGCCGAAAACGCTGACATAAACAAATCTGCCAAAAAATCTGTCAGAAATATTTCACCTTTATCTGTCGGAAGGCCGCCGAAAAATAGTCCGCCAGAAATTCGCCGGAAATGAATGATTTTTCTGTAGTGGTTCTTATAGTTCATGATTAGTGTTAGCTACTTTTCTCCTACACACTAATGATTATATGGAAATCCTTTAAATTTTTATTCTAAGGTTTTAAATTATAGGGATGGTCTTCTTTTTCTTAACTTTTGATAACTAGGTTATCAACATAGAAATCCACTTAATTATTGATAAGTTTACAAAAAATGAATCATATCCCATTAATAGATTGCACAAGCATTCTTAAACCTAAAATGCTAAAACATGTAATAATAAACTCCAAAAACTATTCAAAAATAAAATAAATTTATTATCTTTAGGAGCCAAATTAATTTAGTTGCATCCAATTGAGCCATTCATGAATTAGAAAATTGTATTTGAGGAAGTTATCTTTATTACAAGTTTTAGTATTGGTAATAAGAACTCATCTTAGCGATAAGCCTAATACATATCACTTTTGTAATAACAATTTATACATTAATTAGACCTAATAAGAATTTTATGATTATTTGGCATTTTCTTACTTATTTACAAAATTTTTGAAGTAGTTTTAGCTAAGTTAATCTCTAAGAATTTTGTGGGTTGAATTAGAAAGAATTTTGATAAATGGAAATTAGCCTTGGAAGTGCTATGATGTTGTATTCTTAGTGCTATAACACTATGTTGTTGTACTATAGTGTTATTATCACGATTGTAGGGTAGCATCTTTTGGAGCACTGTAGTTGATAAAGTGGCATCGTGTCAATCATATGCCCATTTCAATTTAAGAAAATTCTCCCTTGGAGATCCAGTGATGCTTATGATTTGGCATCGCAGTTCTTGTCAAAATTTTTTTTATATAAATATCATAATTTACTATTTCTAATCCCATTCTATTGTTAATTCATCAAGTTCCTTGCCAGAGAGAGAGAGAGAGAGAGAGAGAGAGAGAGAGAGAGAGAGAGAGAGAGAGAGAGAGAGAGAGAGAGAGAGAGAGAGAGAGAGAGAGAGAGAGAGAGAGAGAGAGAGAGAGAGAGAGAGAAAAGAGGAATAAGGAGAGAGTAAAAGGGTTTAGGATTTCTTAGAGATGTTTCCATCCTGCTGCTACAATTTTTTATTGAGTATTTTTATAGTTTAAAGCATATTCCCTAAATTGAGTAAAATGAACAGATTAAATGAATTGAGAAATGATGTTTGTATCAAGTTTAAACACCATGAATGACATGCATATCTGATACAGTCCATTTCTTATGATACAAATATGCTACAATTCACTTGTTATAATTCTATATATAATTTTGAATAAGCATATTGGAGTATCCTATGAATCTCTTTATTTATGATTTACATGCCATTTTATATGCATTGGAAAAGAAATACAAATAATTGAATATTGAGTATGGTATTTGATATTTTCTATGTTATATATGACATGAAATATATGGATGCAAAAAATGATAGCTACTATATGATTTAGGTTAGCGGAAGTATAATACCCAATATATATGTTGATGTGCAAGGAAGCATCTAAAGTGGTGTGAAGGGTAGTATAATGCATGTGGAACAACCAAGTAGGTGCATGTGGATTGTTGTTCTCAAGCAAGTTCACATGAAGTTTTACAAGGAGACTAAACAATCAAAAGACACAAGCAAGTCTTGAGAGGATTCACATGCAAGCCAATCAGGCCATGCATTCTCCATCTTGAACTTGACTAATAGGGAAGTTATTGGTGGGGGAGTTGAAACAATGTTAAGAAGTCAGTGATACGAAACTATGGGCATAATTTTTTAGTCTCATATTATGATAAAATAGATTAATTTAATTAAAATACATAATGGCTTGAAAAAAAAGAAGAAAATAATTAATAAAAATATTCAAAAAAGTGTTCATAATTAAACATAACTTATCCTCTAATATGTAAATTATTTGGATTAAAACAAATTCTTTCAAAATATTTTATCACTCTAGAAATTTTTGTTGTCACATTTAATATCTATATTTATTTAATGTCATCAAATATGCAGCATTGTAAGTTATGACATTAAATTGATATGGCATCTTATATTATATTACCTATATTAGTAAACTTAATCAGAAATATATAGGTTGAACTCTTGATAATTTAGAAGCAAGTATTTATATCCTCCTAATTGGAGACTTGAAAGTAGAGTGAGAAAGTCTCGGTTTTCAGAAGGTTTTTTTCAAATTTGTTCTGTTTCGCGGCCGTTGGCGGGTTTCTCGTCAAGGATGGCGGAACTTACTCCGGCCATCTCCGGCGACCGGACTGCACCTCCGTGGAGGGGATTATCACCAGTGACGACTATCAAAGCTTATGCAGAGAAGTCGACTGGACTGATGATCCGGGAGCCAGATCTGGATAATTTGCCTCTTTTATCTCTTGTTAGGGGAAAAAGGCAAACAAATTTTGATTGAGGAAGCGGCGCAATCTCCCCTACATGGAATGGGGTCTTCATCATCCGGAAGAAAACTATTTGTTAACAGATTTTCTAACCTGAAATCTGTCTCAGTTAATAAAGCTAGTAGATCATCTGATAAAATTCAGAGCTGCAAATCAGGTGTTTGTGAAAAACCTACAGAGGATGGAAGCCTTTCTAAACCTATTTCTGAAGAAAAATCTAATTTATTGGCTTTAGAATAAGAAAAATTGATTCCTTGGAAAAAATTTCCTTATATCAAAGTTAATCTCCCTACAGACAGTCATTTCCTGATGGAAGACGGATCAGCAATTAAGCTTTATGAACCAAATGTGAGAGCCAATTCTGAGAAAGTACAATTTTCCTTGGTTGTCAAGGTGTTTGGGAGAGGTTTACATATTCAGTTGGTAGCGATTGAACTAAGACGTCAATGGACGAAGTTTGGCAAGTTTCACTTAGCCAGTCTGGTTTCGGACTGGGTGTTATGCTCTTTCTTTTCAAAGGATGCAATGGAGAATATCCTTTTGGGAGGACCATGGTTTGTCAATGGCCACTTAATTGGGCTAGACAAGTGGAATTTTGATTTTAATCCCAGCTCTCTTAAGGGGCTATCTTTTCCTATATGGATTAGAATGCCTAATCTGCTGCTGTTTTGTTGGGACAAAATTAATGTCTCCAGGATTACTTCTTCAATCGTAGAACCCATGTTAATAGATGGAGATATGTTCCAATGGGGGAGACGAGAATTTGCTAGGATTTGTGTCCGAATACAACTTGATCAGCATCTTCCTACTGGTGTTTGGGTGGAAGGCGTTAATAGAAATGTTTTTCAGAGAGTGGAGTATGAAAAAGTTTCTATATTTTGTCAAAACTGTGGTCACATTTGCCATTTGGAAGATTCATGTAAGGTTGCTGTGAATATCTCTAAACTGTTAGAGAAACCCAATCAGAAGGAGGTTTACAATTCTGCTCTGGACAAAGATACAAGTATTGCTTCAGAAGACAAATCCTGGCACTTGGTTAACTACAGAAGATTCAAGAAAAAGGAAGTAAAAAATCAGAAATTTAAATTCGTTCCCAAGATTGGTGTTCCACCTATTGCTGCTAAGAAGGATGTATCAAATTCTTTCTTGGATAAAGATAGAATTCCTTCTAATAATAAGAACAGAGAGAAGTCAATGGGTATTAAAGGTGTTGAAAAGAAGGCATTGGTTAATTCTAAAGAAATGGAAGTGGCTGAAAAACCTGATGGAATGTGGTGGAGAATGCGGTGGACTCTATTAAATTGGATGATGCTGCCAATTCTCATGCCAAAGAAATGTTGGAAGCAAGAGAGCCCATGGTGAATATTGATGAAGATTCTATCCAGATAATCCAATTACCTTCAGGTAATAAATTCGAAATTCTCAACTCTATAAGTGAAGATTCTTCCTACCTGGATTTTTAGGAAAATTCAAAGGTTGATGCTGTGGAAGAAGGTGAAATAGTGGAATTTTTGGAAGAAGGTCAGGCCATTACCAAAATTGAAGCAGCTACATAAAGGAAAAACACTGGCAGCAATGAAGAAAAAAAATTGTTTTCAATAATGGAAAGGTTTCTGTCCAGAAAATGAAATTGGCTAAAGAACTAAGGTATCTTGATCCTTTAAATGCAACTTCAAGATTAGAGAAAAATAATTCAAGCAAAAGAAGGGGTGGGGGTTCTTCCCCATTCTTACCAAAATGACTTCCATTAGTTTTTTGAATTGTAGGGGGACGAATAAGAAGGAGGCCTCCCTATATTTGAAGGAGTTCATCAAAGATTGGAATGTATTTTTTGTTGGTATTATTGAAACTAAAATTTCTTCTCTTTCTAGAGAAGAATTTGAAAAAATTTTGAATATAACTGGAACTGTATTATGTAGCCATCTAGAGGTAGTTCTTGTGGTATTTTACTTATTTGGAAATCTAAGGTCGCTTCTTTTTCTTTGATTAAAGATGTAGGGCAATGTGGATTGGGGGAGCTAAAATTTCCAATAAGGGCAATTTGTTGATAGCTACAATTCATGGAAGTAGGGAGATGCAGGGAAGAAGAGAATTGTGGGATTTTCTAGATAGAAATTTGAAGCAAGACATTCCTACCATTGTAGGAGGTGACTTTAATTGCATCCTATCCCAGGATGATAAGAAAGGAGGAAAGAAATTTTATTTCAAAACCGGCCCTTTGGAAATGAAGGCATTTATGATTAGAAATGATTTTCATTATGTGGGTTATATCGTCTCTAGATTTGCTTGGTGCAACAACAAGAGCGGAAGTGCAAGGATCTTGGAATGTCTTAATAGATGTATACTTAATTCTGTAGCCTTGAACCGGATTAATCAAGCAACTGTGAGACATTTGAGTAGGATTGCATCAGATCACTGTCCTATTGTTTTAAAAATGTTTAATCTGATTATCTAGAAAACCAATTTATAAAGGTTTGAGGATGTATGGTTATCCTATTCGGTTGTAACATCTATTGTAAAATTCTCTTGGGCTAACCTGTAAAGGGAAATGATATGGAGGCTCTTTATAAAAAGTTTTCAAGGGTTCTTAAAGCCTTGTTTTTTTGGAGCAAGGCAAAGCACCAAAAGCTAGAAGATGTGAAATTTGTTTTAAAGGCAGAAATTGAAGAAATCCAGCTAGAAGAGGATCGTGACCTGCAGTTTTCTGATGAAAGAAATCTGTTATTAAGATCCAAAATCAATGAGTTCAACTGTACACTAGCTCGGTTAAATACTTGGTGGAGACAAAGGGCTAAAGCAAAATGAATGAAGGATGGGGATTCAAATTCTAAGTTCTTCCATGCATTTGCCAATGGGAGAAGGAATAATAATTATGTTGAACAGTTGAAAAATGATGAGGGGGAGCTGTTGAGTCCAGTAATTAGGTTGTTAAGCTTAAGTAAATGTCCCACGGGTACCAAGAGGGGGGTGAATTGGTAGTTTTAAAAATTTTAAACCCTCTTAATGATAAAGTTGAACCGAAATAAAATTTTCTTTTAAAGTTTGTAGAAAAATGTTTTTCAACCACAGAGTTGTTAAAACTGAAATTTAAAGTGCGGAAACGTAAAAGCAATAAATTAAATGACACCAGATTTATAGTGGTTCGGTCTATAACCAGACCTACATCCACTCCTCAGAGGCACCCTCTGAGTATTGCACTAATACCACAAAGTGACTCTCCTTTAGCACCCACAACAAGGCGGAGAAGCCTTTACAACACACTCTTTTCACCACTACCCGGTGCGGCAGAGAACCGTCGTCCTTTCACACAATTCATAGTGCTGGCAGAGAACCTTCGTCCTTTTACACTCTCCTAGTGTGGGCAGAGAGCCGTCGTCCTTTTACACTCTCCTAGTGTGGGCAGAGAACCATCGTCCTTTTACACTCTCCTAGTGTGGGCAGAGAACCCTACGGCTGTTCACACTGTCCAAGTGTCGGCAGAGAACCGGATCTCCTTGACTGATCTTCTCACAAGAATCTAGAAGGAAGAAGGAAAAGAGTGAAGAAATCCAATTTCACAAGTAGAGACTCTTACCTTAGTAATCCAAGTGAAGCCTTCTCGCTCCAATGGTAGGAATCCTCCCTTGAATGCTCTCTTCCACTCTCTCCTTGGAAATTCTCTCAAGAGGCACGAAGATCAAATGACAAAAAGATTGGGTGGCAGTCTAATTTGGACTATTTATACAAAAGACATGAAAAACCGCCCAAAAACTGCATATTTTCAATTTTGTACGCAGTGGATCGTCCGGTACGATCCTGGATCGTCCTGGACGATTTTACTTAAACGATCTGAAACGACCCAATTTGTATATGTGTACGAAATGACTTCGTACAGCTGATCGTTCTGTACGAACTAGGTTCGTCCAGTACGAACGGTTATTACAAGGTCGGTTCTAGAAACTGCTGAAAACTGTTCTAAGTCGGTTAATCTTTTGGACGAAAATATGTTCGTCTGGACGAAAATTTTCCAGAGAGCCGATTGTCCTGGACGATTATTTATTTCGTCTGGACGAAAATTTTCCAGAGGACTGGTTGTCTCGTACGATGATAAAATTCATCTGGATGAAAATTTTACAGAGAACCCATCATCCGGGAAGATAATAAATTTCATCCTAGACGAATAGGACTTAGAAAAAATTTTTGAGTAAATTCCTATTCGTTCCAAGTGCTCTATAGGAGATAACTGACGGATCGTCCAGTACGATACAAATCGTCCTGTACGATCAGTATAAAATTGTATGATCTCCTTATGTGTGTGTGTAAGTTTTTTTATTCACTCAATTATAATCACTCCCTTTCAAAATTAAATCAAAGAAAGTGCAAACTTCAAATAGACAAAATATCTCATGTTGAATTTGATTTGAAGTTATCGTAGTCTGGAGTCAGATTTTCCTGAAATGTTAGTACACACAAGAGCAAAAGCAAGTCTTCTAAAATTGTTAGGAGATAACTATACATTTGAACAATAATGTTTGGAATCATCAAAACTACATAAGTTGCACAAGTATAAATCATTCAAATAGCAACTATTCAAACAGGAGCTGATTGAAGATCCCGAAAGTATTAGGTCCTGCTTCTATGATTTCTTCTGTAAAAAATGGGATCAAAGGGCTTTTCTTTTGGACAATTGGCCACCAAATGTGAACTCTCTTAATCAAGATAGCTACAAATTTCTGGAATCTGCCTTATCTTTTGCTGAAGTTAAGAAGGTAATTTAACATCTTGGTAATAACATTTCTCCCGCATTAGATGGAATCACCTATTCCTTTCTTAAAGCTTACTGGAATATCATTGGGAAGGACGTTTGGAAAGCTATTCTATTATTCTTTACCTCAGTTTTATGTCTCCCAAGTGGAAAGAAACAATGGTGGTGCTTATCCCAAAAGTAAGCAGTCCTTTATATCCTTCTAACTTTAGACCTATTAGCCTTTGTATGTCTATTTATAAAATTGTAGCAAAAATGTTATTAAATAGAATGATGAAGGTAATTCACAACCTTGTTTCTGAGGAACAAGTTGCTTTTATCAAAGGTAGGTCTTTATCTGAACATGTTCGTATAGCTCAAGAACTTTTCCATAAGCTCTGATTTTCTAATTCCAAAAGAGGTTTGATGGCAATCAAATTGGATAAGGGGCAGGCTTATGATAGTATGGCATGGAAAACTCTTAAGCAAGTTTTGAACTATTTTGGTTTTCTTATAGGCTACTCCAATCTTGTTATGGAAAGTATTACTGATCCTATTTTCATAGTTCATGTAAATGGAGTTGGGTTGGATGGAATTAAAGGGAAAAGTGGCTTTTGATAAGGGTGTCCTTTATCACCCTATTTATTCATTCTTTGTTCTCAGTTACTTACCAATGTTTTCTTGTAGGAAGGAGTTTGGGTTTAAAAATTTCTCCCACGGCTCCTAGGATTTCTCACCTATTATTTGCGGATGACATCTTGGTGTTCTCTTTGGCCAAGAGGGAGAATTTATTGAAAATCAAGAAAATTACTTTTGATTATTGTAAATGGACAGGTCAAAAGGTTAATTCCTCTACATCTGCTATTATTTTCAGCAATAATATGGAGAGAAGGAGGAGGAGGGAATTATCTAATCTTATGGGATTCATGGAGGTCAAAGAGCTCAATTACTTGGGCATCAAGATGACTTTAAGGAGACTTGTTATAGCTAATTTTTCTATCATTTTAGAAAAAGCTGCAGCAAAGTTAGATATCTGGGGGAATAAACTCATCTCTATGCTGGAAAGAGTGATTCTTATAAAAATAGTGATTCAAGCTCTTCATGTCTTCTACTCTTCATTGTCTCTAGTACCTATGAGTATCCTGAAGAAATTGGATAAATTGAGCAGAGATTTTCTCTGGTGTAAAAATAATGGAAGTAATGGAATTCATTATATAGCTTGGAATGATGTTTGCATTCCGTAGAACAAAGGAGGACTGGGTATCCTTTCAGCTACAGATTCGGTAGAACCACTCAGAGCAAAGCTAGCCAGGATCTTCTTAAAGAAGCCTCAATCTTTACTTAATAAGTCTTTATCTATTAAATATGGAAGTAGGGTCTTGGATGTGGAAAGGAGGCCTAACTCATCGCCATCTTGGAGATTAATTCTCAGTGGAGCTAGTATGCTAAGACACATTGTAAAATGGAGTATTAAAGATGGGTCTTCCATAAACATCATGAAAGATATTTGGATCATGGATAGAAGCTTGGATAAGTGGCCAACATTCATTGTAGTAGGAGATGACAACTTGCCTAATCTTTCTGATTTTATTTCAGAAGGAGAGTGCATTACTGATAAATTAAAATGCTTCTTTGGAGAGGAGTGTGAGACCTCGTTCCTTTGCTGTAGCTGTTGGAAAAGTGATTTTTCCCCAGGATCAGCCAAGACGAAGTTGAGATCGTCCAGGCTGATCAGTGCATTGAAAACAGCTGATTTCTGGATTGTTCTAGAATGATTTCTGGACAGGATCGTCCAGGACGATATTGAGATCGTCCGGGACGATCGGCACTGTTCACACAATACCGTCCTGATCATCGCCCTGGGAATGGTCCAGGACGATCAGAAATTGTTCTGATCGTCCCGGGACGATCGGGCAATCGGCCAGGCCGATCTGAGTATGATATAAGGAAAATCAGCTCGTTTTGAGGAGAGAGAAATCATTTTTATAAAACGAAAATATCTGAGGAGAGAGAAAGAGCGGAAAAGCAAAGAAAGAAGTCCAATTTCGGGGCCCGCGGAGCGATTTTCGTCGTTCGTTGCTGTTGGATATTATGTTTGTCTCACTGTAAGGACTCCGAACCCTACTTCTGTTTTTGAAGATTTTGAGGTTTTGTAAAATGGTGCTCAGATTTGTGTTTTTGTAAGTGATTTTCGTACCCGGTTTGGTACTGGCAAAGATTTCACAGCATAACTTTTGGTATGTTGTAGATATGATTATTCTGCACGTTTTGATTATTTATTGGCAGATTTCGTCCGGTCCGTTTTGGTTTTGCGGGGTTTTATTTCGACTACAAATTATTATGATGTCCGATTTGGTTTGAGCAGTAGAAGAATAGTGTTATAATGTTGTTGTGCACGTTCTGTATTAATTTGGTGAATTGTGATTTTTGGAGATTTTTGTGTAAATTCTGTAGACTGCCGTTGCTTTGCCCGATTTTCGTACAATTTCTGATTTTCCCGGAATTGATAGATTGAATTAATATGTGTATGACTATTGATATGATTGTTCTATATTTCTCTATTATTGTTTATTGTATCGATTATTGCATTGATTGATTGATTCTGAAAGACAAGTGGAAACCTGGTTGAACGTTGGTTATAGAAACCAACGTATGGATATCTACAACAGCAATATTGATAACTACAACAGCATCATTGAACGATTGATAACTACAACAGCATCATTGAACGATTGATAACTACAACAGCATCATTGAACGATTGATAACTACAACAGCATCATTGAACGATTGATAACTACAATAGCATCATTGAACGATTGATAACTACAACAGCATCATTGATAATAGCTAGTGTTTGTGCTTGTCGAGTAAGACCATTGTATGAAATTGCATGTATATGATATTGCATCGCATGGATTTCCTGATCTGTATTGATCTATTGATATTGACGGATTTATTGATTTACCAATTTTTGCTTTATTTGGATTTGATCGGATTTACTGTATTGTACGATTTCACTGATTTCATCGATTGATTACCAAGCATTGATACTACTGAGCATTGAAATGAACATTGTATAGATTCATTATTTCGTATCGCTTTTCTCGATTGATTTCAATTGATTAGATCGTATTGATTTGATAGCATCGATTTGATTGACGAATATTGATTGATTGAATTGATTTATTGATTTGCCTGCCGCTGCATTGATTGGTGTTGACCTCATTTTTGTATGAGGTCACTAAGACCCTTCCAGATTCTAAATTTAATCCTAGACCCTAGGATCCACTCTAGACCTTAGGATCTTTCCTAGAACTAGACCTTAGAGCCTATTCTAGAGCCTAGGATCCCTTTAAATCCTAGATCTTAGAACTCTCCTAAATCTTAGGGTCACTCCAAATCAACCTCCACCTTTGATCAACCTCAATTTTAAATCAATTCCTATATTTAATCCATTTCAATTTCAATTTGATTCCTACCTGTGACCAATTTGAATCTCAAACTCCATCCAATTCAAGTCCAAATTAATTTAAACTTCAAATCAAATCCAAATCCAGAAGTCTAAACTCAAATTCAAACCTTTAAAGCCCTGTCCTAAATACCCTTTTCAGAGATTTTTCAAACATCTCAAAATCCAGTCAAGTGGCCTCTGATTCAGGGTCTATCACTTGCAAAGTGATAAGACATGTCTCTAAAGGCTACCCTCCAATTTTGAGCTCATTCTGAGGTCTCCAACCTAAGAATCTGAATTAAAATTCAAAGGCTGTAAAACCTTCAAATATTTACAGCCTATGCCACTGAGCATAACCCTTTTGATATTTTGACCTTGGAACCCTTATCCAAGCCTCCAATCACTTCCAGACCTTTGAATTTAACCCATTGAGCAGTAAACTGCATTTTTCAGACCCATTTTTGACCTTAGTTGACCAATAGGTCAAAATTGACCAAAATACCCCTATGGGGCTCAAATGGGGATTTCAAACCAAATGAGCTCCAAATGGGATGCAACCACCTTTAACAAATTTCAAATGCCATTTCAAATCTTTTGAACCCATTTCCAACCCTTGAGTCAACCTGGTTGACCAAGTCAACTGGTTTGACCCAAGGGACCCTTTAAGGGTCCAAACATGTGTTTTGACCCAAATGACCTCTTTAGGCCATCCAACCACTTCCATTAACCTTAAAATATCATTTCAAACCTGTTGAGCCCAAACCCAGACCCTGGGTCAACCTGGTTGACCAAGTCAACCCAGGTTGACCAAACAGGCCCTTAGGGACTCAAATAGGGATTTTGATCAATTTGACCTCCCCAGACCCAGGAACTACCCTCAATGGTCTTCAAATATCATTTCAAACCTGTTGAGCCCAAACCCAGACCCTGGGTCAACCTGGTTGACCAAGTCAACCTAGGTTGACCAAACAGGCCCTTAAGGGCTCAAATGGTGATTTTGACCAAATCGACCCCTCCAAACCCTGGGACCACATCCAATAGACTCAGGATGACATTCTGAATTTGTTGAACCCATTTCTAGCCCTTGAACCCAACTGGTTGACCAAGTCAACCAGTTTTGGCCTAGAAGCCCATTAAAGGCCCATTAAGCCTTCTTAATCTATTTGACATACATGGCTCTTGGAACCACCCTCCAATCCACCTAATCAACTCATTTGAATCACCTAATTGAAAATTTCATAACCCTTGATGGAGTTGACTTGTCAACCAGTCAACTCAAGGCTTAAGTGACCATTTATATGGTCAAAACTTTCAACCCATTGGACCTAGCTCGAGCCACACCCATCCAGCCACTTAGAAGGACTCCATGACCTGCTTGGATGCCACATCAGCTCCATTGACCAGTTGACTGGTCAATTTAGTCAAACCAAGGGCTTAAACCCTTTTAAAAGGTCTTAATCAACCTTTTAGACCTTTTTCCCTGATTTAACTCCCCAAGGCCGACCCCTTAATGTCCTAAAGCTCACTTGGAGCTCTCCTAACCAAGCTCAGGGCCTGGTTTAGCCTAAAATGGCAATGGCCCCCCCACTTGTCCCAAGTCCACCCAATGGAGGCAAGGCTTGGCCAGCGTTTGAGGCAGCCTTCTAGCTGTCCCAGGGACATGTGGCACCATCTAGGGAGCTCCTCCATCAATCCTAGCCATCCAATCTAGCCCAGCTCGTTTGAATAGGGAGAAAGGCAACTTTTGAGCATCATTGATCAAAGCAGCCTCTCTCACTAACCCTAGCCTCCCAGATCGAACTCTCAGTTCGTTTTGAATCTCCAGGGCCTCCTCTACCTTCCCACTACAAAAGCCAAGTGGTTGCACATCACCGGCGGCGAGTTCTCCGGCGAAACCACCACCTAGACCGTCCCAAGCCTATAGCAGCCGATCCAGACGCGTTCGAGCTTGGATTTTCGCTGGGAATCTTCACTTGGACAGTCTACAAGCTCAACCATCCAGAAATTTCGAAGATCTAACGGTATAACTCCCTAAAACCCTAGATCTAGGTCACATTAGTTAAATCTAAATAGTTTTATGTCTTTAGGGTTTTAGCTAAAACAAACCCTTCCCCACTATTTCTGTTCATGCCTGCTCTCTGTGTTTAAAATTTCAAGCGATTTGGTCCACCCGATCGGGAGAACGAACCAAAAAACGGATCCTAGGGCGACATTCGCAGTTCGCTGCAGATGTACGTTTTCTAGACCGTTGATCACGCGATCAACGGTCTAGATCTTGCCGTTCCGCGCTTTGGTTCGACCGTGTATTCGGTTTAGCGTTCGAGCGATCGACCGGCGGGATCAGGGCCGTCCATTCGGAACGGCGGGATCGAATCTCCACCGTTTGATCTTCTCCTGGGGAGATCAAACCGCGGGATCTGATCTCATCCGTTGGATCAAACCCGCGGTTAATCCAACGGTTGTCATGCGCCGCTGACGTGGTTAAGTGAAAACCGCGTGAAGCGGCCAGCGGCCGACGCGTGTCCCCGCCGTCGCGCGGTTTCGATCCCGCCAATCCCAGCGTGCCGCGTGTCTGACCGCCGCCATTTGATTAAGGAAAATGAGTTTTAATTAGTTTTAATTATTGAAACTTAAACAAATCATAGTAAATTAAATACAGAACCAAAAAATGAGTATAATATATCAAACTTTTCAGAATTTCATCTAGTTTATTTTAAAAATAAAATCAGTTTATTTTGACTATTATTTTACTGGTAATTTAAGAAATACAGAAAAACTTATTTTATTTTTAATTACATATAAATTGGATAATTTTATTTGAAATTTGGCTTGAATATTTTTAAGAATGTGACTGATTTCCAGAAAATTTTATGTATTTATTTGAGCTATGTTTTGATAGTTATCAAATGTGCAAAATAAATACATTTATATATATATATATATATATATATATATATATATATATATATATATATATATATATATATATATATATATATATATATATATATATATATATATATATATATATATATATATATATATATATATATATATATATATATCTATATGTATTTATATTATTTTAAAACCTACTTTAAAATTAGTTATATTTAAATCTTTTATGGTTTAAGAGATCTCCTTTGCAATTTTAAACATGAGTTAAGTATATGAATGGAAATAATGGGGATGATTGGTGGATAATCATTTCTTGACTATTCACTAATCATAAGTTTAACTAATTATGCTAATTAATCCTTACATGTTTAGGAAACACACACCACTTAGTCTAAGGCTCTCCTAGATTTAGGTGTTGAATGTGTTTATGTGATTCATGCATGCCTTATGTATTGAGTATGAGGGTTAGTTCAAACATTGATTCAAGCCCATCAAAATTAGTGACATATCTAAGGACAATAATTAAGGACTCATGTATAGCAAACTTAGAAAAATTTCCATAATTAGGATTCACTTTCCCTTGAGTTGAAACTTTGAACATTTGAACTTAGTGACACCCTCAACCCCTAGGGAAATTTTCACTGATTTTTGAGATCATTAGGTCCCCTAATTAATTTTCTAAGTCTTAAACCCTTAATTAAGCCTTTAAAACTTCTAAAAATTGTAACAAATCCATTTTAAATCCAAAAATTACATATAAACCCTTAAACTGACCAGAATTCAGTCCTTAATCTGTGATAATTGAAAGCCCCTTGATTTGACAGCAATTTAAACCCTAATTTAATTTTAAGTGAAAACCAATATTTAATTAAGATAATTAATTAATAATAATATAAAAATCCAAAAATCTCCCAAACACTTGGGGATCCCTCCTTAGGTTGTTCCTGACCTTTGGAGGTGTTTTCAAGAGATTGGGAATTTGTTTGAAGCAAAATCACAAGAGGGGCCCTCTAATTAAGAAATCCCTAAAATTCATTAAAATGTCCAAACTTCGATAATTCATAACTAATTCAAATAAAATCCAAATCACCCAAACTCACTTGCATTCAACTCATAGTGATGTCTAATATTTATTAAAAATATTAAATTTCAGAAATTTGCAATATTTTAAAAAGTCAACAAATCGGTCAACTTTAAGTTAAAACTAGTTCAAAACTTCAAACCTTTGTAATAAAATGTAGAAAAATCCGATTTCAACGTACTTACCTTCTAACTGATCATAGAAAGGTCTAGTATTTTAATAAAATACAAACATTCCAGAATTTGAGCTTAATCAAAAAGTCAATTTTCGTAGTTTTCACTGCATGTTGTGGATGAAATTGCTTTGCTGTGTCTGCTTACTTTTTTCTGTACTCTGTGGATGGATTGATGTGTTTGGCGACTAGATTACCCTTAGGTTAGGTACGATCTGGATGTTGACACAGTTTTCTGCAGGTGGCCACGCTCATGCAGAGCAATATAAAGAGGGGGCAAATTAAAAATGCATAAATATTATAAACTCTTTGCACAGGTGCTTCAGCTGCTAAAGCCCCCAAATAAAAAGAGCGTGGCCAGTGTGTTTACTTTCTTTTCTGCTCATATACAACTGCCTGGGAATAACTGCTTTTTTTATATATTAATTGCTTAGGATAACCCTGCAGGTGAGTCTAGATTTTTATTTTGATATCAATGTAATTTGTGCAAGTGTCAAGTGTTGTGAAAGTTTATTTTGAGTTGGGATACATAGATCCAAAGCTTGGATTCCAAAGAGGAAAGGATACCCCTTTGGGGAACACTCCTTTTCCATTTGAAAATCCAAATTTGGATCATACCTCTTCCTTACCCAAAGAGGAAAGAGTGGCCTTCCCCTTAAAAAGAAGTGCCCTCTTGTCCATTTGGGTAGTCCGCTACGAAGATTCCAAGAAGATTGAAGAAGAGGAGTCCAAAGAAGAATGAAATTGAAGATTTGAAGACTTGAAGATTGAGAGTATCCCACTCAAAATAACTTGCGTCATTACTAGGCTTAGAATCCGGGTTGTTGTCAGTGGTGCCCGGCCACTTTACTTTCTGTAATATTCTGGTTTGTAATAAGCAAGGCAATTCTGCCTATGGACATTTATTAATTAATTTGTATTTGATTTGATGATTTGATTGCCTTTAGGATTACTTGCTTTTACTAGTTTTTTTTGGCGATTGCATGCCGCTCTTTGTTTTCGCCTGGATACGTGAGACTCGTGAGGGTGTGAAACTTTTCTACTCATAATTCTAAAAGTCTAAAATTTTAGTGAGTCTAAATAACATAGAAAAATAACGAATCTAGGGAATTAGCCGGGGATCGACCCCGGGGTCGCATGCATGTTTTTGCATTATTCTTTCCTTGCTTTAGACCCTTCCCCGCCTGCGGGTAGAGTCCGGATAGTCTGACCTATGAGGACGAGGTGCCGGACCTGGGGAAGTCCAGTCTTCTAAAAAATTATTTTATAAGCCTGTTTTTAAAAATTTCAAGCATATTTGATTTGAGGTTGTTAACCAGCACGCATTGCATTAGATACAAATTAAAGAGTCAAAATTTTAATTTCATAGTCCTTAGCATTTTAGCACCCAACATAAGTCAAAGGGGCCAATTAGGAAAAATCTCTAGATGTCGGCCCCGCCTCCCCAAAACTTTAATTATAACGTCCCTACCACTCTTTCATAAAAGACCGGATTCATCTCTTTTAAATCGACTAGGTGGTTAGCTGGCTCCCCAATCCAGGCCGGGGTAAGTCCAGGTTTTGCACTGCATTAGTTAGGATCGGACGACTGTGGTCCAGTGTCCAAAATAGATTTAGGATCCGGGGCAGATCTTTGATTATAAGACCCCAAACTTCGGGAATATAGTCCCAAATTTCTAATAAAATGCTCAACTCTAATTAAATATCATTTCAAATCCAAAACATAAAGCCCAACACTTAGATTAAGTTGGGACACTTCCGGATGGTTCTGGAATCTCAAGGTGTCCCCTACCTCTCCTCCTTTAACTCCGTTAATAACTGTTCAATTTTGATCCATTCCCTTTTGATTTTCCAATAATTCTATTCATACTTTGATATCACTCCTAGAAACTCTAAACAAAATTTTGCCACTATTTTAATCGAGAGTTTTCGTAGGGGATTTTATCTCCCTACGATGTAATTAACTACGAGGGCTTGCGCTCGTAGGAGATTTAGAACCACACACACCTGATTTTAAAATTGATTTTTCAAAGTTCAATTAGATTTCTTTGGGAAAACTTAAAATACTAGTGATCATTATTATCATATTTAAAGAATTATCATTGAACGATATTTTCTCCCTTCGGAGAGATATATCTTTCTTTGATAAGGCTTTGGATGTGAACCTAATGATCACACTTCTTGAATATTGTAGCTGGATATTCAATTAAACCTCTTTTGACCCTTCGGGGTCATATGAATTTCTCTTTAGCATCCGCTCACAATATTCAAGATGGATTTCAAAATTCTAAGTTTGAATACCGTTATGAAAGCTTATTTTCATCCTTCGGGGTGATATACTCTTTTTAACGAGTTGATTCGACCTTAGAATTAGAACTTAACCTTAATATTAAAATCCCCAAAGAAAACTAATATTTTCAAAACCTGTTTTCCAAAATTCCACCAACAAAAAAATGGCACGCCCGGTGGGACAAATCTCTCTCTCCATCTTTAATAATGGCAAAATTTTGTTTCATCGGTAGTCTTAACTACCTTTCTTCCGTTGGTCCCTTTGCCCATTTCTTCCTTGGGTAAGTGTGGCCAACATCTAAAATAATAACAAAATACTAAAAGAGAGGTTTCACCTCTAAGTTTGGCTTTTCGTTCTAATTTTGACCTTCTGCCCCAGCAGAGCCTGTGAGGCGACAGTGTCAAATCAGATCTCTGGATATCTTTTTTAATTTTATGGATTTATGGTCGATAAATTTTTTTTGTTCAACATATAAATCCTTAAAATTGAAAAGCATTCAAAATTTCTGATTTCATTCCAAACTTGTTAGTTTTAACCCCCTCATTTCCCCTTTGACTTCTAAGGGTGGGGAGGGTTAAACTATTCCTCTCTACTCGGGCTTTCTCACAATTCCATAAGCCTTCGGGCAAGGGGAAACTCTGTCCGTTGTGTTTTGGAACTTGTAAGAGAACCCATTTCAAATTCTCAAAATTTCTTCAAAAAATTTTCTTAAACTCCAAGTTGACATATGTTACCCCATACGATTTCCTCGTGGGCCAATATATGTCATACTTTCAAAATAAAATAATAATAATAATAAAATACTTTTTACTGCTCTTTTCAAAAAATCTAATTTCAATCATTTTCTTTAACTTTCAGAAAATTTCAAATGGCTGGCCAACTGATTTTCTCTTTTGACCGAGAGTTATCCTCAACTGTTAATGACCAAGGGAGCACTGTTATTTTTGAAATGGGATTCAGTACTCTAGAGCTCTCTATGGATGGACACCAGATTGTGAACCTGGATGCCAGTAAGGAAACTCCCCCAGTAGTTGAGTTAATTGTGGGATCTGCACCCACCTTGCCAGTGGTCAGTGATGATCAGGAATAGCCTGAACCAGTTGTTGAGCCTCCCACTGAAGTTAAGTCTGTTTTTGAAGAAGGGTCTAGTTCTGGACTTAGATTTACCACGAAAAATCAGAAGAAGAATTACTTGAGGAGACTTAGGAAGAAAATCTCTAAGGCTAAGAAAGTTCTACCCTTTAAGACCTTGGCTCAAGTAGAACCTGAGGCTGTTGAGGAGCTACCTATTCCTGCTTCCTCTCCCCTCCTGAAGGGAAGTCGCTTTTACCCCCTGGCTTCAGCTCAAGGGGAGGAGAGGATAGCTAGGATAGCCCGTTCTCCACCATGCCCGGTCGACTACTCGACCAAGAAGACTCAGAAAGAAAAACACCTTCAAAAGACAAGAACTTTGAGAAACATAATTCATACTTGCGCTGCACAGACTGGGCAGACTAAAGAGGAATATGTGAAACAGTTAAAGGGAGTGATCTCACATCGCTTCCAAAAAGAAGTACTGAAGGAAGAAGTATCTGAAGCAAAGAATTTAACCCCTCAATTCGTTAGGAAGAATAAGAAGTATGCTAGACAGCCCGCTACTTCGGTACTGGTTGATGGATATCACTGGGTGCCACGCCCTCTGTCCTCTCAAACAGAGGGTATTGTGTTGACTGGGTCCGAGAGAGGCCGCCACTCTACTGGTAGACCCCCGGTACCCTCACATAAACCTTTTAGATTGGCCTCAGTGATTGTCAAACCAAAGGGGGTTGAAGTCCAAAAGTCTGTGGACCTTAAAGGAAAAAGACCTAAATCTCCTGAAAGGAGATATGTGCCAAAGAGGACCAAGTTGGAGAGTCTGCCACCACCTCCTAGAACTTCTAAGTTCATTCTGCAGCTCCAACGAGTTTCAGCCAACCCCGCTCCGAGTTCAGTTGAATTGATGGATGTTCAGGCTAGTACTCCAGTTGTTACAGTTGATAGTCCTGCCGCGGTCAGTTTGACTCCGGATCCAATAGTCACCGTTCCTGCTACCCCAGTTGATGATCCCCCAAAGTTCGAGTGTCACTCCTAGGCCCCTTAGTCAGGTGTCTGAGGACCTTACCTTACCAGATGTGGGAACTATCACTTTACAAGCTCCTACTTCTCCTGAGGAATATGTCCCTCTCCCTGTAGAGGATGCCACTCTTCTGACTACCAGCTCTGGGATAGTCAAAGAGGACAGAGTTGACCAGGATTTGGAAATGGAAGATGAACCGGATACAAAGTCTCAACCAGATCCTAATCCAAAACTTACAGAAATCATTGCCCTTATGGATTCTGAAGAATTGTTTGATATGGCTGAGTATAAAGGATACTTACCCCTTGACCCTAAATCAATTGGGGATAGACCGGTCGAGGAGGTAGTTCAAGAAATAAGGAATATCTTATTGAACAAAGAAGGAACGGCTTCTTTTGATCCTGATATGGATGATCTCCTTGGAGATGAAGATGATTATGTTGGGGGCATTCATGTGGTTGAAACTAGAGGATCCAATAAAGAAGCTGAGCCCAGCAAGCGCCGATTTGTTAAAGATGATGATCCGCATGCTGTCGAGTCAGAGTCAGATGAGTCTGTGAAAGATAGAGATGAAGAACATATAAAAAACTTGGAGACTCAGCTTGCTAGCATGATGTCACAAGTTAGAGAGATGCAAGAGAAGTTGGACAAATCACAGCAAGAGTCTTTTGTGATCCACCAGTCAGCTCGAGAGCTCACAGAAAAGGCCAAAAGGGCAGAACTTAATTCCAGACCTCTCGAGTCACCACCTGTGACTCTCCCTTGTCCAGTAGAGACACCTCCAGTTCACCCTGCAGTTTCCACCATTCCTCCGATCCCACCTCAGAAGGATATCAAGCAGTTAATTGAGGACCAGGTAAGGGAGGCCTTAGCCCATGCTCAAGGAACTGTGTCTATTGCAAAGGGTAGACCCTACCCGAGGAATATGACTTAGTTCCTTATCCAAAGGGCTTTGTGCCACCAACTTTTAAAGTTTTCACCGGAATTGAAAATCCGAGACAGCATCTGGCCCACTTCCGAGCAAGCTGTTGCAACGCAGGAGGGTCAGATGCTCTACTATTTCGCCAATTTGTAAGTAGTCTATCCGGCATTGCTTTTGAATGGTACGCCGATCTGCCCAACGGTTCAGTAAGAACCTTTAGCGACCTAGAAAACCTCTTTCTTAAGAGATTTTCCTGGAGCGCAACAACGCACTACTGTGGGCGATCTCGTGGTTGAAAAGCAAAAGCCGGGAGAGTCTCTAGTTGAGTACATCTTGAGGTGGCGAAACCTCTCGATGAAGTGTGAACCCCAGTTGCAAGAACAACATGCTGTGGAGATTCTGTTGAAGAATATCCACGGTCCTGTTGCTTTTCTCCTGAAGGGTTTCACTATTAAAACTTTTGAGAAACTTCTTAATAAGGCTAGCAATTTGCAGGAAGAGGCTCCTAGGATGCCATTCTTACGAGAGCAGTCTGAAGAAAGGAAGGGTCCAAAACTGGTGAAGACATTTGAAAAGAAAGCTGTGGTCTCAGCAGTAGATAAAGGAAAGAGGCCAGTGGTTAGTCAGCCTAGCACTCCACTTCCACCACAGCCGCCTCAGAAGCAGCCCTTTCAGATAGTTCCTCAACATACTAGAGATCCCTCTTTCATCCCTTTTAGAGAGAGATTGGCAAAGCCTTATCCATTTAAAAGGGAGTCAGTTAAGAAGATCTTTAGAAGTCTGTTAAAGAAACCAGATTTTCAGTTGCCAGAGGCTAGGAGGCCTGAGGATGAGAGCAAGAAAGATGATCCCAAGTATTGCCCGTACCACAGGATGCTTAGTCACCCTCTTGAGGACTGCGTTGTGTTCAAAGATTGGCTTGAGAGGAACTACACCCAAGGTAACATCATAATACCTAAGGAATACTTGGTCGATCCAGAAAAGGCTTCAATTAAGACCATTTCAGGTAATCCTCTTAACTCTCCTTGTTTTGTTGAAGATGGTTGGGACATTGCTTTGTCCCGGGCACTTAAAAAGTCGATTAACAAGTCTTTTCGTCTTTCTCAACAGCTGACTACGATAGCCCAGGCCCCGGTGTGGAAAGTTGACCTGGACGCTTCGCAGAAGGATGTTGAGCCACTTCCCTCTCCAGTAGTCTTAGGAACTACTGAGAAAAATGTAAAAGAAGAGAAATCTGATTTTGTAGAGAGGAAGTGTATAGATGAGAGATGTATTAGAATGGCGGATGGTGGTGTTAAAACCCTTTCCCCTCTTTTGTTATCTGACTTTTACTTTGCCCCATCAAAGGCGAAGGGTCAAAAGATGAATAAAAAACATCCTTCTACTTCTGTCTTGATGATTAACCATGAATCTCAAATGCAAATTGATGACTCTCCTGTTTTAAATCAAACTCCTAATGAAACAAATATTGAGGTTAGTCAAACCAACCTCCCTGAATCGGCTATTCAAGAAGAGGTCGAATGTGAAGCTTTATCAGAAAGTGATTTCCCTCAAATCAATTTTCAAGGAAATCCTATCTTGATAGAACTTTCAGATTCTGACTCACTTTCAGAAAATGATGATCCAACACCTATGGTGTGTGTAGACACTGCCCTAGTTTGCCCGCCCGAAGACGTCGAGCAGGTGCAACTCCGTGGCGGTAAAGTCTTACCCCCTAGGTTGCCCCCTCAGGATAAAGGCAAGCAACCTTCATTCGAAATTTTAAATCCGGATTCCCCTCAACAACCAGAATTCCCTTTAATTCCTCCGGGTTTCGAGTCTGTCGTTCCTAAGGTTGATTACAATGTTTTAGCCCACCTTAGGAAGTTGCCAGCAAAATTAAGTATTTATGACGCCCTCCTTCTTTCCAAAGAAATGAGGGAGTCTCTAATTAAAGCACTTCTCGATCCAGAGATTTGCTTAACACAGTTGGCTGCAACTTCAGAAGGTGAGGCTCTCTACTTCAAAGAGGTCCCTGGGGTTACCTTTTCAGACGAAGATTTACTCTTGAGAACTGCTGACCACAATCGTCCCCTCTACATTACTGTAGATGTGGGAAATTTCAAGTTATCAAGAGTCCTTGTTGATCCGGGTGCATCGGTCAACGTGATGAACATAAAGACCCTTGCTTATCTCAGAGTTGATACTAGCAAGCTTTCAACCGATAGGTTGGTGCTTCGTGGGTTCAACGAGAAGGGCGAGAGAGCTTTAGGTTCGATCACTCTACTCCTAGAGATAGGAGGTTTAAAAACTGAAGCAAATTTCATATAATTGATTCAACTACGTCCTTTAACGCACTTCTAGGTAGACCTTGGATTCACGAATATAGAATGGTTCCATCTACCCTGCACCAATGCATTAAGTATCAACGAGATGGCATTGAACATGTGATTAAGGGTGATTTGCAACCATTCTCGATTCAAGAAATTGGGATCTACGAAGATGCTGCATATTTTGTACCAAAAGGGTCCTCGTCCCATTCTAAATTAGAGATCAAATTTGAGGAGAAAATGGTTGAACAAAAATTCAACCAAAAGAAAGAAAAAGATAAGAATATCAATCAAGAAATGATTCAATCGAGTAGTGAATACGACTCTGATATTGTTGTCCTTAGACCTCCAAACACATTACCTCAAAGAGGTGGGAGGATGGCTTAAGGGCACGAGGTCGAGGCCACGCTTCATTAGACAGGAGAGCAGCACCCGTATACATTGATTTGGAATCAGATTCCGATAGTGAGCTAGAAAGTCAAGGTGCTGCCCTCTCTCTCGATTATCAAAACACAAATACTCCTCCAAAATTTGATCTCACCTTAGACCAGGACAGTGACCCTGAGGTAGATATTTCAAAAGTTAAAAGTGACGAGCCTGAATTAACAATGTATGAAAAGCTCACTAGAAGGATTGAGGCCCTTTCTCTAACCCCACTGTCGGCAGGCAGGGTTGTAGGGTTGGAAGTCAAAGTGGCCCCCAACTTGGATGGTGAAGTTAAGAAAGTCCAGAAATTCTTTCCTGGCTCCTCCTCCGCAAGGGACGAAGGTGATGTAACCCTTGAGGAGGCCGATTTTAATGAATTAATGGAATTACCTTTCGGCTACTTCCCTGTTTGTGTAAGAAATACTTTTTCTAAAGGTTCTATACCATACCGATGGACTAAGGGTCAAGCTAGATACCACGAGAATATTTGGCGAACAAAAATAAATAAAAATCCAACAAGTGGTATTGGCTTTGGAACAGTTAGTTCATTCGATGATGATGAGTATTGCCTAATGATAACTTACCATCTCGATTCTCCAAATGTCCCTACAGATCCTCCTTGTCCTTTGGATGGACTCTGTTTGGAGACTTTAGACGATCCCGATGATCTTCAAGTTCGGGATGCACCCCCTGAATTTGAAGAGGAAATTAAGTCGACAGTCGATGAGTTGAGAGAAATTAACTTGGGAAACGATGATGACCCCCGTCCGATTTTCATAAGTACTCTGTTGAGCGAGGGTGAAACCCAAGACTTAATCCAGTTGTTATTCGAGTTCAGGGATTGCTTTGCCTGGACATATGACGAAATGCCAGGTTTGCCTGCTGAGGTAGCAGTTCACAAACTTGGGGTTCGGCATGATGCCATCCCTGTTAAACAAGCTCCTCGACGCATGCGCTTAGAGATTGAGCAACAAGTCGTTTCTGAAGTTAAGAAATTGGCAGAGGCCGGATTCATTCGAGAGGAACAATACCCCTCTTGGGTGGCCAGCGTCGTGCCAGTTCGAAAGAAAAATGGTCAGATTCGGATTTGTGTCGACTATAGGGATCTGAATAAGGCATGCCCTAAGGATGAGTTCCCCCTACCAATACCAGAACTCATGGTGGACATTGCCTCCTCACATGCTATTTTCTCCTTCATGGATGGCTCATCGGGTTATAACCAAATCAAGATGGCCCCTGAAGATGAGAGAAATACGGCGTTCAGAACCCCTATTGGAATCTTTTGTTATAAGGTAATGCCATTCGGCCTAAAGAATGCCGGAGCAACCTACCAACGGGCCATGACCCGTATCTTTGACGACTTAATTCATAATCAAGTTGAATGTTATATTGATGATTTAGTTGTCAAGAGCAAGGTTAAAGAGGCTCACCTGTATGACTTAAGAGTTATTTTCGAACGGTTGCGCCGCTACGATTTGAAAATGAACCCCTTGAAGTGCGCCTTCGGCGTCGCTTCGGGAAAATTCTTAGGATTCGTAGTGAGGCACCGCGGAATCGAGATAGATCCTGCTAAAATTGAAGCCATCTTAGATATGCCATCCCCTAAGAGCCTTACTCAGTTAAGGTCTCTACAAGGTAGATTGGCATATATAAGAAGGTTTATTTCTAATCTTTCCGGGAGATGTCAACCCTTTTCTGTCCTTGCGAAAAAGGATACTAAATTCGTATGGGGCGAGAAGTGTCAGAATGCTTTTGACGATATCAAACAATACCTTTCTAACCCGCCAGTCTTGGCAGCTCCGATTCCCGGAAAGCCATTAATCCTCTACACCGCAGCTCTAGATGAGTCTTTAGGTGCTCTGTTAGCTCAAGTTAACGACGAAGGAAAAGAGAATGCTCTCTACTACCTTAGTCGAAGACTCCTTCCTACTGAAATTCGATACCCGTCAATTGAGAAGCATTGTCTTGCTTTAGTTTTTGCAGCTCAGAAACTGAGGCATTACATGCTCTCCCACTCAATCAGTCTGATTTCAAGAGTTAATCCTTTGCAATATCTTATGACCCGACCTACGTTGTCAGGACGTTTAGCTCGCTGGTCTATGATATTGTTGCAATTTGAGATTACTTTCACTCCTCTTCGTGCTGTGAAAGGACAGGCTGTCGCCGACTTTCTGGCAGCACACCCGCTGCCAGCAGATTCTCCTCTGAATGATGACTTACCCGACGAACAAATCATGAGTTTGGGGGAATCTAGCGAGGCCATCTGGGAATTATATTTTGATGGGGCAGCATCCTCTCGTAGGATTGCGACCCAACAATCTGTAATTCCTGGAAAGGCTGGAGTCGGTCTAATTTTTATTACACCAGAAAAAGGAATGATGCATTTTTCCTACCACTTATCGGAGCCTTGCACAAACAACGAAGCTGAATACGAAGCTCTGATAACTGGTTTGGAACTTGCAATTCTAATGGAGATTAAAGAGATTAAGATCTTTGGAGATTCCCAACTAGTTATTAACCAAGTCGCCGGAACTTATAAAGTCTTGAATCCGAATCTCCTAAAATATCACCAGTACACACTTCACTTGTTGGAACAAATCCCCATTGCTACTTTGTATAGGGTTCCCCGTGGAAGCAATTCTGCGGCGGATGCCTTAGCAAAACTTGCAAAGGAATTTGCATGTCCTGAGGAGGATTCCATCCCTATAGAGATACAGGGTCGTAAGACTCTCTCCCTTATAGATTTGGAACATATTAGTAAGACTCCCCTTCAGATCCTTTCTGCCTCTTCGACAACTGACGAAGAAGGCGATTGGAGACGACCTTAGTCGATTACCTTAAAGAAGGGAAGCTTCCCCAGGATAAATCACTCTCCAACCAGATTAAGAAACGTGCCCTATCATATGCACTAGTTAACGATCTGTTGTACCGTCGGTCTTTGATCACATGTGGCTGCGCTGCTTGAACAAGCGAGAAGCCCAGAAAATTGTTAATGAAGTTCATTCAGGACTGTGCGGTGCTCATCAATCGGGTCCAAAAATGAAATTAAAGATTAAAAGACTTGGATACTACTGGCCTACAATGATTGACGATTGCATGAATACTGCAAAGCATTGTCATCAATGTCAGGTCCATGGTGTGGTTTTACATCAGCCGCCTAATGTGTTACACCCTACGATAGCCTCGTGGCCCTTTGAAAGTTGGGGCACGGATATCATTGGGCCGATTGACCCTCCCTCCGCGAGAGGTCATCGTTTCATATTAGCAGCAACTGATTACTTTTCAAAATGGGCGGAAGCAATTCCCCTACGAAACGTAACATCACACCATGTCTTAAAATTCTTTCGTGACCATATTGTATATCGATTCGGCGTACCCCGCAGAATCATATCCGATAATGGGTCCGCATTCAAGTCTACAAAAATCAATAGTTTCGTAAGGCGCCATAATATTGATTGGAGATATTCGACGATCTATTACCCTCGGGCGAATGGATTGGCCGAGGCCTTCAACAAAACCTTGGTGCAAATTGTCAAAAAGACCCTTGATGATAACAAACGGCAGTGGGATGAGCGGTTGGTGGAAGCTCTGTGGGCTTATCGTACCACTTATAGAACCCCGACCCAATCCACCCCGTTTGCACTAGTGTATGGATCTGAGGCTGTTCTACCCTTGGAAATACAAATCCCTTCGCTTAGAATTGCAGTTCAGAATCAAATTACCAATGAACAAAATGCAAAACTACGATTGGAAGAACTCGAAGGCCTTGAAGAGCGACGTCTCCAAGCTCAACAAAGTTTAGAGTTGTATAAATCCCGTATGGTTCAAGCCCATGACAAGTTAGTGCGACCTAGGACCTTCCAAGCGGGAGACTTGGTATGGTCCTTCGGAGGCCTATCTTGGCCCATCGAAAGCTGGGAGGCAAATTTGAACCTACATGGGAAGGACCCTTCGTTATAGAGACTGTCTACGAAGGAGGCTCGTATCAGTTAGTAGATTGTAAAGGGAACCACCCAATGCTACCTGTTAATGGGCGTTTCCTTAAGAAATACTATGCTTGATGTAGCTCATTTTATCAATCAATAAAACTTCCTTTTCTTGATTTATAGCTTGATTCTACCTTTTTTTTAGTTTTTTACGCTCTTCGCCTTTTCCTTAAGGTTAGGTCCTTCCTTCCCTTAGGATTAGACCCGCTAGTGGTGGAGTACGCCCTCTGTGGCACCACCCTGGCATTTGACCCGGAGATTAGTGGTGGAGTACGCCCTTCGTGGCACCATCCTGATTCCCATTCGCTAGTGGTGGAGTACGCCCTTCGTGGCACCATCCTAGTTTGCCAGTTAATCTGCCTATTTGGAGTAAGTCTTCTATCAGCATCCTATAGGCCTAAGGTTGGGTGATGCCCTTCCTTAGACCAAGGTTAGGTATTCCCTACCTTGGTTTCCAGTTGATCCGTCTACTAGGAGTAAGTCTTCTATCAGCATCCTGTAGACCTAAGGTTGGGTGATGCCCTTCCTTAGACCCAAAGCTAGGTATTCCCTACTTTGGTTTCCAGTTAATCTGCCTATTTGGAGTAAGTCTTCTATCAGCATCCTATAGGCCTAAGGTTGGGTGATGCCCTTCCTTAGACCCAAGGTTAGGTATTCCCTACCTTGGTTTCCAGTTGATCCGTCTACTAGGAGTAAGTCTTCTATCAGCATCCTGTAGACCTAAGGTTGGGTGATGCCCTTCCTTAGACCCAAAGCTAGGTATTCCCTACTTTGGTTTCCAGTTAATTTGCCTATTTGGAGTAAGTCTTCTATCAGCATCCTATAGGCCTAAGGTTGGGTGATGCCCTTCCTTAGACCCAAGGTAGGTATTCCCTACCTTGGTTTCCAGTTGATCCGTCTACTAGGAGTAAGTCTTCTATCAGCATCCTGTAGACCTAAGGTTGGGTGATGCCCTTCCTTAGACCCAAAGCTAGGTATTCCCTACTTTGGTTTCCAGTTAATTTGCCTATTTGGAGTAAGTCTTCTATCAGCATCCTATAGGCCTAAGGTTGGGTGATGCCCTCCTTAGACCCAAGGCTAGGTATTCCCTACCTTGGTTTCTCCAGTTTCCTTGTCTACTAGGAGTAAGTCTTCTATCAGCATCCTGTAGACCTAAGGTTGGGTGATGCCCTCCTTAGACCCAAGGTTAGGTATTCCCTACCTTGGTTTTACCAGTTTTCTTTATCCAATAGGTGTAAGCCTTTCATTAGCATCCTATAGGCTTGAGGTTGGGAGATGATCTCCCTTTCACTCCCAAAATTCTACTTCCATTCGGTCAACGCCAATGTGTGCAGCAGAAGTTCCTTCTACCACACACATTGGGGGTCCATTTGTTGACCTCATTTTTGTATGAGGTCACTAAGACCCTTCCAGATTCTAAATTTAATCCTAGACCCTAGGATCCACTCTAGACTTAGGATCTTTCTAGAACTAGACCTTAGAGCCTATTCTATAGCCTAGGATCCCTTTAAATCCTAGATCTTAGAACTCTCCTAAATCTTAGGGTCACTCCAAATCAACCTCCACCTTTGATCAACCTCAATTTTAAATCAATTCCTATATTTAATCCATTTCAATTTCAATTTGATTCCTACCTGTGACCAATTTGAATCTCAAACTCCATCCAATTCAAGTCCAAATTAATTTAAACTTCAAATCAAATCCAAATCCAGAAGTCTAAACTCAAATTCAAACCTTTAAAGCCCTGTCCTAAATACCCTTTTCAGAGATTTTTCAAACATCTCAAAATCCAGTCAAGTGGCCTCTGATTCAGGGTCTATCACTTGCAAAGTGATAAGACATGTCTCTAAAGGCTACCCTCCAATTTTGAGCTCATTCTGAGGTCTCCAACCCCTAAGAATCTGAATTAAAATTCAAAGGCTGTAAAACCTTCAAATATTTACAGCCTATGCCACTGAGCATAACCCTTTTGAGATTTTGACCTTGGAACCCTTATCCAAGCCTCCAATCACTTCCAGACCTTTGAATTTAACCCATTGAGCAGTAAACTGCATTTTCAGACCCATTTTTGACCTTAGTTGACCAATAGGTCAAAATTGACCAAAATACCCCTATGGGGCTCAAATGGGGATTTCAAACCAAATGAGCTCCAAATGGGATGCAACCACCTTTAACAAATTTTCAAATGCCATTTCAAATCTTTTGAACCATTTCCAACCCTTGAGTCAACCTGGTGACCAAGTCAACTGGTTTGACCCAAGGGACCCCTTTAAGGGTCCAAACATGTGTTTTGACCCAAATGACCTCTTTAGGCCATCCAACCACTTCCATTAACCTTAAAATATCATTTCAAACCTGTTGAGCCCAAACCCAGACCCTGGGCACTCAACCTGGTTGACCAAGTCAACCCAGGTTGACCAAACAGGCCCTTAGGGGACTCAAATAGGGATTTTGATCAATTTGACCTCCCCAGACCCAGGACTACTACCCTCAATGGTCTTCAAATATCTTTTCAAACTGTGAGCCCAAAC